>CM055964.1:2537500-3137500 GCA_029531755.1 Holothuria leucospilota
TTTTGGCGCGCTACGCGCGCTTTAGATTCACTCCAGTTTCTTCAATAGTTCCATTCCACATAGCTAGATAGCATAAGTCCTGTCAACCTTACCAAGAAAAATGTAGGCACAGTACACAGGTTATAGATGTCGTCAATTGCATCCCATATCGCAAAGACTAGTTGCTGTTCTCTAGTGCGGTAGGGTCAGTTGGTGAGCGACTCACAGAGGAAAGTTTGGCTATTTCATCAGGTAGTCCAGGTGGTGTCGACACAATGTATGTTTTCTCCGATACGGTCTTCAACCCCAACCGTTTTTATTTTTTTGTCTTTGTACTCAATGATCTCATATGGGTTTTGTGTAAGCCTACCAAAAATTTTCACGCGATTCGCGCGCTTTGCAGTGTCAAAATTCAGATTCAAAAGAACACTATCAGTGCACAACTCGACTGTTAAAGTATTAAGTAATGTTATGCAAAATATGTCCTGCAATGGCGTTGGATAGTTCGGCTCTTTCATATCCCCTTCTCACCACCCCTCAATAAAGGGGCTGTCGGAACTTGGGGTCACTGGCATGACCCGGCCCCTGTGGGGAAAATTCTGTCGCTACCCATGGTCCATTTACTATTTTGGCTTTCAAAAGGATCGTTTCTGCAGTAAAACCCAAAATTTTCGGTACGCTCTGCACGCTCTCCCTCAGTTCCGTTACTTATAGCTAAATTTAGTACAAACCCTTTCCTCCTTTTCAGGTAACTTAATAAGTAGGATACACGGATTTATGTAAATGTCGGAAATTTCATCTCATTTCGCTAAACCTATAGTTAATGTTCTTTTGTGACTGTCGTGCGGTACGGCTAGTGATTCTAGAAGGGAAGTACAATATACGTTATGCAAGATAAGGCCCAACTGCTCGGACAATTGACCTATATAAGCTTTAAATAAGTAGGCCTACAGACTTTTCTAATGTAAGCTTACCCAACAAATTTTGGCGCGCTTCGCGCGCTTTGCAATTTCAGAAGTTATGAGAAGTTATTCTGCTATTGCACGTCGTTTATTTTGTATTTCTGGGGAGTTCATATTTTCAAGCCCAGCAGGGTTTTTCGTGTACTTCCCTTCACCTCATGCACATATGTCTCTATTACCATTCATAATGTATTTTTGTATGTATGCGTGAAGTGATAAAACAAATAAACGCAACGAAACGAAAAGGGAAACGAAGTTAGATTCCGAGAGAAACATGAAATCAGTGCCTTTGCTTCTCTAGTATATACAAATTTTATGCAATATATCAGTATGGCATGGTATAGTACACAGATTTTCTTCAAATCCCCCTCACCAACCCCTCAAAAAATCGGGGATGTCGTCACTTGGGGTCTCTGGCCCCGCAACGGGCAAATCCTAGCACCACCACTGCTGTGAATTACAAAGAGACCAATGGTATGTGAACTTCACAATTTACGCCGAATGCAATGGTTATCATAGGCTATTAAAGTACCCACCATAGTCTAGGCTTAGGTGCGTGGCTTTTGTCACTGACAGCGAGTATCAGTATGTGCAGGAACCTAGCCCACCGCTACCTCGTGAGAATAAACTAAAATGAAACTTTACGTTTTTTCACCAAAATTGCACATCTTGATGGCTGCTATCAAGCCTGGCAAGTGCCATTTCCGGCGATCTGGGATGTATTAAAATCTCAAATTTTCTTGGTACGCTCCGCGCCAACTCATGGTGGTGCTCCGCTTAGATAGTAACAAGGCGCCCTCCCATGAAATGGTCAAGCCCCCCAGCGCCCCCCTACTAAAAAAATCCTGGCTACGCCACTGCCGTTCATTAGCGACTTTACTTCTATCGTTGAATTTATTTTAACTCACAACAATTTTGAGTTTAATGGTCAACACTTTTTACAAACATCTGGGACTGCCATGGGTAGTAGAATGGCTCCCAGTTATGCTATTATTTTCATGGCTGACCTCGAACAAAGGATGCTAGCCGGTTACCCCTTAAAACCGTTACATTATTTCAGATATATTGACGACATTTTCTTCTTATGGCCACATGGCTTACCTTCGTTAAATGACTTTTTTTCGTTTTGTAATAACTTTCACTCTTCCATTAAGTTCACTTTTGATTACTCCGAGACGGAAATCTCCTTTCTTGATGTGCTGGTCAAATTAGGCAACAGTTCCATAGCGACCACGCTTCTTTGTAAACCTACCGACACTCACGGTTACCTTAATTTTTTCAGCTCCCATCATATTAGCGTTAAACGCGCTATTGTTATGTCTAAGAATAAGACGTATCTGCTCTTCTCAGTCTGAATACGACAAGCACATATGCAATCTTGTTGGATATTTTCTTAACAACAATTATCCCCTTTTCATTATCAAGGAAGGAATACGTAAGGCCTCTGTTTACCCACGTGACAAACTTCTGACTTATAAACCAAAGGTTGAAAATTCTCGAATCCCCCTTGTCTTTGATTATTCTCCCAAAACTGAACGGCTACATAAAACCATACGTTCAGATTACAGTATTCTTAAGTCTGATTCCTCTATATCTGAGTTATTCAATGACCCCCCTTTAACTGCCAGACGTCAACCCCCCAGTCTCAAAACATTACATCTAAGTTCCCGACTGCTTGGTGCCCGTAACATAGGCAACGCAAAATGTAGCAAACCGAGGTGTCAGGTCTGTCATTTTATTATTACAGACAAAGAATTTACCCCTCCCGGCACAAAGTGCATTGTTCGTCCTCCTCCCCTTGACTGCGATACACCCAATGTGGTTTACTTACTCTTTTGTAATATCAGGGAGTTGTTATTTGGACAACTCCCTAGTAATATATGCGACAAAGGCAACTATGTCGGGCAGACAAGCAATAAATTCAGATTTAGATTCAATAACCATAAGAAGACTATTCAGGATAAATCTGTTAATTTCCACGTTGCTAAACATTTCTGTGGTGAACCGAATCATTCCATTTCAAATCTAAAGTGTATTTTGCTCGGTTCAAATTACCAATCTGTCAACGAACGCCTCAAATCTGAGAGCAAGTGGGTCGTTAAACTGTCAACTCATATTAGCCTATTAGGGGCCTGAACAAGGACCTTGGCATCTTAAGTGACTTCCCCTTTGTAATTAATAACCCTTCCCAAGCTGCCAAGGTCAACTAAACCTGCTTGTCTATCATTTGTTTTGGTCTGTACTTGTTTTACCGTTAAGTTTGAAAAATGCTGTAATTTTTCACTTGCCATTTTGCGCTGAGGAAGGACACAGGAGTGTCCGAAATATACGCTGTTTTTATCATATCTGTGCTCTTATTATGTCATCTTTGGAATGTGTTTTATTATTTGTTATATTACATGGAACATACGTGGATTTTTCCCATATAATATATATATATATATGTATAATAAGAGAAAATCCACGTATGCTCCATGAAACATAAAAATAATAATAATAATAAGTAGAACACACCACAAAGATGACAATACGAGAGCACAGATACGGTAACAGAATAGCGTATATTTCGGACACTCCTGTGTCCTTCTTCAGCGCAAAATGTGAAGTGAAGTTTAATTTACAAATAACAGACACAGCAATGAGGTTAAACCCCTTGACGAGGGTGATAAATCACAGAGGGGAAATCGCTTAGGATGCCCAGGTCCTTGTTTAGGCCACGGGTGTGTGTGGACAGTTTTATTACCCACTTGCTTTCGGATTTGAGTCTTTGAGTGACAGACGGGTAATTAGAACCGAGCAGAATACATCTTAAATTAGATAAAGAGTGGTTAGGTTCACCACTGAAATGTTTTGATACAGGATAGCTTATTGATTTATCCTGCACAGTTTTCTTGTGGTTATTAAACCTCAGCCTAAATTTGGTGCCGGTCTGACCGACATAGTTGCCTTTGTCACACAAATTGCAGCATAATAAATATACTACATTAGGCGTGTCACAATCCAGGGGAGGGGGACGGATGTTGCAAATAGTGCCGGGAGGAGTAAATGTTTCGTCCGTGATAATGAACCGACACACTTGACACCTAGGCTTGCCACACTTTTTATTGCCCATGTTCCCAGCAGTAAGAAGCCTGGAGGATGTAAGGAGAGATTTGAGGTTGGGGGGTTGCCGTCTCGCAGTTAAAGGGGGATCGTCAAAAAGTTCGGAAATGGACTTGTCTGTCCGAAGAATACTGAAATCTGAACGTATACATTTATGTAGGCCCTCAGTTTTAGGGGAATAGTCAAAGACAAGTGGGATACGTGAATTTTCGACTTTAGGTTTGTAACATAACAATTATATGTATATATGTATATATATATATATATACATATATATATATATATATATATATATATATATATATGTATTATATATATGTATGTATGTATGTATGTATGTATGTATGTATGTATGTATGTATGTGTGTATGTATGTATGTATGTGTGTATGTGTGTAGGTATGTATGGGTGCATGTGTGTATGTATGTATGTGTGTGTGTATATATATATATATATATATATATATATATAATATATATATATATTATATATATATATATATATATATATATATATTATATATATATATATATACCAAAAGCGGAGCTTTTACCGGTAGAGATAGTGCTCAATATAGCGGTGTGCAAAGGGCTGTACTACACTAGTATTAAGATGGATTGTCGCTACTCCGAGTTTCACGCTCTTACACGATCATCAGGCAACTAACCGGGATTGAATGATTCTTAACTTAAATACAGTGTACTACTCAAGGAGGATCCCTACGGTTGGCTGGTCTTGTATACCGGCGATTGCTATGGCGACACTTGGACACGATTTCTGACCTTTTGTTTAGTAGAGATGTTTTGTCAGCTGAGAGTATTGCCAATTTCTCTTCCGTACACAGGTTGCACTGGCCGTGGGCGGTCATGCGTGTTGGTATACGCTTGAGGATGTTCCACTGAATTTTGAAGCTTCTGTTGGATTCCTTCAAGCTCCAAATATATTTGGACAGTTCCGTTTCTTTCTTGTAGGTTTCGTTTTGAAAGGATTTCTTGTGATTATTAAATCGGGCTTTAAAATCTCCTCCTGTCATTCCTATGTACGTCATGGTGGTGGGGTCGTTGTGGCTGGTTGTAGTGACCTTGGCTGAGTAGACAATGGATGGTGTCAGACAAGCTCCCTCTAAAGGGCATTTGGACCTGTCGCGGCAGTTGCAGGAGTTTGGTGCTTGGTCAATTGGTAGCTGGTTGAGAACCCTTTTGTTTTGATTGCTTATGAGGCTTTTCATGTTCGGCATGCAACTATAACTAACTTTGGTGTTGTTTTTGTTGAATAGCTTGTGGAGTGCATGACCCGGGGGAAAGTGTTTGGCTATGAGGCGTAGGAAGGTGCCGCCGACGTTTGTGGCCACCAATTTGCTGAAGGGTGGGTTGAACCACACTATGTTCCTTCGTCTTTGCTTACGTGGGTGTCTGGGTGCGTTTGTTGTGGTTGTGCCACGATTGGCTGGGGGTCGGTATCAAATCCACTTGCTTTGAGCGCTTCAATGTACACACCTGAAGTATTAGAATAGGCTTCCTGATCACATGAAAGCTGCTTAATTCGGCTGATTACACCTGTTGGGACGTGCTTGAGTACGGAAGGGGGGTGGTTTGAATCGCTGTTGACATAGATAGGTCGGTCGCCGGGTTTCCTATATGGTTGGTATCTGCCAGTCTGGAGGTTAAGGGATACATCCAGGAAATTTACTGATTTCAGGTTCGCCTGCACGGTGATTTTTAAGCCGAAACTGCTGAAAACCTGTGTGATCTCATTCTTCACTTTGTTTGCTGTTCGTGCGGTTAAGTTCTTAAAAACGGCGAGCCCGTCATCTCGATAGAGCCCGATACTACCCTGACGACCAGAACGAGATCTCTAATCGTGACACCAAATGGCCTTTTGGACTACAATCAAAAAAATGCCCACCGCAAGTGAACGAGCTGAAAGCATTCGAGGAAGACCTAATACGTATGACGGAGAACATTCAGTACAGAAAAGTCAATAACTCGTTCTTGAGTTCACTCCGTAGTGATGCAGCCAAAATTAACGCATCAGACAAGGTCTATGTCTTTGCGGATAAAACGAGGAACCTATACAAACTGGACAAAGCCTCGTATGAGAAACTGCTCAATGAGAACATTACAGCCAAGTACAAGAGAGCAAAGGATGATACCATGGACGTCATTGCTAACGACCTATTCAAAATTGCCGACAAACTCGATGTCAGCGATAGAATTGACACCATGACTGTAAAACAAGCCTTTATAACGTTAAAGGACCATAAGGACAGTTTTGCTGCAAAACCATCATGCAGGTTAATAAATCCCGCGAAAAGCGAAATGGGTAAGGTCAGTAAGGTCATTCTAGACACCATTAACACTAAGATCAGGTCGATATCCAAAGTAAACCAGTGGAGAAATACGATGTCGGTGATAGACTGGTTCAAACATATTCCCGACAAAGATAGGTGCACATTTGTTGTATTCGATATAGTCGACTTTTATCCGTCTATCTCCTCTGACCTCCTACTGACGGCGCTATCGTGGGCGAAAACATTCACCAACATCACACGCCAGGAAAGTGATGCCATTATGCATGCCAGACAGTCGTTGCTATTCAATAATGATAAACCGTGGACAAAACGCGACAGCTCAAGCAACTTTGATGTGACTATGGGGAGTTACGACGGAGCGGAGGTGTGTGAGCTAATCGGCTTGTACATTTTAACTAAACTGGAACAAAGACTCAATCAGGGTAGTATCGGGCTCTATCGAGATGACGGGCTCGCCGTTTTTAAGAACTTAACCGCACGAACAGCAAACAAAGTGAAAAATGAGATCACACAGGTTTTCAGCAGTTTCGGCTTAAAAATCGCCGTGCAGGCGAACCTGAAATCAGTAGATTCCCTGGATGTATCCCTAAACCTCCAGACTGGCAGATACCAACCATATAGGAAACCCGGCGACCGACCTATCTATGTCAACAGCGATTCAAACCACCCTCCCTCCGTACTCAAGCACATCCGAACAGGTGTAATCAGTCAAATTAAGCAGCTTTTATGTGATCAGGAAGCCTATTCTAATACTTCAGGTGTGTACATTGAAGCGCTCAAAGCAAGTGGAATTGATACCGACCCCCCAGCCAATCGTGGCGCACCCACAACAAACGCACCCAGACACCCACGTAAGCAAAGACGAAGGAACATAGTGTGGTTCAACCCACCCTTCAGCAAATCGGTGGCCACAAACGTCGGCGGCACCTTCCTACGCCTCATAGCCAAACACTTTCCCCCGGGTCATGCACTCCACAAGCTATTCAACTAAAACAACACCAAAGTTAGTTATAGTTGCATGCCGAACATGAAAAGCCTCATAAGCAATCACAACAAAAGGGTTCTCAACCAGCTACCAATTGACCAAACACCAAACTCCTGCAACTGCCGCGACAGGTCCAAATGCCCTTTAGAGGGAGCTTGTCTGACACCATCCATTGTCTACTCAGCCAAGGTCACTACAACCAGCCACAACGACCCCACCACCATGACGTACATAGGAATGACAGGAGGAGATTTTAAAGCCCGTTTTAATAATCACAAGAAATCCTTTCACAACGAAACCTACAAGAAAGAAACGGAACTGTCCAAATATATTTGGAGCTTGAAGGAATCCAACAAAAGCTTCAATATTCAGTGGAACATCCTCAAGCGTATACCAACACGCATGACCGCCCACGGCCAGTGCAACCGGTGTACGGAAGAGAAATTGGCAATACTGTACTCTCAGCTGACAAAACATCTCTACTAAACAAAAGGTCAGAAATCGTGTCCAAGTGTCGCCATAGCGATCGCCGGTATACAAGACCAGCCAACCGTAGGGATCCTCCTTGAGTAGTACACTGTATTTAAGTTAAGAATCATTCAATCCCGGTTAGTTGCCTGATGATCGTGTAAGAGCGTGAAACTCGGAGTAGCGACAATCCATCTTAATACTAGTATATATATATAAATATATATATATATATATATATATATATATATATATATATATATATATATATATATATATATATATATATTTCAAAGTTTCCAAAGGGGAGGGGAACCTTATATCCTTAGCTCCCCAAGACACACTCTGAAAAACATGTAGTCAAATGGGGCACGAACCGGAATCTTGTCAAATATTTGACAAGATTTGTTTCAGAATTGACTAGAAATGGGGTTCAAAAATGAAACTATTCTTTTCATTTACGAGCCGAATCTAGTCAAAGATTTGACAAGATTCCGGTTCGTGCCCCTATTGATTGGATTTCATTCAAATTTGACTAGCACATTTTCAAGGTGCAGCACTTAACACAGTTTTAAGCCATACTTCTAAAACGCTTGCAAAGCAAAATGGACGCTTCCTGTCACAACATAGGCCTAATTACAAAAAGTTTTTTTTTAGAAAAAGAAGTCTGAAGGAAAAGTTTGGTGTTTGCCTCCAGACAAAAGTTGTCTAGTTACGCCACTGTAAATAAGTTTATTGGTGGCTTCACTCCACTTGCCACTATGGCTAAATTTCACGTGATGTAGGATGTTGTTGACACAGTGCATGCAGCAAACCGAATGAAGTGATCGTATTGCGAAACGGTTAGCGGAACCATGTAGGCAGGGGCGCTCAGCTAGACTGCTTCCCCGCCGGTGTTTTGAACACACTTGAAACATAACACACATAACTTTGCAATTTTGCATTTATTTCAAGTAATATGCCAATCAAAGAAAACTTGTGACTGGGTTCCAGGCGGTGATCGCCTCAACTAAGCATAGTATGCGCGTGCACGTTGCAATTCAGCTTGCCTAACCATGTACAGGAAGTGCAAAATTAACACAAGAACTTTGTAAGTAGCCTAGAACTACGTTAGTGCAGCAACGTTAGGCTAGCCATTAAGTAGGCCTATTGGCTTGTTGGCTTAGCAAGATAGTGAAGGTTTGCCAAAAAGCTTAAAGACAGACAGTCATCACCCCAAAGTATATTTTTAGTGTGGGGGTATCAAAATTCTCAGTTGGTGACTGCTCTTTGATTGACATTAAAGTTTGAAAATTTGAAAGATGCAGAGTAGCTCACATTCCACACAAGGCAGAGAGAGTGCTTTTATTACATTTTATAGCTTTGTATAGGCTACTCACCAGGACATGGCCTTAAGCAATAAAACAGGTTCATTCCTGCACAAGGGGGAGCTTCATACAGTTATGGGAGGAGCTAAAAGTTGCATAGTTGGGAGAATTGGGGTGATGAAAAGTCCCCTTTAAAGGCAGTAGGCAGTCAACCCAATCAGAGTGAGTGTATCCTGTCACTCTGGTTCATGATTGGCCTATTTTGATCATGTGACAATATTTTTGTTGGTGAATTGTAAAATTCAGGGAGAATTTCTCCTTGCTTTACCTATTGTTTGTAATAATTATGTTCGAAACATCTTCAGAGGTGCTTGCAATGCAATAAGAGGAGATTTGCAAGAGTTTGCTGATTTTTCAAAGAAAATTTTGGGGCGACTGCCTATTGCCTTTAAGTTAGGTTACCAATATTTCTACCCACGTTACAAAATAAAAATACTGTACTTGTGCTGACGTGAAATCACTGCAGTGCATGTCAGTGTTTCCACCCTTTCCGAAATTTTCGGGAAGGGTGACAATTTCGGGAAATTTCGGGAAATCTGGAAATGGCGTATGGTGTATGGAAATAACGTATGGCTTGACAGGGTGAAATCCTTGATTAGCCTTTAAAGGAGCATAAAAGAAGGGTTGATGAAAATATCATAAAATACCAAGCCGATTTCAGGAAATTTTAGATCCCATTTCAGGAAAAATGAATTTAGAGTGTGGAAGCACTGGTGCATGCAGACGGCAGTGGACAAGGAATCTCCTATGACGCCACAATCTGACTGAACGTCGCTAGCGCGATTTCGACTTACACACCGCGAGTGCAACTTGTGGAAGTCTCGTGTACGGTACGTTTGGGCGTATTTCCCAAGCTGGCGACGGATATGCATTATTATTAAAAGCAAACCTTTGAAAAATATATCATACCGTTTCGGCTTAACAGAGAGCATTTTGTCATTGCATGTACGGTGCACTGAACTAACGCCAAAGCCGGCAACAGATATCAAAAATAGTCACAGTCGGGGTCGTGGCGGGTTCATTGCACGCTCAACAGGTGAGCGACAACTACAGTTCCCGGCTTCGCCTGGAACCAAAAATTTCATTTTCTTGATTATGAACGACCCTCAAAATCTAGAAAACTGTACACTGAGAAGGGCTTCGTTTGCCAATTTTCGAGGGGCGCCCCAACCCCCAACAGGGAGTTGCTATTTGTCAAATAGCAACTCCCTCCCCCACTGAAGACCCGTGTACGAATGAATTCTCTCAAGTTCATTTACCCTGGATTCATGCATCTTTCCTGGTTCTAATTTAATATTTCCAAAGTTTCCAAACTATAGCATCTGTCATCATGTAGGATCTAACAACTACAAGAAAGGGTTCCCCTCACCTTCGAGTCAGTGGTGTAGACCCCTCCCCAATGTTCCTCTCGTCGTGGCACTCGATTCATATCTAAGAAGCACAATGTGTCCCAGCAGTCAAAAATGTTGCATAAGCTTGCGTGTGTGGTGTATGAGAAAGCTGATGATAGGTACGAAAGTACGTGCACAACCTATGATAAGACAGTCGAATACACCCTAGCAATATCGAAACACTGGTTATTCCCACCATATGAACATATCACATCGTGGCGCAAAATTGAAATGGGATATGTATCAACAATGCTGAGATAATAATGGTTGAACCTTCGATGTGTGTGTTACTTGCTCTTTCATCGGCAAATCTGAGATATAAAGTGTGCGAAAATGTGTCACGTTTTTCACTTTTGTGTTATGAAATACATTTTTTGCATGAGAAGTTTACCTATCAGCGCGAGAACGTGAGAAGAACTCGAAATGCGTCAGTCTCACGCTCAATGCGTGAGAGTTGGCATCCCTGTCATTTTCCGAGGAGAATGTACGTACTCTTTCATTGGAACCCCAAATACTTCGAGAGGAGCGTAAGAGATATTAAAGAGAAAGTCCCGAAGTTTACAGTCCATACCAAATTAAAGGGGGGGGGGATTAGTAGAATTTACAGTCCCAGGCTTTGCTCCCGCACAAAGTCAAGGTACATTCTTTGCGCTCTTCAAAGAGATAAAAAATGGATCATGATTAAAACACCGGCAGCACAGACAACACAAGCATAGTGGCAATTCCTGGTTTTCCTGATATATTTACAACAGGCAAGGTTCACTTGGTCGAAAACTTACTAAATCGAAACGTTGTAGGCCTAATCCTAACCCTAACTGTGATCCCTACCCAAGCCCTAGTAATACTTCCCGAAGCTAGTCCTTAGCATATGATTAAAAACCTCTTTCTGAGTCCCAAATTTTAACCCTTCATCCATAGAAATTCGGTCAAACAGGTCTTCTGGGCATGTAGTTGACCTTTTCTCTACTGGCGATAACATATGACAAATGTTACAAAATCGTTTATCCTGCTTTATGTTTAGCTGACTTTAAAACTTGATCACATCCGAGTCATACTTGCAGAAGAAGCAAAGTCAGGTTAATGCTTATATTTTAGCACTGATTTCAAATGGTGCCGATTTGCCTCAGGGACCGACTTGTCTCATCGGGGGACGATATGTTCGGGCCGAGTTGCCCGAGTTGTCCCAGGGGCCGAGTTGTCCGGACACCCTTTTCATGCTATAGTGAAACGTTCTTGAAGTACCCCTCTTCTGTTTTGGATTTTTCTACCCACATCATCTTTCAGTGGAGTATTTAGGGGGACCATTGGCCAAGGCCACCCCCCTCCCCTTCACTGATGCCGATTTTTTTAGTTCCTAAAAATACGTAAATTTTTTAACCCAAATTTTACTTCAAAAGGTAGCATGTGTGGCACCAGATTGCATGTAAGGACACCCCTCCCCTTAGACACATCCCCAGGGCCAGCTATCACACAACATACTACATGCCCCCCCCCCCCCCGTGAGAGAAATCCTGGCTACGCCACTGCATCTATTTAGGATTTTATACGGAAAAGTCGATGAGCGTTTTCTCTGTACTTCAAACTTCTCGGCTCCCGAACCCTTCCCCAATCCTCCCCCGCCCAGGTCGGCGGTCTGAAACACTGTCCTGCGTTCAGCCTCCCCAGTTGTGAACAGCTTCCAAAGCCTATGCAAAAGAATGGCTGGAGAAGGTGCTGGCTGGAGGTGCTGGTAGTAGAGGGGGCACGTGCCAAACTAGATAAAAGGCCTTTTAAACCTTGGGAATTATTGGGAATTATGAACGCATGATCTTGGGAATTTTACAATACCCTCTTTACTCTTATTTTACGGTGTACCCACGGACTTCTCATATGGACAGAGGATCACGTACTGCCAATACGGTCGCCACCTTTCGAACAAATTTAGGCTTACCAAGATGGCCGCCGGACTACTACTATTTGCCCAATTTGACCATGAACATGTAACATTTTAGACAAAATATAAACATGAATGGAACAACAATATCACAGTTCTTCATTCTATTTGTTGAATTTGACCTGTGCTTGCATTCTTTCGAAAATATTACAAGTTTCTCACACAATCTGTCAATACTGAGCCACTTGAGCAAGTCCAAACTTTTACACACAAGGCTATAGCAAGCAGCCATATTGTTAAGCCTACTCGTGTACGTTCGGTGGCGACAATTTACGGATAGGACGTTAGCGCAATATGCTCTGTCCATATATATATGAAGTCCGTGGGTGTACCATACATTTAAATGCATTTTCACTGCACTTAAGCCGCGGTCCCACTACAACGAATTCGGGATCGGATTCCGATCCGATTTTTGTGACTTTTTATTAAAATGTTCTCCATTTCGGGTCGGAATGAAACCCCAAATTTGCCAGCCTGTGTAATTATATGATTTTTATCGCAGGACTACGAAAATTAAATTTATACGAATTATTTCGTGACGTCACATCGACAGTCAGCTTTTATCGGACTACGCGTGTCCGATAAAAGCTCTCTGTCGGTGTGACGTAGGCCCGTAGCCAGGAATACCTACATGGGGGGGGGGCACCGGCACCTCATAGGGGGGCACAGAAGAAGATAATTATGTTTGTAGACAGTAGAGCCACCATATGATTACAGTTTGCAGGGACTACAGGGGATGATATCTGAAGCTTACCACAGACAGCTTAAAGGTATCGTTTTTACGTGTGCACATACGCGCGAAGAGCGCGAAAATTTCACTCTTGTGATGGACATTCTACTCCTTTTGCAATACAAAGACGTGGAAAGCTCCACAAGTGAAGGTAACAAGACTATGATCACGATGATGCTTCTTCAGCTTTGCAAGCGCAGGTGAAGAGTTGAGTACTTTGCGAACGGCGAGGGGACCAGGAGCTGCCATTAGGCAGTCCTGGTGTGGTCCAGTATGATTTTGGTAGGATCCAGAGGGAAATTCCCCAAATGTCTGAAGAAATAGTAAAATGGGAGCACTAACATTCAGCTTTGAGCAGGACTTTGAATGACAGTGAGAGCACACCAATCTCTTCATAATTCACAATTCAGATGGTCATTATCGTATTTCTACTTTGAACGAAATTTAGCATGAACAGTAAAAATAAATTTTGGAATAAATTTGGGTACGATTAAATTTAGCTTCAAACCATATAGTCATCGCGTTACGAATGTTACTCAAGTTACTAGATTACTACATGAAAACCCCTTGATACCCAACATCTAAGTTTGAGCCTTCACCTAGCTTTGGCTAGAATAGTTCACTGGAATTTTTATGCTAATAATGTTCATAGGCGATATAACTTCGCTTGTGAGAATTGCGCGAGCAGCGCGCCGAAATTTTGCAGGAAAATTGTTACCACGGTAAAACCTGCATACAGACTCAGCAAAAGCTGGTGAAAAGATAAGCCCGACGACGGGACGAAGCTCCCCCAAGGGGTCAATCAACTCAAAGCCCCGCTAGAAGCAATGGGTTACAGAAAGGATGCCGAACGCGAAATTTTTGGCGCGACGAAAAATTTGGGATTCGGTTGACGAAAAATTAAAAATATTTGGTTCTTATTAAGGAAACTTAGAAACTTTGGGTTTCTATGGAAGAATCTGCCCTGCTCGTCCTAGACAGTTCCAGTTCTCCCGACTAAGTTACTCGTTCCAAAACTGTATTGAGCCCCTTCTTGTGCAGACACACCCTTGTGCAGACACAAACCTAGTTTATTGCTTAAGGTCATATCCTGATGGGCATACAAGGCCATAATATGTAATCACAACATTCTTTGCACATGCTGTGTAATGTGAGCTACTCTGCATCTTTTGACTTTGATGTCAGTCAAAGAGCATTCACTACTGACCAATTCAGAATTTTGCTTTCTCTCAACCAAAATGTTTGTGGGGTGATGTGTGTCTATCTTTAAGAGCAAAACCAAGACGCCGGGCGACAGGTCGCGGGGCGACCTTCCACCACCCCTGCACATTGAGACACTTTACGTTTCTTACAAAATATTTTTATCATGATATTGAGTCTGAATGAAGAATCTTCCTGATCATAAGAGAAAGAGGATAGAACTTCTCATGGATTCAATTTTGTGTTTTCCGGGAATCACACCTACACGAAATAACAATAGCCTAATTGTGGAACTTTTACCTTTATATAAAGCCAACATATCTGAAACCGGTGTTAAAGCCATATGTAACTGAGTCTGAAGATGAAAGCGCGTTACAGAAAGCAAAATACATTAATTATTTAATGACTTTTGGGATCATTTTTAGTCAAAAATTGCCTGGTGTAATACCAAAGCCATCGTTTAGACTGTATTAAAATTTTATTTTCGATCGATTTTCCATATGGTGGGGCACAGTGGTCCGCACGGGGGGGGGGGGCACGGCCCCCCGTGCCCCCGCCTGGCTACGGGCCTGGTGTGACGTCACGAAAAAAAATCAGTTACTCTTCATTTTCATAGACCTCTGATGCAAATCATATATTTACACTGGTTGGCAAATTCTGGGCTCTTTTTGACCAGAGATGGAGAAGATTTAAATAAAAACTCACAAAAATCGGATCGGAATGCGATCCGAATTCGTTGTAGTGTGACCGCAGATATTGACCTAGGCAACATACAAACGTGCTATACGCGGTTGCCATATTGGCGTTTTAAACGCCAAAATAGGCAAATTTGGCGATTTTTACCTTCGTTGGCCGCAAAAATTAAAACTCACGCCAAACGGCATTTAGGCGTTTTTTGGCGTTTTTTGACGTTTTTGGGGGTCCTAATGAAATTAAATTAAAACACCTTCTTTTTTTCACGAAATTTCAAGAAAAACCCTTCTTTTTCCCAGATTTTAATAGTCACCGGAGTGGGACGTATAACGGGTTTACAATTACACTCCACTTGTAGCAATAATAGATTATGTAATGATGTATATCGTATTACCGGTTATACTGTACATAAATACAGGGTAAATTTTCCTCAAGCAGGTACGTAGTACGGAGCTTTTAAGGTGTCATGCAGATGTTGAGATATTATGAGACTTTCTCGACTTTTTTCAGTGAAATATTCAGATGAAGACATCTGAGATCTTTTTAGCTCAATATTTTAGTCTAAAATATTGAAATATTACATTACAGGTTCTTAATATCTTAATATATTTTCTGAAGGATATTGAGATATTGACATCCAACATCTCGTTATTTCAATATTTTAGTCTAAAATATTGAAATATTACATTACAGGATCTTAATACCTTAATATCTGTTCTGAAGGATATTAAGATATTGACATTCAGCATCTCGTTATCTCAATATTTTCGCGTAAAATATTGAAATATTACATTACACAATCTCAATATCTTAATATCTTCACTGAACGATATTGAGATAGTGACATCCAACATCTCGTTATCTCAATATTTTAGTCTAAAATATTGATATATTTCATTACAGGATCTTAATATCTTAATATCTTTTCTGAAGGATATTAAGATATTGACATCCAACATCTCGTTATCTCAATATTTTCGCGTAAAATATTGAAATATTACAGATACTAAAATATTGAGATCCTGTAATGAAATATTTCAATATTTCACGCTAAAATATTGACATAATGAGAGGCTGGCTATCAATATCTCAATATCCTTTAGTAAAGGTATTAAGATTTTTAGATCCTGTTATGAAATATTTCAATATTTTACAATAAACTATTGAGATAATGAGAAGCTGGATGTCAATATCTCAATATCCTTCAGAAAAGATATTAAGATATTGAGATCATGTAATGTAGTATTTCAATATTTTACAATAAAATATTGAAATAACGAGATGCTGGATGTCAATATCTCAATATCCTACAATGAAGACATTCAGATATTGAGATCCTGTTATGAAATATTTCAATATTTTAGACTAAAGTATTGAGAACACAAGATTTCGGATGTCAGTCGCTCAATATATTTCACTGAAGATATTAAAATATTGAGATTCTGTAATGTAATATTTCAAAATATTACACTAAAATGTTGAAATAACGAGATGTTAGATGTCAATATATCAATATCGGTTGTCATCATCTGAATATTTTACTGAGAAAAAAGTCGCGAGAAAGTCACATAATATCTCAACATCTGCACGACACCTTAAAAGCTCCGTAAGTAGGAGCTTGTTCTGATTTGGCGTTTTTTCATGTGATTTGGCCGACACTCTCGCCAGTTTCACCACAGAAAATCTGGCAACCCTGGACTGCTATATTAACATAGATTGTAGCCTAGCTGTATCTACTCGTTAGATTTTTCTTTTTGTGGGGCAATAATCAGGTACTGCATGGACTAATCTTGCTTACCATCTTTGCTTGTGCGTGTCCATTTCAAAGCGAAGCTGTATATGTCGCTGACTGGAAACAGTACACTCGTCATTAACCTCCTTCGTGACATTCCTAAAACCAAAAGGTGGGCTAATCATTACGTTAGGCCTAACAAGTAGCATAACAGTAGGCCTAGGCTAAGTTAGTAGTAGGTAACACAGTTAGTGTAACGGTAGGCAACTAGCCTAAAACTTTATTAAAACGAAAAGGCTGATAACTGAGCTTCTTTTAGAGCAAGTTCAGAGGAGAGCCACTCGCCTTATACCCGAGGTGAGACACCTACCTTATCATGTTAGACTTGAGCATCTTGGGCTTACCACCCTGGAGTTGTGAAGGATTAGGGGGGACATGCTTCAGGTGTACAAATTTCTCTCTGAAAGGAATCCTTTGACCTCTTGCAATTATTTAAAGGTTCAATGTAATTCTCGGGTTCAAGGCCATTGTAAGAAGCTAGTTAAGAATTTTGCAAGGCTCGACATTAGGAAGTTCAGCTTTTCTCATAGAGTTGTTAACGAGTGGAATAGTCTGCCTGAGTGGGTAGTTAACTCCACATCTGTGCACTGCTTTAAGGTTAACATTGACAAGTTCTTCCATAAGTGTGGTAGAATCTAACTGTGCTGGGCTAGTTTGGTGTTGGTTGGTTCTTTGTTTTCAGTTAAGGTTGTATGGACTTCAGGGCATCTTATGGGGCCTTAGCCCTCCTTTGCCCTTTAACCTGTTATGTTATGTTATGTTATGTTATGTTAACTACCGTTAACTTTGAAGACAGTAACAATTCTCTTTACTGAGTTTACTTCCAGCCCCTACTCCAATTTAAACCATAGGCTACCACCTGTTCAATTCACCTCCAAGAGTCCAAGACAGAGCCACAGAAGCCTGCACTGCTCGAGGCAATAGGGCCTAGGCCTATAGCCTAGGCTATTTCGCCAGGGGTACCGTTACTTTCCGCCCCCCGTAGTTTCCGCCCCTGACTTTCCGCCCCTAAAATTTCTGGGGCGGAAAGTAACATTCGGAATCAAAGATTAACTTCAAAGGTCAAAATAAGCCTTCAACCTTTGGGGCCAGCTGGGCTCCTAGTCCATGGAATCTAGGGGCCAAATGAGAAATCAAGGGGCCCAAAACTAACCAAGAAAAAAAGACTGTTAAAGTGTAGTGTAGGTATAATTAAGGTAGGCTATAAGTACTGTAGATGCTGAAACTAGCCTGAAATCTGTCCACACCCTCTTAGACCAGTACTTAACAACTGTACATGTTGCATGTAATGTACATTTTCAAAATTTACTCGTAACTTCGGAATTATTCCCCGGTAAAATGAAGGGCACTGTCCAATTCCCGCCAACCAGTCAGTCATGAAGGCTAAGTATTTGCCTGAGCAGCCTACCCGTAGTACGGCAGGTTTTGCAAATCCCCTCAGTCACTCAAGCATGTTATTGTTTATTGTAATCTGATTGGATTAACCCAACATCATGCATATGTGCAGCCAATGATCTAGGCCTACAGTGTTACGTAACCAGGGAGCTGCCACCGGCAGCTCACTGGCATAACAGTACACAAGCCAGCTTGCGATATTAGAATACCACCTCGGAGGTATAACTCCATGATTAGAACCCAGGGGGCTGCCACTCTAACAGCTCCCTGGTAACAGCTAATTTACTATTCTACCTGTGAGGCTCTGCCTACATTACTCATGAATGACATCGGTGTGCGCCTGCGTGAGTGATCTTCCGAGTTGTGACAAAGCAGAACGTTAATGAGCGATGTGAACTGATTTCAGAAATAATGTGTTTCGCAGGTTTTTAGTGACTGTCAGGGTATGAAATACTGTACACAGGCCGTGTGAGATACTATATAAGATCATTTACTTGTGGGTGGAGAGATTCATGTGCAGACTGTACAGTTATACTTGAAATATTTAGGAGCCAGCCCGGGCCCCTTTCCCTGTAGAAGCTACGGGCCCGAGTGAATTTCTAGGAGCATCGGGCCGACGGGCCCCCGTTATTTCGAGCCCTGAACTTACAATTGTATCTACTTCTTTTTCATTTCGGAGACCCAAAAAATGATGAAATCGTGGGACTTTTTCAGAAATCACGTAGGCCTAGAGAAGAATGGATTGTAGATGTGTACGTATGATCTAGGGGCCTACCAAGCCTTAGCCTATATAGTGCACCTGCAGTTGTATCTTCTTCTTCTTTCGAAATATGGTGACACATCCAGAAGGACATTACTTCACCACGCATGCGTCGAGAGGTATCAAGCCCTAATGTTGTTGGCAATAAACTTGGCAGGGTCCTTATGATCAAGGGAATTTGCAACTACAGAAGCAGGGAGACTATTCCAATCCTTAACCGTATTAGGGAGGAAACTATACTTGTAGCAGTTTGTCCTAGTAAAGAGGTGGCAAAAATGCAGATTATGCATCCAGCGTGTTCTACGAGTGGGATGCCGAAGTCTATCCACAGGAATTTGTGCTTTACCAAAAACACCCTTAGAGAACAGGATCAATCTGTTTTGTCTACGACGTTCCGCTAACGTAGGGAGATCAAGGTCTTTCAGAACAGAAGTCATAGACCCTGGCTCGCGGAGAAGTTTGAGCTGATAAAGCGAGCCGATCTCCTTTGAATACTCTCAAGCTTATCCTGTAAATAAATCTGGTGTGGATCCCACACAGAACTTGCGTATTCCAAAACTGGTCTGAGAAGACCCTTATAAGCAGCTAGCTTTACATCACTAGAGCAAAACGATAGGTTCCTTTGAAGTACCCCTAAGATTTTGTTACCTTTATTACAATTAAATTGGACATGCTTATCCCAACTAAGGTCGCTAGTGATAGAAACCCCTAAGTACTTAATTGAGTCAACCTTAAGTAACTTTTCACCATTCAAGACAATCGAAACAAACAGGCTTCTTTTTCCTGGCAAAAGTGATGATATTACACTTTGAAGGCTGGAATCTCATACCCCACGTCTTAGCCCAGAGACCTAGATTATCAATGTCATCCTGGAGCCTACGACAGTCACTATCATCATCAATGATTCGATAGCAAACACAATCATCGGCGAAAAGCCTGACATTAGAACTGGCAACATTTACGATATCATTAATGTGCGCCAAAAAGAGAATGGGTCCTAAGACGGACCCTTGAGGGACTCCAGACACGACATTCTCAAAAGAAGACTGAGTACCATTCACTACAACAGCCTGTTTACGATCAGATAGAAAATCGTCAACCCACTGGAGGATCTGGTTCGATACACCTAGGCTAAAGAGCTTGGTTTTTAGTAGCTCATGAGGCACAGTGTCAAAAGCCTTTTCAAATCCAGAATGAAAACATCCGTTTGTTTGTTCTTATCCAGGGATGAAGCCCAGTCTTCAATGACTGACACCAGTTGAGTATCACAGCTGTGTGATCTTCTAAAGGCATGCTGCTTTGATGAAAGGATATTCTTTGACTCAAAGAAGTCCATTGTATGTGTATTAGAACCATAGAGCAGGATATATCCTGCTCTATGATTAGAACTTATTCACACCAATGTACGTACACATCCATATGCATGCACAGCACTGTATACGTTAACGTACGTGTATATGTATTCGCGTACACACTGCAATGCACAAGCCTAAGTGCTAGCGAGAAAAAAAAGTCAGCATAAGTATGTACTAGGCAATGGATTGTTGTATGAAAGACATCAATGTATATGGAGAGACGTTCCATGATAAGAAACTTTAGTTTTAGTTTGTCAAGCCTTCAACTTGCGCAGGTATTCCATTCTATGCTGTTACTTTCCGCCCCTCGAACCGATGTTTTCCGCCCCTAAAAACCAGGGGCGAAAAATAACTTTTTTTAGGGGCGGAAAGTAACGGGGGCGGAAAATAACTGAATTCTTTCGCCTTTAGGCTAGGCTACCAAACAAGTGTGTGTATGTGAGAGACTGTGACTTCTGAGCTTAATGAACGAGTTGGGAGACTGGATTTTGCCATATCATTATGATATAGTTTAAGGTGACCAGACGTCCTCGATTTTCGGGGACAAACCCTGAATCCAGTGTTCTGTCTCCGAAGGACAAGTTTCCCCCAAAATAGGGTCAGTAAGAATTCTGATGACTTTGCAGTCTACACGAATCAGGAACTCTTAGTTAAAAATTTGGTTATTGACACTAAAGCTTAGTTTGAAAAGCAGTTGGCCAAGGAGGTTAAGGTAAATCCAAAACCTTTTCATGCCTATGAGTAGGTCTAAGCAGAAGGTTAAGGAGGGTGTTGGGCCTCTCCATGGTAATGAAGGCACACTAGTTAGTGATCATCAGGATATGGCTAATTTATTAAATGATTATTTCATTTCTGTTTTTACCAAGGAATCATCTATTTTGGGGACTTGTAGGGGTTCTGATAATTCTTCTTTAGTAAGTGATGTTGTCTTCGCTGAAGAGTTGGTTTGTAATAAGTTGAAGAGTTTAAAAGCTAGTAAGGCCCCTGGGCCTGACTGATGGGATCCATCCTGCCATTCTCCATGAATGCTCCGAGATTTTGTCAGTTCCTCTTTGCATTATTTTTCAGAAGTTTCTGGATTCAAACTTTGTACCTGCTGACAGGCAGATTGCTAATGTTACTCCAATTTTCAAAAAGGGGGATCGGAGCTTGCCTTGCAATTATAGGCCGGTCAGTTTAACCAGTGTTGTGTGCAAAGTTATGGAATCTGTTATCAAGATTGCTTGCTTAAATATCTTTTAGATAATGGGTTACTCAATCTGTCACAGCATGGTTTCTTACCTAGTAGATCTTGTGTTACTAATTTACTAAGCTTTCTTGAGGATGTGTCTTTATCTCTTGATTCTGGTCACAGTGTTGATGTCATTTACCTTGATTTTCAAAAAGCTTTTGACAAAGTTCCATTAGGTAGACTTATGGTTAAACTGCATAGGTTAGGCCCGTCTCAATTTAAGGGTTCAAAGAAGGGACTCCAAGCCTGGGCTGCATAGTCAAGGTGGGGTCTTACCAACTGCTTATACAGATTTAGTACAATTTCTTTACTAAAACTACTGAAATTCAGGACTCTTGATCAATCCAAGCACCCTGTTAGCCCTAGCAGCAGCAGCTGCACACTGTCTAGATGGCTTTAAATTGCCTGTAATAACTACACCCAGATCCTTCTCAAAAGTCACATCAGTCAGAATACTACCATTCATGTTATAATCACAGCTGAAATTTTTAGGACCAAAGTGAAGGACTTTGCACTTATCTGCATTTAAAGACATTTGCCAAGTCTGAGACCAAAAATATACCCCAGGCACGGATCCAAGGGGGGGGGGGGCCTTTTCTGGGCTCAGCCCCCCTTTTTTCGCCACATCAACAATACCAAATACACGAAAATTACCATGATGTTAATCTAGGAGAATATACAAGGCTTTCAGCCCCCCCCCCCCCACCAAGGCTTCAGCCAGCGAGCCGTCCAGCCGTCATTTGGACGGCCTTTCTTTGGGCCGCAAAAAAAAAAGAAAAAAATGAAAAAAAAATGTAAAAAAAAAAATAAAACAATATTTTGAAAAAATATGAAAAAAATAAAAACAATATTTTGTGGAAAGAAAAGTGAAAGAAAAATAAAAACAATATTTTGTGGAAAGAAAAGTAATCGGAAAAGTACCGAGTAAATGTTATTTTAATTTTCTACACCCACAAATACACATGGCCGTTCCACTGATCTGTAGATCAGTGGGCCTTTCGAACTACGGTCGTCAAAAAATAGTAGGCTACACACCTGCGTGCACTTTTGTTTTCAGGCCTTTATATGTTATCCTAACCCGGCGTTCGCCCATCGAAATTACGCACCAGTTCGAATTACCGTGCAAGATAAAAGTCGATCCCTTCAAGGATTTTCTAAGTTTGAAAGATGTAAAATTATCCGACGTTACAAACTTGGATAAAACATATCAATCCCACTCAAATATCTAAAACATTTATGGCTATTAGTTTCGTAAGAAAATATATTGTTTACCCAAAACTAGCACACAAATACATCCACGAAATGTTGATTTGTGTACATGCCGTGGAACTTTCACTGACAAGCTTCGTACATTCCACTGGTACTTGCGCGTGTTAACGGTAACATGCTGCGTACGTAAAGCAGCATTTCCCTGCATCCAGAGCCATTAATTAATGCTCCGCATGCAGTATACACTCAAAACATTTGCTTGCCACGGAAATCCCTAGCTACTACGTCAGTTACGTCACCCACCCATTCGTACTACTGTCTTCTGCGGCAGTTAACTATTGTGCAGTACGCAGAGCAGCAAGCTCACCTTATATTTTATCCGTACGTTCTTACGTAGCCAGCCTCGTGCTGACATCCGGGGAACACTTTAATCTATCAGAAACGTAACTTCGCACGAGCGCCATTTTGGTGCCCACTAAATGTAATAGCATGGCTCGGTCCGTAACTTTTCATGAATATTAACAGTGTCAATAGTCTTATCTTAGTAATTCACACATGGCACAGGGTTGATTTTCGTAATTAGTGACACATTTAACCGTTAATGGAGGGTGTTTCTTTTTTCTTCTCTTGTATACTCGAGGTGTTAACGGAGTGTGAGGTATAGCCTAGGCCTAGTTTTAGGCTATTGCAACTCTTGTTAGGCTGTGGACTTTTTGTACAACGCAGGTGTATATCCCGAGATGACTGCTATTTTAATGTCACACTCGCAAGGAAGGGGATCCGATATATTGCGAATGTGATTTCATAACTTGAGCAGACGTTTTCGGGAGCTTTATAAAATAAATTCTGATTTTTTAACAAAAAGTTTTGAACGCTAAATTAACTGATTCAAAATTTCGGGAACTTACAGGTATTCGGGTTTTTTATTACACATGAGTGTTCTCTGTTCCGTTTTTCATGAACCAATGGCCGACCAGGACCTTGCAAACCAGCTACTACGTCATGATGGCCTTGTGATGCTTTTCACACACAAGACGTACTGTATGTTTCGCTTGTTTGGAGAAGGGGCCCTATTAAGCTCAGTGTATATACTGAGCACTATTCATTACTTCTTCATTACTTATGCGAGCTGTGTCACTTAGCAGTTGAGTTCGGACGAAGGCAGCCTAGAAAATCATGAACCGGGATCGCGAATCGACCTCGGGACCTTAGCAAACTATTGGACAGGCCTTCATCTTAAGTTTAGGGGAGAAAGTACAGATAAGCTTACAGGCCAGTAAAAAATTTTCGACTAGTGATGAAATTACAGATTGGTTACCGATCAAACATGCATTCTATATTGCAAAATTTAACACTGCGAGTAGTGATTTCCCCATGCACATGGGAAGTACTACGCATTAGTTTATAGTAATTCGATAAGAAAACTATTATCATTAAGGAAAGTTTGCTATCGTTATAAATTCGCCAAACAAAAACACTGGCTTCAAATCCTAGCCCTTCCTAAAGTGAAATGGGACATCACACATGGTCAGACCGGCGCGCACCCACGGTACATTCACGGTCTGATTCACTCAAGTTACGGCAGTGCTTGAAGATTGACATGCTGCGAGATCTGATCAGCTATGGGAAGCCATCAGTGTCTGAATTTGACTTCGCTTCAGCTCTCAACTATTTCTTCCAACAACCTAGAAGGATTTAGAGATCACAATATGAGATACTTTTCTCCCTGTACATTTTTTTGTAAAATGGTTAATTTTACTGACGTAAAGTCAGGAACGAATCAAAAAAAACCAAACTTATGAGTCAATACCCAGTACCATGCCAAATTAGCTATGTATAAACAAGAAGAGAAAAGATAACCAGTTTTGTCAATAAAAGTTGCATCTGCCCTAACACCACTTTAATTACAACTGTTCTTGATTTTTTTACAGAATGTCCATTACAATAACCTTTATTTTAGGGTCATGGGTGCAGGTGCCATATGAGTGAAATGTTGCACCATTTTGCATCTAAGACGGGTTAAAATCCATTTTTTTTTTGGCAAAGGGGAGGGGGACACCCCCTTCCCTTAGACCCCTCCCCCATGCCGCGCATCTATGGACTCCCTGATCTGAAATCCTGGCTTAAGCCCTGGCCCCCCCTTTTCGTAATTTCTGGATCCACGCCTGTAACCTATCCAAGTCTTTCTGCAGTAAGGGGGCATCATCCTTATCACTAACCTTCCTAAAGAGCTTCATATCATCAGTGAACTTACTAACACTACTTGTGAGAGAGCTATCAATATCATTGATGAAAATCAAGAAAAGAAGTGGGCCAAGAACAGAACCCTGTGGAACTCCACTTGTAACTTCTTTCCAAGAAGAGAAACTACCATTTATAACAACAACTCTCTGAGATCTACCATTGAGCCATGAATTTATTCAGTCAGCACAACTGCCCTTGATGCCTAACCTATGCAGTTTAACCATAAGTCTACCTAATGGAACTTTATCAAAAGCTTTTTGAAAATCAAGGTAAATGACATTGCTGACCAACCATAGTGGAGCTGTATTGTTTGAATGAATGTCAGTCATTGTGCTATTGCAAGAAGAAGAAGAATCACAGTGCAGCTATCAACTGTATTTAGTTCTCTAGCCACCAGGCTATTCCTAAATATGCCCATGCATTTCGTGCACTATACACTGTAGATCTTTGGTGTAGGCAATGCAAGCGATTCCCATTGCCTACACCAAAGATCTACAGTGTATAGTGCACGAAATGCATGGGCATATTTAGGAATAGCCTGGTGGCTAGAGAACTAAATACAGTTGATAGCTGCACTGTGATTCTTCTTCTTCTTGCAATAGCACAATGACTGACATTTCATTTCAAACAATACAGCTCCACTATGGTTGGTCAGCAATGTCATTTACCTTGATTTTCAAAAAGCTTTTGATAAAGTTCCATTAGGTAGACTTATGGTTAAACTGCATAGGTTAGGCATCAAGGGCAGTTGTGCTGACTGAATAAAATTCATGGCTCAAATGGTAGATCTCAGAGAGTTGTTGTTATAAATGGTAGTTTCTCTTCTTGGAAAGAAGTTACAAGTGGAGTTCCACAGGGTTCTGTTCTTGGCCCACTTCTTTTCTTGATTTTCATCAATGATATTGATAGCTCTCTCACAAGTAGTGTTAGTAAGTTTCACTGATGATATGAAGCTCTTTAGGAAGGTTATGATAAGGATGATGCCCCCTTACTGCAGAAAGACTTGGATAGGTTACAGGCGTGGATCCAGAAATTACGAAAAGGGGGGCCAGGGCTTAAGCCAGATTTCAGATCAGGAGTCCATAGATGCGCGGCATGGGGGAGGGGTCTAAGGGAAGGGGGTGTCCCCCTCCCCTTTGCCAAAAAACAAAATGGATTTTAACCTTCTTAGATGCAAAATGGAGCAACATTTTACTCATTTGTCACCTGCACCCCTGACCCTAAAATAAAGGTTTATTGTAATGGGACATTCTGTAAAAAAATCAAGAACATGTGTAATTAAAGTGGTGTTAGGGCAGAATGCAACTTTTATTGACAAAACTGGTTATCTTTTCTCTTCTTGTTTATACATAGCTAATTTGGCATGGTACTGGTATTGACTCATAAGTTTCGGTTTTTTTGATTCGTTCCTGACTTTACGTCAGTAAAATTACATTTTACAAAAAATGTACAGGGAGAAAAGTATCTCATATTGTGATCTCTAAATCCTTCTAGGTTGTTTGGAAGAAATAGTTTGAGAGCTGAAGCGAAGTCAAATTCAGACACTGATGGCTTCCCATAGCTGATCAGATCTCGCAGCATGTCAATCTTCAAGCACTGCCGTAACTTGAGTGAATCAGACCGTGAATTGTACAGTGGGTGCGCGCCGGTCCTGACCATGTGTGATGTCCCATTTCACTTTAGGAAGGGCTAGGATTTGAAGCCAGTGTTTTTGTTTGGCGAATTTTATAACGATAGCAAACTTTCCTTAATGATAATAGTTTTCTTATTGAATTACTATAAACTAATGCGTAGTACTACCATGTGCATGGGGAAATCACTACTCGCAGTGTTAAATTTTGCAATATAGAATGCATGTTTGATCGGTAACCAATCTGTAATTTCATCACTAGTCGAAAATTTTTACTGGCCTGTAAGCTTATCTGTACTTTCTCCCCTAAACTTAAGATGAAGGCCTGTCCAATAGTTTGCTAAGTCCCGAGGTCGATTCGCGATCCCGGTTCATGATTTTCTAGGCTGCCTTCGTCCGAACTCAACTGCTAAGTGACACAGCTCGCATAGTAATGAAGAAGTAATGATAGTGCTCAGTATATACACTGAGCTTATAGGGCCCCTTCTCCAAACAAGCTAAACATACAGTACGTCTTGTGTGTGAAAAGCATCACAAGGCCATCATGACGTAGTAGCTGGTTTGCAAAGGTCCTGGTCGGCCATTGGTTCATGAAAAACTGAACAGAGAACACTCATGTGTAATAAAAAACCGAATACCTGTAAGTTCCCGAAATTTTGAATCAGTTAATTTAGCGTTCAAAACTTTTTGTTAAAAATCAAATTTATTTTATAAAGCTCCCCGAAAACGTCTGCTCAAGTTATGAAATCACATTCGCAATATATCGGATCCCCTTCCTTGCGAGTGTGACATTAAAATAGCAGTCATCTCGGGATATACACCTGCGTTGTACAAAAGTCCACAGTCTAACAAGAGTTGCAATGGGCTAAACTAGCCTAGGCTATACCACACACTCCGTTAACACCTCGAGTATACCAAAGAGAAGAAAAAAGAACACCCCTCCATTAACGTTAAATGTGTCACTAATTACGAAAATCCAACCTGTGCCATGTGTGTGAATTACTAAGGATAAGACTATAGATACTGTAAATATTCATGGAAAGTTACAGACCGAGCCATGCTATTACAACTAGTGGGCACCAAAATGGCGCTCTTGCGAAGTTGCGTTTCTGATAGATTAAAGTGTTTCCCCGGATGTCAGCACAAGGCTGGCTACGTAAGAACGTACGGATAAAATATAAGGTGAGCTTGCTGCTCTGCGTACTGCACAATAGTTAACTGCCGCAGAAGACAGTAGTACGGAATGGGTGGGTGACGTAACTGACGTAGTAGCTAGGGATTTCCGTGGCAAGCAAATGTTTTGAGTGTATACTGGCATGCGGAGCATTAATTAATGGCTCTGGATGCAGGAGATGCTGCTTTACGTATGCAGCATGTTACCGTTAACACGCGCAGTACCGGTGGAATGCACGAAGCTTGTCAGTGAAAGTTCCATGGCATGTACACAAATCTACATTTCGTGGATGTATTTGTGTGCTAGTTTTGGGTAAACAATATATTTTCTTACGAAACTAATAGCCATAATGTGTTTTAGATATTTGAGTGGGATTGATATGTTTTATCCAAGTTTGTAACGTCGGATAATTTTACATCTTTCAAACTTAGAAAATCCTTGAAGGGATCGACTTTTATCTTGCACGGTAATTCGAACTGGGTGCGTAATTCGATGGGCGAACGCCGGGTTAGGATAACATATAAAGGCCTGAAAACAAAAGTGCATGCGGAGGTGTGTAGCCTACTATTTTTTGACGACCGTAGGTTCGAACGGCCACTGATCTACAGATCAGTGGAACGGCCATGTGTATTCGTGGGTGTAGAAAATTAAAATAACATTTACTCGGTACTTTTCCAATACTTTTCTTTCCACAAAATATTGTTTTTATTTTTCTTTCACTTTTCTTTCGCACAAAATATTGTTTTTATTTTTTTTCATATTTTTTCAAAATATTGTTTTTATTTTTTTTTTTACATTTTTTTTTTCATTTTTTTTCCTTTTTTTTTTTGCGGCCCAAAGACAGGCCGTCCAAATGACGGCTGGACGCTCGCTGGCTGGAAGCCTTTGGTGGCGGGGGGGGGGCTGAAAGCCTTGTATATTCTCCTAGATTAACATCATGGTAATTTTCGTGTATTTGGTATTGTTGATGTGGCGAAACTCAAAGGCGGGGCTGAGCCAGAAAAGGCCCCCCCCCCCCCTTGGATCCGTGCCTGGGGTATATTTTTGGTCTCAGACTTGGCAAATGTCTTTAAATGCAGATAAGTGCAAAGTTCCTTCACTTTGGTCCTAAAAATTTCAGCTGTGATTATAACATGAATGGTAGTATTCTGACTGGATGTGACTTTTGAGAAGGATCTGGGTGTAGTTATTACAGGCAATTAAAGCCATCTAGACAGTGTGCAGCTGCTGCTGCTAGGGCTAACAGGGTGCTTGGATTGATCAAGAGTCCTGAATTTCAGTAGTTTTAGTAAGAAAATTGTACTAAATCTGTTTAAGCAGTTGGTAAGAACCCCACCTTGACTATGCAGCCCAGGCTTGGAGTCCCTTCTTTGAACCCTTAAATTGAGACGGGCCTAACCTATGCAGTTTAACCATAAGTCTACCTAATGGAACTTTGTCAAAAGCTTTTTGAAAATCAAGGTAAATGACATCCAACACTGTGACCAGAATCAAGAGATAAAGACACATCCTCAAGAAAGCTTAGTAAATTAGTAACACAAGATCTTACTAGGTAGAAACCAATGCTGTGACAGATTGAGTTAACCCATTATCTAAAAGATATTTAAGCAAGCAATCTTGATAACAGATTCCATAACTTTGCACACAACACTGGTTAACTGACCGGCCTATAATTGCAAGGCAAGCTCCGATCCCCCTTTTTGGAAAATTGGGAGTAACATTAGCAATCTGCCAGTCAGCAGGTACACGAGTTTGAATCCAGAAACTTCTGAAAAATAATGCAAAGAGGAACTGACAAAATCTCGGAGCATTCATGGAGAATGGCAGATGGATCCCATCAGGCCCAGGGCCTTACTAGCTTTTAAACTCTTCAACTTATTACAAACCACTCTTCAGCGAAGAACAACATCACTTACTAAAGAGAATTATCAGAACCCCTACATGTCCCCAAAATAGATGATTCCTTGGTAAAAACAGAAATGAAATAATCATTTAATAAATTAGACATATCCTGATGGTCACTAGCTAGTGTGCCTTCATTACCATGGAGAGGGCCCACACACCCTCCTTAACCTTCTGCTTAACCTACTGTAACATAGGCATGAAAAGATTTTGGATTTACCTTAACCTCCTTGGCCAACTGCTTTTCAAACTAAGCTTTAGTGTCAATAACCAAATTTTTTAACTAAGAGTATCCTGATTCGTGTAGACTGCAAGTCATCAGAATTCTTACTGACCCTATTTTGGGGGACACTTATCCTTCGGAGACAGAACACTGGATTCAGTGTTTGTCCCTAAAATCGAGGACGTCTGGTCACCTTAACACTATATCATAATGATATGGCAAAATCCAGTCTCCCAACTCGTTCATTAAGCTCAGAAAGTCACAGTCTCTCACATACACACACTTGTTTGGTAGCCTCTAGCCTAAGGCGAAAGAATTCAGTTATTTTCCGCCCCGTTACTTTCCGCCCCTAAAAAAAGTTATTTTTCGCCCCTGGTTTTTAGGGCGGAAAACATCGGTTCGAGGGGCGGAAAGTAACAGCATAGAATGGAATACCTGCGCAAGTTGAAGGCTTGACAAACTAAAACTAAAGGTTTCTTATCATGGAACGTCTCTCCATATACATTGATGTCTTTCATACAACAATCCATTGCCTAGTACATACTTATGCTGACTTTTTTTTCTCGCTAGCACTTAGGCTTGTGCATTGCAGTGTGTACGCGAATACATATACACGTACGTTAACGTATACAGTGCTGTGCATGCATATGGATGTGTACGTACATTGGTGTGAATAAGTTCTAATCATAGAGCAGGATATATCCTGCTCTATGGTTCTAATACACATACAATGGACTTCTTTGAGTCAAAGAATATCCTTTCATCAAAGCAGCATGCTTTAGAAGATCACACAGCTGTGATACTCAACTGGTGTCAGTCATTGAAGACTGGGCTTCATCCTGGATAAGAAACAAACAATACGGATGTTTTCATTCTGGATTTTGGAAAAGGCCTTTTGAACACTGTGCCTCATTGAGCTACTAAAAACCAAGCTCTTTAGCCTAGGTGTATCGAACCAGATCCTCCAGTGGGTTGACGATTTTCTATCTGATCGTAAACAGGCTGTTGTAGTGAATGGTACTCAGTCTTCTTTTGAGAATGTCGTGTCTGGAGTCCCTCAAGGGTCCGTCTTAGGACCCATTCTCTTTTTGGCGCACATTAATGATATCGTAAATGTTGCCAGTTCTAATGTCAGGCTTTTCGCCGATGATTGTGGTTTGCTATCGAATCATTGATGATGATTAGTGACTGTCGTACTAGGCTCCAGGATGACATTGATATCTTAGGTCTCTTGGCTAAGACGTGGGTATGAGATTCCAGCCTTCAAAGCGTGTATATCATCACTTTTGCCAGGAAAAGAAGCCGTTTGTTGTTTACTTTGTCTTGCTGGTGAAAAGTTACTTAAGGTTGACTCAATTAAGTACTTAGGGTTTTTCTATCACTAGCGACCTTAGTTGGGATAAGCATGTCCAATTTAATTGTAATAAAGGTAACAAAATCTTAGGGGTACTTCAAAGGAACCTATCGTTTTGCTCTAGTGATGTAAAGCTATCTGCTTATAAGTGTCTTCTCAGACCAGTTTGTGAATACGCAAGTTCTGTGTGGGATCCACACCAGATTTATTTACAGGATAAGCTTGAGAGTATTCAAAGGAGATCGGCTCGCTTTATCAGCTCAAACTTCTCCCGCGAGCCAGGGTCTATGACTTCTGTTCTGAAAGACCTTGATCTCCTACGTTAGCGGAACGTCGTAGACAAAACAGATTGATCCTGTTCTCTAAGGGGTGTTTTTGGTAAAGCAAAAATTCCTGTGGATAGACTTCGGCATCCCACTCGTAGAACACGCTGGATGCATAATCTGCATTTTGCCACCTCTTTACTAGGACAAACGCTACAAGTATAGTTTTCCTCCCTATACGGTTAAGGATTGGAATAGTCTCCCTGCTTCTGTAGTTTGTGTGCAAATTCCCTTTGATCATAAGGACCACTGCCAAGTTTAATTGCCAACACATTAGGGCTTGATACCTCTCGACGCATGCGTGGTGAAGTAATGTCCTTCTGGATGTGTCACCATATTTCGAAAGAGAAGAAGATACAACTCAGGTGCACTATATAGGCTAAGGCTTGGTAGGCCCCTAGATCATACGTACACATCTACAATCCATTCTTCTCTAGGCCTACGTGATTTCTGAAAAAGTCCCACGATTTCATCATTTTTTGGGTCCTCCGAAATGAAAAAGAAGTAGATACAATTGTAAGTTCAGGGCTCGAAATAACGGGGGCCCGTCGGCCCCGATGCTCCTAGAAATTCACATCGGGCCAGTTAGCTTCTACAGGGAAGGGGCCCGGGCTGGCTCCTAAATATTTCAAGTATAACTGTACAGTCTGCACACAAATCTCTCCACCCACAAGTAAAAGATCGTATACAGTATCTCACACGGCCTGTGTAGCAGTATTTCATACCCTGACAGTCACTAAAAACCTGCGAAACACATTATGTTCTGAAATCAGTTTCACATCGCTCATTAACGTTCTGCTTTGTCACAACTCGGAAGATCACTCACCGCAGGCGCACACCGATGTCATTCATGAGTAATGTAGGCGAAGGCCTCACAGGTAGAATAGTAAATTAGCTGTTACCAGGGAGCTGTTGAGTGGCAGCCCCTGGGTTCTAATCATGGAGTTATACCTCCGAGGTGGTTATTCTAATATCGCAAGTTGGCTTGTGTACTGTTTATGCCAGTGAGCTGCCGGTGGCAGCTCCCTGGTTACGTAACACTGTAGGCCTAGATCATTGGCTGCACATATGCATGATGTTGGGTTAATCCAATCAGATTACAATAAACAATAACATGCTTGAGTGACTGAGGGGATTTGCAAAACCTGCCGTACTACGGGTAGGCTGCTCAGGCAAATACTTAGCCTTCATGGCTGGACTGGTTGGCGGGAATTGGACAGTGCCCTTCATTTTAACCGGGGAATAATTCCGAAGTTACGAGTAAATTTTGAAAATGTACATTACATGCAACATGTACAGTTTGTTAAGTTACTGGTCTAAGAGGGTGTGGACAGATTTCAGGCTAGTTTCAGCATCTACAGTACTTATAGCCTACCTTAATTATACCTACACTACACTTTAACAGTCTTTTTTTCTTGGTTGTAGTTTTTTGGGCCCCTTGATTTCTCATTTGGCCCCTAGATTCCATGGACTAGAGCCCAGCTGGCCCCAAGGTTGAAGGCTTATTTTGACCTTTGAAGTTAATCTTTGATTCCGGAATGTTACTTTCCGACCCAGAATTTTAGGGGCGGAAAGTCAGGGGCGGAAACTACGGGGGGCGGAAAAGTAACGGTACCCCTGGCGAAATAGCCTAGGCTATAGGCCTAGGCCCTATTGCCTCGAGCAGTGCAGGCTTCTGTGGCTCTGTCTTGGACTCTTGGAGGTGAATTGAACAGGTGGTAGCCTATGGTTTGTAAATGGAGTAGGGGCTGGAAGTAAACTCAGTAAAGAGAATTGTTACTGTCTTCAAAGTTAACGGTAGTTAAACATAACATAACATAACAAACATAACAGGTTAAAGGGCAAAGGAGGGCTAAGGCCCCATAATATGCCCTGATAGTCCCATACAACCTTAACTGAAAACAAAGAACCAAACCAACACCAAACTAGCCCAGCACAGTTAGAATTCTACCACACTTATGGAAGAACTTGTCAATGTTAAACCTTAAAGCAGTGCACAGATGTGGATTTAACTACCCACTCAGGCAGACTATTCCACTCGTTACAACTCTATGAGAAAAGCAGAACGTCCTAATGTCGAGCCTTGCAAAATTCTTAACTAGCTTCTTACAATGGCCTTGACACCCGAGAAAATACATTGAACCTTAAATAATTGCAAGAGGTCAAAGGATTCCTTTCAGAGAGAAATTTGTACACCTGATGCATGTCCCCCCAAAACATTCACAACTCCAGGGTGGTAAGCCCAAGAAGATAAAGTCTAACAAGATAAGGTAGGTGTCTCACCTCGGGTATAAGGCGAGTGGCTCTCCTCTGAACTTGCTCTAAAAGAAGCTCAGTTATCAGCCTTTTCGTTTTAATAAAGTTTTAGGCTAGTTGGCCTACCGTTACACTAACTGTGTTACCTACTACTAACTTAGCCTAGGCCTACCTGTTATGCTACGTTAGTTAGCCTAACGTAATGATTTAGCCCACCTTTTGGTTGTTAGGAATGTCACGAAGGAGGTTAATGACGAGTGTACTGTTTCCAGTCAGCGACATATACAGCTTCGCTTGAAATGGACACGCACAAGCAAAAGATGGTAGAGCAAGATTAGTCCATGCAGTACCTGATTATTGCCCCACAAAAAGAAAAATCTAACGAGTAGATACAGCTAGGCTACCAATCTATGTTAATATAGCAGTCCAGGGTTGCCAGATTTTTTCTGTGGTGAAAACTGGCGAGAGTGTCGGCCAAATCACATGAAAAAAACGCCAAATCAGAAACAAGCTCCTACTTACGGAGCTTTTAGGTGGGCGTGCAGATGTTGAGATATTATGTGACTTTCTCGCGACTTTTTTTCTCAGTAAAATATTCAGATGATGACAACCGATATTGATATATTGACATCTAACATCTCGTTATTTTCAACATTTTTAGTGTAATATTTTGAAATATTACATTACAGAATCTCAATATTTTATATCTTCAGTGGAAATATATTGAGCGACTGGACATCCGAAATCTGTGTGTTCTGCAATACTTTAGTTCTAAAATATTGAAATATTTCATAACAGGATCTCAAATATCTGAATGTCTTCATTGTAGGATATTGAGATATTGACATCCAGCATCTCGTTTATTTCAATATTTTATTGTAAAATATTGAAATACTACATTACATGATCTCAATATCTTAATATTCTTTTCTGAAGGATATTGAGATATTGACATCCAGCACTTCTCATTATCTCAATAGTTTATTGTAAAATATTGAAATATTTCATAACAGGATCTAAAAATCTTAATACCTTTACTAAAGGATATTGAGATATTGACAGCCAACCTCTCATTATGTCAATATTTCAGGGTGAAATATTGAAATATTTCATTACAGGATCTCAATATTTTAGTAATCTGTTAATATTTCAATATTTTACGCGAAAATATTGAGATAACGAGATGTTGGATGTCAATATCTTAATATCCTTCAGAAACAGATTATTAAGATATTAAGATCCTGTAATGAAATTCTAATCAATATTTTAGACTAAAATATTGAGATAAACGAGATTGTTGGATGTCACTATCTCAATATCGTTCAGTGAAGAATATTAAGATATTGAGATTGTGTAATGTAATATTTCAATATTTTACCGCGAAAATATTGAGATAACGACGATGCTGAATGTCAATATCTTAATATCCGTCAGAAAAGATTAATTAAGGTATTAAGATCCTGTAATGTAATATTTCAATATTTTAGACTAAAATATTGAATAACGAGATGTTGGATTCAATGTCTCAATATCCTTCAGAAAATATATTAAGATATTAAGAACCTGTAATGTAATATTATTCATATTTTAGACTAAAATATTGAGCTAAAAAGATCTCAGATGTCCTTCATCTGAATATTTCACTGAAAAAAGTCGAGAAAGTCCTCATAATATCTCAACATCTGCATGACACCTAAAAGCTCCGTACTACGTACCTGCTTGAGGAAATTTACCCTGTATTTATGTACAGTATAAACCGGTAATACGATATACATCATTACATAATCTATTATTGCTACAGTGGAGTGTAATTGTAAACCCGTTTATTACGTCCCACTCCGGTGACTATTAAAATCTGGAAAAAAGAAGGGTTTTTTTCTTGAAATTTCGTGAAAAAAGAAGGTGTTTTAATTTAATTTCATTACAGGAACCCCCCAAAAACGTCAAAAAACGCCAAAAAAACGCCTAAATGCCGTTTGGCGTGAGTTTTAATTTTTGCGGCCAACGAAGGTAAAAATCGCCAACATTTGCCTATTTTGGGCGTTTAAAAACGCCAATATGGCAACCGCGTATAGCACGTTTGTATGTTTGCCTAGGTCAATATCTGCGGTCCACACTACAACGAATTCGGATCGCATTCCGATCCGATTTTTGTGAGTTTTTATTTAAATCTTCTCCATCTCTGGTCAAAAAGAGCCCAGAATTTGCCAACCAGTTGTAATTATATGATTTGCATCAGAGGTTCTATGAAAATGAAGGAGTAACTGATTTTTTTTTCGTGACGTCCCCACCAGGCCCGTAGCCAGGCGGGGGCACGGGGGGCCGTGCCCCCCCCCCCCGTGCGGACCACTGTGCCCCACCATATGAAAATCGATCGAAATAAAATTTTAATACAGTCTAAACGATGGCTTTGGTATTACACCAGGCAATTTTTGACTAAAAATGATCCCCAAAAGTCATTAAATAATTAATGTATTTTGCTTTCTGTAACGCGCTTTCATCTTCAGACTCAGTTTACATATGGCTTTAACACCGGTTTTTCAGATATGTTGGACTTTATATAAAGGTAAAAGTTCCACAAATTAGGCTATTGTTATTTCGTGTAGGTGTGATTCCCGAAAACACAAAATTGAATCCATGAGAAGTTCTATCCTCTTTCTCTTATGATCAGGAAGATTCTTCATTCAGACTCAATATCATGATAAAAATATTTTGGTAAGAAAACGTAAAGTGGTCTCAATGTTGCAGGGGTGGTGGAAGGTCGCCCCGCGACCTGTCGCCCGGCGTCTTGTGTTTTTGCTCTTAAAGATAGACACACATCACCCCACAAACATTTTGGTTGAGAGAAAGCAAAATTCTGAAATTGGTCAGTAGTGAATGCTCTTTGACTGACATCAAAGTCAAAAGATGCAGAGTAGCTTCACATTACACAGCATGTGCAAAGAATGTTTGTGATTACATATTATGGCCTTGTAATGGCCCATCAGGATATGACCTTTAAAGCAATAAACTAGGTTTGTGTCTGCACAAGGGTGTGTCTGCACAAGAAGAGGGCTCAATACAGTTTTTGGAACGAGTAACTTAGTCGGATGAACTGGAACTGTGCCTACAGGACGAGCAGGGCAGATTCTTTCCATAGAAGAAAAAACCCAAAGTTTCTAAGTTTCCTTTAATAAGAACCAAATATTTTTAATTTTTCGTCAACCGAATCCCAAATTTTTCGTCGCGCCAAAAAATTTCGCGTTCGGCCATCCTTTCTGTACACCCATTGCCTTCTAGCGGGGCTTTGAGTTGATTGACCCCTTGGGGGAGCTTCGTCCCGTCGTCGGGCTTTATCTTTTCACCAGCTCTTTTGCTGAGTCTGTATGCAGGTTTACACCGTTGGTAACAATTTTCCTGCAAAATTTCGGCGCGCTGCTCGCGCAATTTCTCACAAGCGAAGTTATATCGCCCTATGAACATTATTAGCATAAAAATTCCAGTGAACTATTCTAGCCAAAGCTAGGTGAAGGGCTCAAACTTAGATGTTTGGGTATCAAGGGGTTTTCATGTAGTAATCTAGTAACTTGAGTAACATTCGTAACGCGATGACATATATGGTTTGAAGCTAAATCTTAATCGTACCCAAATTTATTCCAAAATTTATTTTTTACTGTTCATGCTAAATTTCGTTCAAAGTAGGAAATACGATAATGACCATCTGAATTGTGAATTATGAAGAGATTGGTGTGCTCTCACTGTCATTCAAAGTCCTGCTCAAAGCTGAATGTTAGTGCTCCCATTTTACTATTTCTTCAGACATTTTGGGGAATTTCCCTCTGGATCCTACCAAAATCATACTGGACCACACCAGGACTGCCTAATGGCAGCTCCATTGTCCCCTCGCCGTTCGCAAAGTACTCAGACTCTTCACCTGCGCTTGCCAAAGCTGAAGAAGCATCATCGTGATCATAGTCTTGTTACTTCACTTGTGGAGCTTTCCACGTCTTTGTATTGCAAAAAGGAGTATAATGTCCATCACAAGAGTGAAATTTTCGCGCTCTTCGCGCGTATGTGCACAACGTAAAAACGATACCTTTAAGCTGTCTGTGGTAAGCTTCAGATATCATCCCCTGTAGTCCCTGCAAACTGTAATCATATGGTGGCTCTACTGTCTACAAACATAATTATCTTCTTCTGTGCCCCCTATGAGGTGCCGGTGCCCCCCCCCATGTAGGTAATTCCTGGGCTACGGGCCTACGTCCACACCGACAGAGCGCTTTTATCGGACACGCGTATTTAGTTCCGATAAAAGCTAGACTGTCCCGATGTGACTTCACGAAATAATTCGTTATAAATTTAATTTTCGGTAGTCCTGACATAAAAATCATAATAATGGTTTACACAGGCTGCCAATTGGGGTTTCATTGAGGGGGGGGCCCGAAATGGCAGAACTTTTAATCAAAAAGTCCCAAAAATCGGATCGGAATCCGATCCCGAATTCGGTGTATGGGACCGCCGCTTAAGTGCAGTGAAAATGCATTTAAATGTATGGTACACACACGACTTCATTATATATGGACAAGCACTATGCGCTAACGTCCTATCCTAATTGTCGCCACCGAACGACACGAGTAGTGCTTAACAATATGGCTGCTTGCTAGAGCCATTGTGTTAAAAGTTGGACTTGCTCAGGGGCTCGTATTGACAGATTGTGTGAGACTTGTAATAGTTTTCGAAAAAAAAGAATGCAACGACAGGTCAATTCAACAATAGAATGAAGAACTGTGATTTATTTGTTGTCCATTCATTTTTATATTTTTCTAAAATGTACATGTTCATGGTCAATTGGCAAATAGTAGTAGTCCGTGCGCCATCTTGGTAAGCCTAAAATTTTGTCTAAAGGTGGCGACCGTAATTGGCAGTACTGTGATCCTCTGTCCATATAAAAGTCCGTGGGTACACCGTAATAAGAGTAAAGAGGTATTGTAAAATTCCAGATCATGCGTTCACATAATTCCCAATACTTTCCCAAGGTTTAAAGGGCCTTTTATCTAGTTTGGCACGTGCCCCTCTACTACCAGCACTCCAGCCAGCACCTTCTCCAGGCCATTCTTTTGGCATAGGCTTTGGAAGCTGTTCACAAATGGGGAGGGCTGAACGCAGGACAGTGTTTCAGACCGCGACCTGGCGGGGAGGAATTGGGGAAGGGTTCGGGAGCCGAGAAGTTTTGAAGTACAAGAAAACGTCATCGACTTTTGCGTATACTCCTAAATAGATGCAGTGGCGTGACCAGGATTTCTCTCACGGGGGGGGGGGGGCATGTTAGTATGTTGTGTGATAAGCTGGCCCTGGGGATGTGTCTAAGGGGGAGGGTGTCCTACATGCAATCGGTGCCACACATGCTACCTTTTGAAGTAAAATTTGGGTTAAAAAATTTACGTTTTTTTAGGACTAAAACAATCGGCATCGTGAAGGGAGGGGGTGGCCCTTGTCCAATGGTCCCCCTAATACTCCTACTGAAATATGATGTGGGTAGAAATCCAACCAGAAGAGGGGTAAACTTCAGAACGTTTCACTATAGCATGACAAGGGTGTCCGGCAACTCGCCCCTGGTACAACTCGGGCAAACTCGGCCCGAACATATCGTCACCCGATGAGACAAGTCGGTCCCACTGAGGCCAAAGCGCCCCATTTGAAATCAGTGCTAGAAATATAAGCATTAACCTGACTTTGCTTCTTCTGCAATATGACTCGGATGTTGAATCAAGTTTTTAAGTCAGCTAAACATAAGCAGGATAACGATTTTGTTACATTTGTCATCTGTTTATCGCCATAGAGAAAAGGTCAACTACATGCCCAGAAAGACCTGTATTGACCGAATATTCTATGGAGGAATGGTTAAAATTTGGGACCAGAAAGAGTTTTTATCATATGCTACGGACTAGCTTCGGGAGTAATTACTAGGGCTTGGTAGGGATCACAGTTGGGTTTAGGATTAGGCTACAACGTCGCTTTATGTAAGTTTTCGACCAAGTTAACCTTGCTGGTTGGTAAATATATCAGTAAACCAGGATTGCCACTATGGCTTGTGTTGTCTTTGCTGCCGGTGTTTTAATCATGATCATTTTTTATCTTCTTTGAAGAGCGCAAAGAATGTACCTTGATTGGAAGGGGGTGGGGGCGAGGCAAAGCTGGACTGTACACATTCCTACTATCCACCCCCTTTACATTTGGATATGACTGTAACTCGACTTCTCTTTAATATCTCTTACGCTCCTCTCGAAGTATTTGGGGTTCCAATGAAAGAGTTACGTACATCTCCTCGAAAACTGCGCGGATGCCAACTCTCACGCATTGAGCCGTGAGACTGACGCATTTCGAGTCTTCTCACGTTCTCGCGCTGATAGGTAAACTTCTCATTCAAAACTTCTTTCATAACACAAAAGGAAAAACGTGACACATTCGCACACTTTATATCTCAATTTGCCGATGACAGAGCAAGTAACACACACATCGAAGGTTCAACCATTATTAAATCCATCATTGTTGATTACATATCCCTTTCCAATTTGCGCCACGATGTGATTATTTCATAATGGTGGGAATAACCGTGTTTCGATATTCTAGGGTGTATTCGAATGGTCTTATCAATAGTTTGCACGTACTTTCGTACCTATCATCATCTTCTCATACACCACACACGCAGCTTGATGCAACATTTGTTGCTGCGGGACACATTTGTGCTGTCCTTATGATATTAATCGAGTGCCACGCGAGAGACATTGGGAGTGGTCTACACCACTGACTCGAAGGTGAGGGGAACCTTTCTTGTAGTTGTTAGATCCTGACATGATGACAGATGCTATAATTTTTTGGAAACTTGGGAAATATTAAATTAGAACCAGGAAAGCATGAATCCAGGTACCTGACTTTGAGAGAATCATTCGTACACGGGTCTTCAGTGGGAGGCGTTGCTATTTGACATAGCAACTCCCTGTTGGGGTTGGGGCGCCCCTCGAAAATTGGCAAACGAAGCCTTTTCTCGTGTACAGTTTTCTAGATTTTGAGGTCGTTCATAATCAAGAAATGAACATATTTTGGTTTTTCCAGGCGAGCCGGGAACTGTATTTTCGCCACCTGTTGAGCGTGCACAATGACCCCCGCACACCCCGACTGTGACTATTTTTGATATCTGTTGCCGGCTTTGGCGTTAGTTCATGCACCGTACATGCAATGACAAAATGCTCCTGTTAAGCGACGGTATGATATTTTTTCAAATGTTTGCTTTTAATAATAAATTTGCATATCCGTCCAGCTTGGAATCGCCCAAACGTACGCGTACAACGAGACTTCCACACTTTTGCACTCGCGGTGTGTAAGTCGAATCGCGCTAGCGCGTTCAGTCAGTTTGTGCGTCATAGGAAGATTCCTTTGTCCACTGCCGCTGCAGCACCAGTGCTTCCCACTCTAAATTCATTTTTCCTGAACATGGGAATCTAAAATTTTCCTGAATCGGCTTGGTTTTATGTATTTCCTCAACCCTTCTTTTTAGGCTCCTTTAAAGGCTTAATCAAGGATTTCACCCTGTCAAGCCATCGTTATTTCCATACACCATACGCCAGTTTCCAGATTTCCCCGAAATTTCCCGAAATTGTCACCCTTCCGATTTCGGAAAGGGTGGAACACTGCATGCACTGCAGTGATTTCACGTCAGCACAAGTACAGTATTTTTATTTGTCACGTGGGTAGAAATAATTGGTAACCTAACTTACAGCAATAGGCAGTCGCCGCAAAATTTTCTTTGAAAAATCAGCGAAACTCTTGCAAGCTCCTCTTATTGCATTGCACGCACCTCTGAAGATTTTCGAACTAATTATTACAAACACATAGGTAAGCAAGGCGAACTTCCCCTGAATTTACATTCCACCAACAAAATATTGCACATGTCAAAATAGCCAATCATGAACAGAGTGACAGGATACACTCACTCTGATTGGTTTGACTGCCTACTGCCTTAAAGGGTACTTTTCATCACCCCAATTCTCCCAACTTGGCAACTTTTTAGCTCCTCCCATAACTGTATGAAGCTCCCCCTTGTGCAGGAATGACCGGTTGTATTGCTTAAGGCCCATGTCCCCGGGTGTAGTAGGCCTATACAAAGCTATCAAGGTAATAAAAGACAATCTCCTGCTTGTGGTGGAATGTGAGCTACTCTGCTCTTTCAAATTTTCAACTTTTAATGTCAATCAAGAGCAGTCACCAAACTGAGAATTTTGATACCCTCCACACTAAAATATACTTGGGGTGATGACTGTCTGTCTTTAAGCTTTTTGCAAACTCTTCACTACTGCTAAGGGCCAAAAGCCAATAGGCCTCTTGAATGGCTAGCCTAACGTTGCTGCACTAACGTATTCTAGGCTACTTACAAAGTTCTTGTGTTAAGTTTGCACTTCCTGTAAAGGAAATCATGGGTTAGGCAACTGAATGCAACGTGCACGCGCATACTAGGCTTAGTTGAGGCGATCACCGCAGGGGGGGGGGTGGAACCCAGTCACAAGTTTTCTTGATGGCATATTACTTGAAATAATGCAAAATTGCAAGTTATGTGGTTTATGTTTCAGTGTGTTCAAAACACCGGCGTGGACAAGCAGTCTAGCTGAGCGCCCCTGCCTACATGGTTTCCGCTAACCGTTTCGCAATACGATCACTTCATTCGGTTTGCTGCATGCACTGTGTCAACAACATCTACTCACGTGAAATTTAGCCAAGTGGCAAGTGGAGTGAAGCCACAATAAAACTTATTTACAGTGGCGTAACTAGACAACTTTTGTCTGAGGCAAACACCAAACTTTTCCTTCAGACTTCTTTTTCTAAAAAAACACCTTTTTTTTGTCATTAGGCCTATGTTGTGACAGAAGCTTCATTTTTGTCAGTGCAAGCGTTTTAGAAGTATGGCTAAACTGTGTTAGTGCTCACCTTGAAAATGTGCTAGTCAAATTTGAATGATCCCATCAATAGGGGCACGAACCGGAATCTTGTCACATCTTTGACTAGATTCGGCTCGTAAAATGAAAAGAATAGTTTTTCATTTTGAACCCCATTTCTAGTCAATTCTGAAACAAATCTGTTCAAATGATTTGACAAGGGAAAGTATTTCGGTTCGTGCCCTTTGACTACATGTTTTTCAAGTGTGTCTGGGGGAGCTAAGGATATAAGGTTTCCCCTCCCCTTGAAACTTTGAAATATTTATATATATATATATAACACACACACATACATACACACATACCTACACACCATCTAAACACATAACCTACACACTACATACATACAACTACTCATACATACTACCTCATACATACATACAATACATACATACATACATACATACATACATACATACATCATACTACATACTACATACATAATACATACATTTATACATACATACCATATTACATATAATTATATTATATGGGAAAATCCACGTATGCTCCATGTAAATAAGCAATAAAAAAAACACATTCCAAAGATGACATAAGAGAGCACGTGTGCGATAAAACGCGATATTTCGGACACCCTGTGTCCTTCCTCAGCGCAAAATGGCAAGTGAAAAATTACAGCCATTTTTCAAACTTACGAGTGTAAACGTACAGACAAAACAAATGATAGACAAGCATGGTTAGTTGACCTTGGCAGCTTGGGAGGGTTATAATTACAAAGGGAAGTCACTTAGATGAAAAGTGTCCTTGTTCCAGGCCCCGGGCCCCTAATAATTGCGGTACGACCCCACTTGCTCGCGTGAAGAATTTGTTAGGTGCGTTTCGTTGCCAACATTGTGGGTATTTGAAGCCTGGTGCAATTGCGCTTTATCTTGACATCATAGGAGTGGATGGACGTAATCACTGATTGGAATGTTGAGGCAACTGTGAAACTTGCGTGAAATATTTGTCCTGAATACAGTCTTCTTATGTTATTGATCTAAAATCATGAAGTGTATTGGACTGTGTCTGACACACACGTAGATATACCATTGTCGCTATTATTCAAAAAAGTAATAACCACATGGGTGTATCGCGTCAATGGGAGGAACGAACAATGCACTTGTGCCGGAGGTAATTCTTTGTCTTAATATAAAATATGACAGACCTGACACCTCGTTTGAACTGACATCACATTTTGCGTTGCCTAATGTTACGATCTGCCATAATCGTCTAGAAGATTGAGTAAAGGTAGTTGTCGACTGGGGAGATTAATACGTGTTTCTGTAATAAGGTGGTCGTTCGCTACTACGATATATAGGCTCGGAGCTATCAGTCAATTCTTGAATTTGAGCGGATAGTTTTGTGTATTAGTACCGTTCAGTTTTGGGAAATAATCAAGACGGGATTCGAGAATGTTCAACCTTTGTGATAAGTCAGAAGTTTGTCACGTGGTAAACGAGCCTTAGTATTCCTTCCTTGATAATGAATAAGGATAATTGTTGTAAAAAAATATCCACAAGATTGCATAGTGCTTGTCGGATTCAGACTGAGAAGCCAGATACTCTATTCTTGCTGGTAAAAAACAATAGCGCGTTTACGCTAATATGATGGGAGCTGAAAAAAATTTATTTAAGTAACCGTGAGTTCGTAGGTTTACAAAAAAAAGCGTGTCGCTATGGAGCTGTTTCCTAATTTGACCACACTCAGAAGGATAATTCCGTCTCGGAGTAATCAAAAAGTGAACTAATGGAATAGTGAAAGTTATTACAAACGAAAAAAAGTCATTTAAGAACGAGGTAAGCCTGTGCCATAATAAGGAATGTCGTCAATATATCTGGAAGTAAATATCACTTTTTAAGTGTGGTACACTGGCTACATACTTTGTTATCGAGTCTCCATAGAAATAATAGCATAACGGGCCTGTTCTGCTTAACCATGCATGGAGTCCAGATGTTTGTTAGATAAAGTTTATGATGTCGTTATAGGTATCGATCTATTGGATGTGGTGATTAATAAATTCACGATAGAAGTAAATCCTCTATGACGGTCGTGAGAAGTCGTTAGCAGCCAGAATTGTGTTGCATGCTGCAATACCATCGTCATGCGGTATGTTGGTATACAGTTTTTTATCATATCTGTGCTCTTATTATGTCATCTTTGGAATGTGTTTTATTATTTGTTATGATATGTATATATACACACCATACATACACACTACATACACACATACATACACACATACCTACTACATACATACAATACATACAACATACATCAAAAACATACTACATACATACATACATACAATACATACATACATACATACATACATACCTACATACATACATACATACATACATACATACATACATACATACATACTACCTACCACTACATACATACATACATACATACATACATACATGCATGCATGCATGCATGCATGCATAGCATACATACTACATACATACATACATACATAACATACATGCACATGCATACATACATACATACATACATACATACTACATACATACATAATACATACATAATACATACATACATACCTACAGTAGCTACGATACGTACATATATAACATAAACATATATACATATATATAATATATATATATATATATATATATATATATAATATATATATATATAATATATATAAATATTATATATATATATATGATATTATTATAATATATATATTATTTAAAATTATATATATATTATATATATAGGAACAAATAAAAAGCACCCAAATAAAAAGTCTAATGGTAACAGAGCTATATAAAAAATTATTAATATATATATATATTTATATATTATATTAATATATATATTTTAAAAATGCTTTATTTTCAATTTCTGGATACTAAAAAGGCCTTTTCAAAACTAGATTTTTATTACTGTTTTGAGGGTAAAAATCCCCGCAGTGGGAAATTCTTACACAATTTGACCAGGGACGTCCATGGAAAAACATCCATTCGCGGGGACCCAAAGGGGGTCTTTCTCGGCCTCAGCCCCCCCCCCCCCTTTTTTTTCGCCACACAACAAAAAAAAATACGCAAATTAGCAAATGTTATCAGGAAAATCTAAAGGGGGGCTTTACCCTTTTCGAAATTTCGGGATCCGCCCTAAACGATTTTTTCACAGGGTTTACATTCTCGTAAGGTGTACCCGTCAAAAGGGCGTTAAACGCGAGCACAAAAGGCGTGAACCAAAACGGGACTTTTGTTTAAATTAAAAATGCCTTTTCGGCTTTCGGGACTAACTCAAAAACCCCGAAAATTACTTTGATGCTGGCTTTAGTTAAAAAAATTTGGGCCAAAAATATGCATACCGGGGAAAAATTTGGATTTTAAAAATGTGATTAAAGGGTCCATGTTAAAAAAGCAGGGAACTTACCTGGCACGGTCCTTCAATACACTCACATTAGTCAACTAAGAATACTGGGAATACTTGTGTAAAAAACATCCTCAAGCAAGCGTTTAAAAAAAGAAAAAAAAAAAAAGAAAGACGCAAATTTCATTCCGAAAATAACTCAACATGCATCAGAGGGGAAAAAAAATCGAAAATGAAGATATTTAAATTTTTAAAGCAAAGTTCATCGGGGAGTTGCTATTTACTCCCGGGGTTTTCCCTACCGTGTGAACTTTTTTTTCGGGGCTTTTAAAGGTATGGCGCATCCACATTTTTGTAAAAGCGCCAAAACTTTTGATGAATACTTGGCAATTTCCGAACACTGAATGCAAGGACCAAACGTGCGTAATGATTTCCCAAGACCATGCGTTGCAAGAAAATTTAAGGTTGCAAAACTTCCGGCACATACTCTGGGGCTTCTGGGGGGGCCGGGGTCTTTGCACTACCCTATACAAAATTACACCGCTTGGCTTGGGTCCCTTTTTCCTTGTGGACGTAAACTCTAATTGTGTCAAAAAACAAATCAAGGTCTGCAAATTTTTTTTGAACTCGTCTCAGGAAAAAACTAACTATGTACCGGGCCTGAAACTATTTTAAAAAAAATCACCGTAATTCCCAGTTATGGCCGCTATTCAAAATTTTGTTCCAGTATAAAGCCTAAATGTCATTTGCTTATTTAAAAAGTCAAGTCATACGACCAAAAGGGGGGGGGGGGGGGGGTTGGTGGGGGGTCTCCCCGAGGAAGTATCCTTAGTGTAAGCTTTGAAGCTGAGTATCACAGTTTCCGGACAATTTAAAACTCGGAAACTGTAGTATAACATTTAAATATTTTTTATGTTGACTGGACCTTTCTTTCGGAAGTTTTTTCCACCGCAAAATTTCATCCTGGAAAATTACAGGCCTGTTGCAGCAAAGTGTTGGCGCCGGGGGGGAAGAAAACGATTTTTAAAAGAAACCCGTTTACTGTAACAGTTACTTTTTTGTGTAGGAACCTTGTAACGATTCTTTTGCATTTCAGTAACGGAGCAAAAAAACTAGTTATAATTTTGTGTAAAAGTAACTGTAAGGGCGTTACATTTGGTCCCTTTTTCTTTCCGTTCCGAAGTCAAAATGACCACAAAAATTTCATTTTTTTCGAATAGTAACAAAAACTTTCAAATTGAGACATTTTGTAGTAAAAGAAAAAATTTTTTTGATATATTTATCATTCTCGCTATTTTTTCGCGTCGCCCTTTCCCAAACAATTTTTTTCAAGATTAGAATCAGAAGCTGATTTTAGTGCACATCTGGGCTTACAGGGGCCCCTTGATTGTCTATTGAAATAAGTTTAAAAATTTTTTTTTTTTTTCAAAATTACGTAAAGACGATCAATGCTTATTTCCATGAGACCGAATCTTTTGCGATTCGTTAAAAATGCGAGCGGTCCTCTAAGGCCCACTACTTTTTAATTATATACTAAGTCAGCTGGGCCCCTTGTTTACTCATACTTTTCCCTTTTGAGGGCACAGTGGGGATAGTGCACCCTGAGAAAAAGGTTGGCCCTAGGCATTCAAAACCAGGGTTACTTTGAATTTTAATCATTTCCTTGAGCGTTGGGGGGGGACCCCAGTCCACCGTCCGATCGGACTAAATGTGATTCTGATTCCGAATCTTTCCGACATGGACTACCCCCCCAAATTTTTCCTGCCAGTTCTGATTCCAATGGCACCCAATTCGACACTGTCTTTTTGAAATTTTAGCTATCAAACAAAAGGGGGTTTTAAACTATCGTACGGGACATGTCCGCCATTAGTAAAGTCATCGTTTTTACTCACTTTATACCTGGCCTCCTCGTAATTTTTTGATTGTTGGGGACATACTTTACATTTTTTACATTTTTCACAAATGGGAAATTTACACACTTTTAATGTAAATTTCTATTTGGGAAATTCGCTGGGAATTAACACCCAGTCCAAGTCCAGTTACATCACATTCCGTAAAATTTCGATTTTCCCGGGGAAAAATTTCCCAAATTTGAAAAACGCTCTTAACCACACTAACTAATTGAATCCGAGACTCGTGCTTTTTCCCAGTAAAATTTAAAAGGGGCCAAAGGGCGTAAACACCGTGTATCCATTTATTATCTAATTTAAAATTTATGGGTTTTTTTATTTGATGAATCAAACGTATGAATTTTGGGTTTCATATTCTTTTTAATGTCCGTAACTCCTTACACTGGAAAAAATATAAGTTTAATAAAAAGCAGAATTTGAAAAGGTCAATGGCGTTAAAAATATCCTAAAAAACAAATTTAAAAAGAAAAAAGTGTCCGCTTAAAACTTCCCTATTGTAACGGGGAAAGTGAATTACCGTATGGGCCTAGTCTGCATGTATAAAATACATATATCACCATTTCTATGCTTGTTTTAATCAACCAAGGAAACTTAAACTTATGCGAATATCCCTTTGGTCAACCTTAGCGTGAGGTTTTTAAAAAATTCTGTTAACAAATGTATTCTCTTCGTATTATCCCCTATTTATCTCTTGAGGGGAAGACTTTAATTACTGCTGAAACAACGCTCCCCCCCCCTTTTCGGCATAGCCGCTAGCCTCTCTAAATTTCCGCTGGCGATGGGAAAAAAAAGATTTCCACCCTTAGAATCTTTCGTTTCAAACTGGAAAATTTTGTTATAACCCATTTGTCTGCAAATAGTTTTCGTAAACTCCGACACAGTATCTGATTCCTGCTTCTGATGAGGTTAGGGCCTCGGGGAGATGCGCATTGAAATCAGCTAGCATCATTGTCTTCCTTTGGGGGGGCACCTAAGGAAACCACACAAAAGAGGTTTCGGTCGTCTCACGGCCCCCTTTTACTATCTATTATGCCCCCTCCTTTTTAGTACCGTAATTTACCTTGAATTAAATATTCTTTTTTAAATGTGTAGTTCTTTTCCGTCAAAAATAAATGTAAGAGTTACTTTTTCCATTGTAACTAGTAACGTAACGGTTAAAATTTTTTCGGAAATTAAAGTAACTATAACGAGTTACTTTTAAAGATAAAGGGAAAACCCTGGGGGGCGCTGCCTATAAAAATTGTTAGCACCCTTGAAAATAAAACCTTCTTTGCCTCAATACTTTTTTTTCAAAAAAAAATTATTACCTTGAAAATAATTTCCTTTGAAATTAAACATTACTATTGCGTCAATGCTTTCAGTACTCCCCCTTCCCCCAGTTCAAAAAAAAAGAAAATATCCTGTTCTATATGAACTTAGACACAATTTTTTTTTACTTTCCTACCCTTTTAGATGCTTTCTATAAGATTTACACTAATTAGGAAGTTAACACAAAAGGGATTTGTCTCTGCTAAATCACTAAAACTGAGGGTTTTCCCCCCTGCCAGCATTGCCAGTCTCAAGGAAATAAAAAATATTGCAAAACTTTCGACGCTCGGTCCCCCCCCACCCCCCCCCCCCCCCACCCCCCCCCCCCCCCACCCCCCCCCCCCCCCACCCCCCCCCCCCCCCACCCCCCCCCCCCCCCACCCCCCCCCCCCCCCACCCCCCCCCCCCCCCACCCCCCCCCCCCCCCACCCCCCCCCCCCCCCACCCCCCCCCCCCCCCACCCCCCCCCCCCCCCAGGGATCCAGGGGGCGAAGCCCCCGGAAGTTCTCGCAATATTGCATTTTAAGAGCACACAAATCGGCTCCAGTTCTTATGTCAGTGAAATTTTATACCTTTTCATGTTGCATGGAATTTGATGTGCATGGCTCAGTATAAGTTACTATATGTACCTGCAACGGAAGTTACGGAAAATCTAAGTTACCTTAAAACTTACACGCCAACATTATGAGCCCGTGTAGGTAATTTGAAATGATTTTTGCCATAATGAGTGTTTTATTTTCGTTATACGGTATTCGGGTATAGGACGTCAGATGAAACAATTGCGCGCGAAGCGCGCCGAAAATTTGAATTTACATTTGAAGCCATTGCTATGACTAACGGTGTCAATTCCCTTTATATGTATATATATGTATATATATATATATATATATATATATATATAATTATATATATATATATATATATATATATATATATATATAATATATATATATTTATATATATATATATATATATATATATATATATATATATATATATATATTATATATATATATATATATATATATATATATATATATATATATATATTATATTTTGCTAATTTGGGATTAAGGGGAAATATCGTATGAAAAGACCCGCCTATAAGGGGAAATCGTCTATAAGGGGAAAAAATCAGGTCGACTTAACGAAACTACACGCTTTTTCTATAGGAATACGTAAACGGATGGTAATGGCCTATTCACTACATAATCTATATGCCATTACTTCAATGTTGACCAATTTACGTACACGTATCTGTTAGCACGTACAATTGGTGGGCCATTGAAATAACGTTGATGTATATCTGTTTTCAAATTCTACCAAATGGCGAAATATAATCTTATGTATTTTATTGTTTTTTTTCGCCTTTTCGAAAGGGCGTCTAGCGCCCTCTAAGATTTTTCCCCTACCGTGGGTTTTAGCGTTATATATATATATATATATATATATATATATATATATATATATATATATATATGTATATATATATGGCCACTGACCAGTGGCCACCAAAATATCGCACCGAAAATTTGAATTTACATTTGAAGCCATTGCTATGACTAACGGTGTCAATTCCCTTTATATGTATATATATGTATATATATGTATATATATATATATATATATATATATATATATATATATATATATATATATATATATATATATATATATATATATTATATATATATATATATATATATATATATATATATATACATATATATATATATATATATATATAGTATATATATATATATATATATATATATATATATATATATATATATATATATATATATATATATATATATATATATATATATAGTATATATATATATATATATATATATATATATATATATATATATATATATATATATATGTATATATGGCCACTGACCAGTGGCCACCAAAATATCTGTAATTTTGTCTTTACAAAGTAAGTATAACATTTTTAAGTCCGTTCAAGTCAACATGAATTTGTCATTTTCGGAGTAACAGTAACAAAAGGAATAAAATATACTGACTTGAGCCCAAGAGTTTGCGTGGGGAGGGGGTAGCCGGGAGGGCAAAACGGGTTCTACGATGAAATATTTGGTAATTTCACGATGTTTTGTCCTGTAGTCCTGATTTTAAAGTCATTTCTTTTCTATGTATTTTCTACCCCTCAATGGGTTCTGGTCGGTGAAGACCACAACTCAGAACCATCGATCCACATTCACGTCTGTAATAAGGGAATCTTGATAAACGAGTTACTTGTTTATGACCTTTTCCAAAGTCCCCTCGACTCTCTGGCCAAGAGCCGAAGGCGGCGAAGGACGGAAACAGTGGTGGCGTCAGATGGGGACAGGGGGACATGACCCCTCCCCCGTCGGGGAAGACTGCCCCCCCCCCGTCGGGGACATTTTCCGGTTTCGTCGGGGAGCTGTTATGTAAACGATAAAATATGTAGTCCCCGACAACGGTCAGTCTAAATTAGGGCAAATTCTTCAATAAAATCCCCAAATCTTCCAACTTTTTTCGCCAAAACCCACATTTTTCAAATTTTCCATGGTAAAAGCCCAACTGTTTTCAAATTTTCCTCAGTAAGAACCCTAAATTTTCGGCGCACTTTGCGGGCCAAAATTTTGCATCAAACATCTTTTTGGCACTTTATCGCCCTCGTCGAGGCTTCGGGTTGCTGGCCTCCCGTCGGGGAGCTTCCCCCCCCCCAGCGTTGGGAAAATCCTGGCGCCACCCTGGGCGGAAACCAAACCTTACTCCCAGAGAAGTTCTGCCCCCCCCCCAAGGAGATACAGGCCTACGTCCCCAAGCCTACACCGAGGCTTAACATGACCAACCTCTTGACCTCCCCAAAGAAGCTACAACGCGTACTTCGCACACATTTTTTCCACCGTTCGTGAGGTCAATTAATTTATCAGGTCCTGCTATTTATTCTGCAAAGCTCCATACATCACATTATTGTCATTAATTTTCAGGAACTGACCGAACTGTGAGGGCAATTGGCGCACATACTGGCACGTTGTTCCAGTCTAATTGATGGCCACGATCGTTGAGAAACCTATACGCTAAGCATCGGCATAGACAGAAATCCCAGAGGGAATAGGGGGATATCACCTACGTATGCAGAATTTTTTATTTATTTTAATATTTGGGGGAGGCTTGCACTAATTTCGACCAACGCCGAGTGTAGCATTCCCCTCGATACGCACCTGGATATCCCCCAATTTTTCAGTTGATAAGGCCCGTAGCCAGGAATTCTGATATATGGGGCACCGGCACTGTAGAGGGGGCACCGAAGATTATATTTGTAGTCAGTAGTGCCACCATGTCATACCAGCTAGTTTGCGGGAACCACAGGGCATTATATCTCAAGCTTACTACAAATAGCTTCAAGGTATCGGCTTTACGTGTGCACATACGCACGAAGCGCGCGAAAGTTTCTCTCTTCTGATCGAAATTTTGTTCTCCTCTTGCAATACAGAGACGTGGAAAGTCCCCACAAGTGAAGGGAACAAGACTATGATCACGATGACGCTTCTTCAGCTCCGCAAGTCGATGTAAAGAGTTGAGTATTTTGCGAATGGCGAGGGGGCCAGGGACTGCCATTAGGCAAGTTTGGTGAGGTCCATTATGATTTCGTTTGGATCCAGAGCTGGGAAATTCCCCGAATGTCCGAGGAATTAAGAAAATGGGGACACTAGCATGGAGTTTTGAGCAGGACTTTATGATGACAGTGAGTGTAATGAACGCAATTTTTACTTTCGTCACGTCTGTATTTAGCTTCGGCGCCCTCTATCGTATGTCGTATTGGCGCTTATCGAGACCCGAAAGATGAGAGGCCACCGGTTCTTACCGGTCGGTCCAAATTGGTAAATTTGGCGATTTAAACAGAAGCTTATCACGAAGAACTGAAACTAAATGTATTTTGGCAAGTTATGAAGAGGTCGAGTCTTTCTAGCTCAGTAGATGTGGTCCACGGATATCAGTAGATGTGGTCCACGGATATCTAAGCTGGGGATAGCATTCTGTAAGTGTACAAATTGAGGTGTCTTCTGTGAAGACTAGGGTTGATGTATTCTGCCAAGATTGGTTAAATGTTTAATGTGCAGACTGGACTGGATTTGGGTTTTAACTAGGGGTGTGAAGGGAGAAGTAATTGTTTAAGTTGCTGCTGGGGCAGGATAAGTTCTTCATGTAATTTGAGCTCATGTTGTTGTTTGTGTATGTTTAACCTTGGTCGATTTCTAGTTGTTAAGAGGTGGAACGTGTCGCAGTGTTAGACCACGGTGTTTTTCATATACCAAAAAGTATTCATTAGTGTCTGCATATCGCTATTAATCGTAATGCCCCTGGGTTCAGGAGATGACATTGATTTGTATTGGAGAGTGGGTTGTTTTAGTGAGTGTGGGGCTTTACCGGCATGTCATGGTGTACATGTGTGGGTCGTATCACTGTATATGTATTTTTATATTATCATTTTTGTCAAAGTAGTTATTAGTGCTCCCTTTTGTATTTCTTCAGTTTCACCATTCATGCTGTCAGGCGCGGATCCAGAAATTTTGAGGAGGGGGGGGGGCCCAAGATGGAAAACCTCAAGTGCACCGAAGGTGCACCACGAGCGCGAAGCGCGAGTCCTTACGCGTGGGGTCCAGGGGCCCGCGTTAGGGCCCCTGGCGGGGTCCAGGGGCGGAGCCCCGGTGGGGGTCCAGGGGGCGAAGCCCCCGGAAGTTATCTTAAAACTTACACGCCAACATTATGAGCCCGTGTAGGTAACTTGAAATGATTTTTGCCATAATGAGTGTTTCATTTTCGTTATACGGTATTCGGGTATATGACGTCAGTTGAAACAATTGCGCGCGAAGCGCGCCGAAAATTTGAATTTACATTTGAAGCCATTGCTATGACTAACGGTGTCAATTCCCTTTATATGTTTCTATCAATTAAAAAGTGAGTTCGATACTAAGTTTTCAGTTCTCAAGAGAAGAGGAGGGTGAAAAAATGAATATCAGTTGTTTTACATTCTTACAATGCTGACTCTGAATTCACGTTTATGCACACGAATAATTGGCTTATGGTAGAACCCCACCGATGAGTAATGCGAATACGTTTGGGACCTTATTGATAGTAAAAGGAGCAATTTAAGGCTAACAGTGGGCAGATCAAGTAAAAATCAAGAAATATTGAGAAAACTTTGCAAAAATCGTGAGAGATTTCAAATGACTTTTGGTAAAAAGTGATAAAAATAAATCCATCACTCAATAAAAACGTACCTCTCTCCCTGAGCGTAAACAATTGCGCGCGAAGCGCGCCGAAAATTTTCGGTATAGAGCCTCCCGGCAGCTCTGCATTAATTGTACACTGAAAAGGGGGACCAACAGGACTCTCACAACCTTACATCCATATGGGAGGAGAGATGATATATCACCTTCTTTATGGACTTCTGAAGGGTATACCCTCAGAAATCTATGACCGATGGTGTCGGCGTGAGTTGGTGATTGGGGGAACCGCAGATAACTGCTAAACCGTGCCTTTTTAGGCAGTGGGATTTTGTATACGCTATATACAAGAGTGGGAGAGCCTTTTCTTATTAGTACATGAGAGTGCAATCCCTGGAAGGGGTTTACCCTCCCCTCTGAGAAATTTTTGTTAATTTTAGGGGGCCTATATGCAAAATGGTGGTATCTTTGGGTCATTCTAAAGTGATTGTATGTTTAGAAAAAGTCCACAATTTAGTGAATTCTAACTTTTGTTCGGGAGAAAGAGGGGAGTAAGAGACGGTTAACATATTGTCTTCAAACCTCCTTAAGTCCCAGGAAAAATAATGGGCGTGGATCCATCTCCAAAAGTGTGTGTGTATGGGGGGGGGGGGACTTTTTCACATTTGTGAATCGCCGTCCTGGTGGCGTGGAAGAAGCAGTTGGTGGTAGCCAGAATTTGCGTCACGGGGAGGCAATAAGTTTTGTGATCTTCGGCATGGCCCGGAGGGGTCTAAGGGAAATTTTTCTAGAACTGAATGCCCTCAGATGCGATTTGTTGCAACAAAAGTGTAGGATTTTTAGGTTATTTTTCTTCTAAAAATTTCGTTTTCCTAGGCATAATTGCAGTCTGTTCCATCATTTTTGAAAAAGTGAGGGGAACTTTTTGACGATGTCCCCCTTTCCAAAAAGTGAGGGGACGCGTCCCCCCGTCCCCCATGATCCACGCCCATGGGAAAATTGTGCACGCAACTATACCTGCGTGGAGTCCACAGAAACATTCTTGGACTATAATAAAATTTTTCCTTTACATTTTAAAAGGATATCCAAGGTTGACAGAGAAAAGTATAGAGCCTCCTGGGAGCTCTAAATTAGTTACAGTATACAAAAGAGGGGCCGACGGGATTCTGGCTACCCGACATCCATATGGGAGGAGATATGATATATCACCTTCTCTTTAGGTATAGCAAAATGGGATGGTGGACAGGCAAAATTCGTTTCAGAAAAGATTTCCGTCATTATTGAACGTCGCGGTAAGATGTTTGGAAAATAAGCAACGGCAATTACGTACTTTCACTCTTTCAAATCATGTGCTAGATTAGTCAAAGGTCCCATAATGATGAGAGCCCTACAGAGAAGAAGATGTACTTTTTAGAAAAATGTTGCATTGGAATAATTTCTGGCGTCATAGCTTTGTCAATGGTATATAAAATCGGGTGTAAACCCTGTCGTATGCGCGCGAAGCGCGCCGAAATTTTGGATCAAATATTAGTTCATGACAGAACCTGCATTTCAGAACCTACATCGGACACTTTGACTTTCCCACCAACCTATGCTATTCAGAAACGAATCTTCTGACTGAGAATTCTTAAAAAGCACTTTTGCTCCTTTGTTCCCCCGTGAGTAGTTACCGAAAGCTATTGATAATAAGGACAACTCTGACACAAGGCTTGACGCTAGCGGAGCGTGCGAAAATTTGGAATTTGTCAAGAATTTCCAAAACTTATGATAGTTTGAGAACAGTTTGTGAAAGAAAATGGATAGAACAAATAAACCAGTCATCAGAAATACATCTCACCCTACACCCTCCACAGAAATCTGTAGCTTAAACGACTTTTGGGACCATTTTAAAAATTTTCAAGAATCGATGTGGGAGGGGGACACACGTCACCCATTGCCCACTGTGCCGACGCCTTTGTCTGTAGCTTTAAAGCCTTTTGAGTTCATTTTAAAACATTTCAGACAGTTTCAAAATCAAATAGGGTATGCACGCTGCTACTTTGCCTGCAACTCCTGGTGCCACTGTGCACAATAGCACTTCACCTGACAGCTTGTCTTCTGTATTCATTCTGCAAGGTCTGTATGGCGAACACTTTGCCTCTCAATCCCTCTAGATTACAAAAAATTTCACTCTTTAACACAAAATTGTTACTAAATTTCAGTGCAGCTAGCCGAGCCCATACTACATATGTCACGATGTTTACTTATTTAGATCTTAAGTCAAGGATCATTACTCAGCTATTCACCTGTTTTCGAACATTGTAGCGCTCCTTTCGTCGCCAACCACTTTGAAAGATATATAAAGAGATAATCCAGCGATAGCTCCACCCAACCCCTACAGAAATATATACTTTGAATACGTCCTTAGACACTTTTATTAATTTTTTGCTCTTAAATTTTTCTTTCTCCTTTTCTTTTTTTTACTTTTTCTTCTTTTTTTCTCCTTTCGTTTTTTTTCGTGGCGGGGGGGGGGGGGGGGGGCCCCCCAGGCCCCCCGGATCCGCGCCTGCATGCTGCGCATGACGTGAATAAAGAGTTCAAGGAGAAATTCTGACTTCATGTTGGTTATCTGATTGGTAGTTGAGGGCGTCCTACATCCCAAGGCCAATTAACAGTGAGAGCCACCATGCTCTTGACAATTCACAATTCAATTGAATAAATTTTTGATACGAGTATGCTTAGCTTCAAACCGTATAGTCATCAAGTTACGAATGTTACTCAAGGTAGGCTATTAGGTTGATACATGAAAACCCTTTGATGCCCGGCATCTAACTTTGAGCCTTCACCTAGCTTTAGCTAGAGTTGTTTCCTGGAATTTTTTTGCTGTGTGCTAATAATGTTCATATGTGATACAGCTTCGATCGTGAGAATTGTGCGCGAAGCGCCGAAATTTTGCAGCGGAAAATTGTTTACCATGGTAAAACCTGCATGCAGACTTAGCAAGGGGTAGTCACGTGAAAGGATAAGCCAGACGAGGTGACCAAGCTCCCCTAAGTGTTCCCGGCAACCGAAGCCCAGTAGCGTAGCCAGACTGGGGGGCAGGGGGTAGAGTGCCCCCCCCCCCCGGCGAAAAATTGAAGAAAAATCGGGACGACGGAAAATGAAGGGAAAAAAGGAAGAAGAGGGAAGGAAAGGGGAAGGAGGGAGAGAGAAAGAAAAATAAGAAAGAAGAAAAAGGGAAGGAAAATAAAATAACAATAAAAAAAAATTATTATCGATGGAAGGAAAGGATGGAGAGGAGGAAAAGGGCGTGATAAAGCAGATTACTGGTTCAAATATCGACGGGACGAGTACTGAAACAGGCAGGACTAGGGACCGTGGAAAAGACCGAATTAAGGGAATGAGAAAGTGAAGGGCCCAGAAAGCAGAAACCGGCACGAGGGATGAAGCCAGGCAGATTGTGCACGGGAAGGAGGAAGGCCGGATGAGGGAACTAGGAAAGGGAATATAGAGAGCGTTAGACGACTAGGGAGTCCACGAGGACTGACTATGACGCAGAGCAGAGCAGAGTTAGAGGGAGAGAAAGACGAGGACGTAAAGAAAGGCTGTCAGTGTGGGAGTTGGAGGGATGACAGCTACCGTCCCGATTTTATCTTTTCATCCCTATCACAAAGGGATAGCCTACTTAAAATCACTGTACCGGTGCAGATTTTCTTTTAAAGTCACAAAATGAGTGGAAAAGAGCCAGTTGCCAGTGCGTTGCCACGAATCGGGGTTTGGTATCAGAACCCTAATGAGTGGGTCAAGAAAAGTTGCCAAGTAAAGAGAAACTAAATGTGAATTTGAATATAATAGATAACGTTTGCAATGTAAAGTGAAGCATGTCAAGGAAATTCATACTAAATGGTCTTTTCGGCGCCCTTCGCTCTAATAAATCATAATTGCATAGGTTGTCGTTAGTCAGTTTTACAGGACGGTTTGAGCAGAATTTACTCAAAGCCTTATGCGTCCCTCATTTACCATCATCCATCCTCTCAGGTGCAGATCCAGAGGGTATGGATCCCATCTCCTCTGGGCAGAAAATAGGAACAAATTTTGAAAAATAAAGGAAACAAACAAGCAAAAAAGATCGGGAAAGAAAGGAGACGGAGAATAAATGAGAAAGAATTTTAGCCAATTGAAGAAAAACAATACCTTGCAGTGCAAGCTCTCCTATTCAAAAAGGATTTTCCCGGCGTGCTTGTTTGATTTTTGTTCTTTATGAAAATCTTAAATGGATTAACCCTTATAAAGACCCGTGTAGTTTCCGGCATAATCCATCCGCTCCCATCTACACTCACCATATCACCGTGACCATCATATTGACCTACATATAGCCTAGTCCAAGTTAGGTAATTATAAAAAAAATCAAATTGTGATTCTATAATACGCATCCAATTCCATTTTAAACAGTTAATTAAATATTTCGTTCAGGCTCGTCGGGTCACAGGGTAAGCCCACGTAGACACTAAAACATGCGCTAGCTCCACCCATATTTTGCATTCCCAGCTGAGATCATTGTGAGATGTAGGCTGAAGTGATAAATCTTACCTCTGTGCACTTAGATTTTAATTTTCTGTCAGGGGACCCCCTGGTGTGGCTGACTGTGGCAGCAATCCTCCTAAAATCTAAAAACTAAAATATATTTGAAAATTTTAAGTGCAACACCTGGGAAGTGTCATTTCCTGTAATCTGGGAAGGCATATTGGCCAAAATATTACCCTGTACGCTTCGCGCCAACTGGTGGTGGCGCTCCGCTTGGATAATGTCTCAAAGGTCCCTCTGAGGAAAGGTTATGGATCCCTCTGGAAAAATTCCTCAATCTTACGTCCAGTTTACCACTGACAAGGCACTCCGGCGTCATCAAATCGATCATCATTTCTTCCGCGTTATGAAAAATAGTTAAATTGTGATCAACGTGACTTTATCAGTTCGCATACTGATAAGGCCATTTGAATATCAAGTCGATATTGTATTCTCATGCCCCAATTCTTTACAATTCCAGAGCTTCCGGACTTGCCCGGGGAGGGGGAGGGGTAAACTGGACCCAAAGCAAACGGTGGGTGGGAGAGACCCACCTCTACAATTACTTTGGAAAATCATGAAATCGGGACGAAAATTTTCATTTTGCCCCCCCCCCCCCCGAAGATATAAGCGCGCGTAGAGCGCGAAAATATTTGTAATTTTAGAAAAAATTGTTAGGACCTACAGAAAGCAAATACGTTCATTATTAAACGCGTTTAAGGATTATTTTGAGTCAAAAATCGCCAGGTGTCATAGCGGGGCCACTGTTTACAAGTAAAATTTTATTTATTGATTTACCATTTAGGGCCCCCGTGCCCCCACCTGGCCACGGGCCCAAATTATTTCAGCTGTGGCCGCAGCACAATTATAACTCGGCCGATGAACTTCAAAACAAGCAAAGTTTGACATTCCATCACAGCGGGGCCACTGTTTACAAGTAAAATTTTATTTATTGATTTACCATTTAGGGCCCCCGTGCCCCCGCCAGGCCACGGGCCCAAATTATGTCAGCTGTGTCCGCAGCACAATTATGACTTGGTCGATGAACTGCAAAACAAGCAGTTTGACATGCCATCACTAGTTTTAGCTCAGCTGAAAGCTTTCAGCTGAGCTATTGCTGTCGTGGACGGCAAACGTCTGTAACCATAACATTTGCGTTTACGTGCCTGACTTTTCGCTGTTTTTCGTTAGATTTGCCTGAAATTTAGTAGAGATGTTAGCGAAAGTGATATATGTATGCTGCGACTCTTTTCGATTAATTTGACCGCTATTTGACTTTGGGAGGGGCTTTGTTTGAAAACGTAAAAGTTCCCTACTTGTCCTTCAGTTTTGCACCAATCTTGATAATATGTTTCATATAGATAGTTCAATTTGTGCTGAACAAAAGTTAAATTTTTTTTTTCGTTTCTGTTATCATTAAAGGCATGAAAACAGCACTTTTTGAAACAAATTCTGGCGAAGTCCTCATGTTCGGGAATAGGCCTCCATCGAGAATCCCAGTTGTTATCATTTGAGAGACTGTACAACGAACGAGGTACAAAAGTATACTGAACATATATAAATGTACAGGACGTCTCGTGCTTAATCGTGTGGAAGTGTTTACGCAAAGTGCAGTGTATCGATTTTTGAAGACCGTACGTGGGCTACCCCACTATGTCAGACTATGTTTGCTCAGCTCTTTGCTTTCCAAACCAGGGATATGACATGAATAAGGAATATACGTACCGTACAGCCTACTATGGAGGCGTTCGTGAACATGTGGCGCTGATCTCATTCAGGCGTTTGAATAATAGACTAGCTAAATTGGTTGGATGGTTAGGCCTACTCGAAAAGAAATACCGGACGTTTGAAAGTTGTGCAACTCTTGCGAATATGTGGCCTTGTGCGAAACAGTGGTATAAGATAGGCCTACAAATTTTTGTGTTGAGGCAGAAACAAGTATTCAACTTAGCCTGATGTCAGAATGGTTTTAGGAGTTTGGCTTAAAGTTTAAAGAGAATATATGCAGTCGCCTCAAGTTTCAAGTTATTTGTAAACATTACCTTAATCTTTCAAATCTTCTTGTATCTCCTTTACAAACATTTTTCTTAACATTTCTGGACAAAAACTATTTAGTATGAAAGGTAAACAAATGACTTATCCTTCCTTAATAGCAAATTAGTTTATAGGCCTATTGTCACATGAAGGAAAGAAGCGACTCGCCGCGTGAATTGGGATGCCGGCGCGGGGTACACTACTTCAAGTTAATGTGAATGTTGTCTAGGAAATGTCGTAAGAGGAAAGAGGAACCCACCCCTTTCTTTTAAAAAAGAACATAGCACGTTGACTGAAAATACAATGCTTCATATCCCAGCCAACATGCCCAACTGGCCCCAGCTGGGTTTTAGATGGGAAAGCTGGGCTTAGGTGGGCTGACGGATGTAATAGGGATACTGGTGTTTTGAACAAGCCAGACTTGCTAATGGCACGATGAGAATGTGGAAAAAATTTTTTTCGTTATTTCTGTAATCTTTTGTCCGAAATTGTTTTCAGTTTTGTCCGGGTTTTAGCTGGGTTTTTGCTGGGCTTCCCCACATTTTGGAGCCCGGCAATAGCCCAGTTGGTGCCCAACTGGGCACGTTTGGAATAAAATGCCCTCAATTGAAATTTTGTTGCTGTTTCAGACAAAGTTGAAAGTTTTCTTGAAAATAAAATAGCAAGACAAAATAATCCAAGTTTTGTAATTGGGCTAGAGCTGGGATATTGATGGGTTTCCCAAACCAGAGGAGCCCAAACAGGACCCGGTTGGGGCTGGGGAAACACATTTATGTAAGAATGCTATTTCACTCTTTTAAAATTCCTTTTGTTAACTTTTCGTAGTATTGGCGCTTTTAGGTTAAAGGTATACCTTTAACCTAAAAGCGCCAATACTACGAGGCATGCGTATTTAAAATGAAGTTCATCTTCGAAGTTTATTTTGTTTTAGTGGGCTCTAGCCTGGCTAAAGCTGGGCTAGCCCAATATTTTTAGCCCAGCTGGGGCCCAAATGGGGCCCAGATGGGCCCAATTAGGAAAATTTTCAAAACATAATTTCATGGAGGTGATTAACTCTTTTTGCTTCAGAAAATGTATGTCCTAGGTATTTTATCATAAATCTTTTTTTTTTTAACTAAACATGTGGGAATTTTTGGCAAAGACAATTTGAGAAAAGTATATGTTTAAAATGATGTAAAATTATATTGGAACACCAGGTTTATATAACTTTCATCTTAATAGAACATTCCAAATGTTTCAAAGGAAATTTGTGTTTATCACTTAATGCGGGTCTAATTGAAATAAAGTGAAGCTGGCAATGGTGAATTCTTGCAGAAAACCATGTTTCTCAATTGTTCAATACAACATTAAGAAGGAGAAATTGAAATATCATGAAGAAAATTGCATTCTCAATCGTTAATAACAACAAACAAGTGTCACTGAATATATATAATAGCCAAACTAAACTATTTACTTAAATAAGAACTTTCCAGCAATATCCTTCTACCTTTGAAAGTGGCTGGCATTAGCAATGCCGGTAGCTTTTACGGCTTGTAGAAGGAAAGTTACCTCAGATTTTCCATTGCTAAGCCAGTTGGACCCCCAAGTGGGACCAACCTCAGCTGGGGTAAACCAGTTGGGGCCCACATGGGAACACCTGACAAACACGGATTTGCCCCAGCATAGGCCCAGCATGTAGCCCAGATGGGGCCCTACCCCAGCCCAGATGGGCTAGCCCAGTTGGGACCCAACCGGGAACACCTGACAAACACGGATTTGCCCCAGCATAAGCCCAGCATGTAGCCCAGCAGGAGCGCAGATGGGGCCCGACTCCAGCCCAGATGGGCTAGCCCAGTTGGGGCCCAACTGGGAACACCTGACAAATACAGATTGGCCCCAGCTGGGACCCAGAATGTAGCACAGCAGGAACCCAGTTGGGGCCCACCTGGGAATGTTGGCTGGGATGGTTTAAGCTTGACGGTTGTGCTAACATTCCAAAAACAATTTTCGGTTTAAAAAGGAAAACGTGCTTTTTGAAGCTGGCGTGTGCCATGTCAGTCTCGGCAGCTCGGTGCCTGCAGGAATTGTGCAGCTCAGGCTTCCAGTCAAGCGGGCCAAGGGGGCGAATCCCTCTTTGAAATTTGTTCTCCCCCTAGCACGTTTTCAAGTTGCCATTGGCTTAATGGCATTTAATTGACTACATTTGGCCCCCTTAAAAAATTTGTTAGCCCCTGGAAGCCATTTCGTCCCCATCCAGTACCTTGTCAGGCTACGAGCCTGGTGCAGTCACATGGGCGTCGACACTGCAGGAACCGCCCCAGTCTTGTTCTCCGTTGCCGAAAGCCCCACCAAGTTGTTAAGGGGAAGCCATGGATGATATTTTTATAGCCTTAGGCTTAGTATAAGTGTGCATATTTTCCCAACGCTCTCTACAAACTGTAGTTACCCTCCGGCCTGTTGCGACACATTCACCGGTCCTAAAAGCGATCGACGATTTATACCTGGTAGATCCCAATCATAAAAATGTTATGCAGTAAAATAATTTTGTAGGGGAAGACGGGACTAAAGAGTACTCAGAATTAGGCGTGTAAAGAATTTAATTTAGAAATTATCCCTTTTTATATTGAGTAATTGAGCAGTTTTGGTTTTTCAAAATCATAGTGGCAACACGTAGCCTATTTGAACTTTTGTCCCTGGACAAGTTCAAGGAATATCTTTGGGGCAAAATATCGCTTTTAAGACCTTTAACCATTTCAAATTTCTTCAGCGGAAGTTACTATCTGGGTCTAATTATGGAAAACAAATGAGGTCTACAAAGCAGCACACTCATAAACAGTCATTATTTGTATAATAGGCGCGGATCCAGACATTTCGAGGAGGGGGGGGGGGCTAAAAGCCCCCTTGAATATTCTCCTAGATTAACATTATGCTAATTTTCGCGTATTTGTTGTTGTTGATGTGGCGAAAAAAGGGGGCTGAGCCCGAGGAAGCCCCCCTTGGATCCGCGCCTGAGTATACTAACATCTGTGCAGTATATAAAGTTAACTTTGTGTACCAGATTTAGTCTTTCAGAGACTTCGGGAGTTCAATACATATTTCATTGCATTCAGTTTATACTTATCTCTTTGTTTTATTCTAACGTACGTATGAACAACATGAGTTACAGACCCAACCAAAATATTGACTGCAGACTTTTAGGTCAACAGGAAAAGCTGAGCTTCAGCAACATTGTTGCGCTTGTTTTCTTGTAATAGGCTTTCTATAAAATGAGACGTGCTCGCTGAACCGCCTCGCTGGGCGCGCTCACGTACCTCTCGCGCGCCGAACTCATGTTGTGCAATGCCGGCTTGCGAAAACGCCATACATAGGCTAGGCTAGCCATGTCTATTACATATGCCTATGAATGATATTCCAAGCTTACTAACATGAGCTACACATCTGTGTAATGTATATCATACGTACTGCCCTAGCCTATGTACCTAGGCCTAGTTCTCACGTACACTTTGTTCCCTGAACTAGGCCTAGGCTATTGCAACACAAACTTTTGACCGCATGTTACTGTGAGAGTAACATCGTCTTCGTGCGTTGCTGCAGTGATTGTTGCTATATACGCCTATGCGCGTGTACGAGCGTAACTATAGCTATGGACTATGTCACAATTGAACAGCAATGCGTGCTATTTAGCATACAATAGTGTGAACGTCCTAGTTACACGATTTAGCAGTTTCATAGAATGTTCAAAAATCAAAACAAGATTACTATCTGAGAATTCCACAGAATTCTGTTAATTGTAGACAGAGTCGTCCTGGTAATAGTTACTTTAGTTTCAACAAAACAAGATTGTTCGTGTAAATCAAAATTTTTGGTCTCATTTTGGACACTAAGTGCAAGTAATCTTAGAATGAAGGGTCTTAAACATATAAAGGACCCGTAGAGGTCAATTATGTAGGAGTATACGTGAATTTGAGAAAGTTCGAGACCGTTCAAAATTGTTGAAGGTGCGGTAGCCCAATTTTGACAATGGGTATATTGCTGACCTAGTATGGGAAGCCACAAAGCTTTCCAGGTACTAGGTCAGCAGACTGCGGACTGCCTTAGCCCTGCGCGGATGTACTGCTTACTGCATAGTGCTTTATCGCAGTGAGCACTGCAGAAGTGAAGTAGATTGGCTCTGGAATTACTCGAAAATTGGTCCGCTTGCGACCGATTTTGAGGCTACAAAAGCTTACTAGATTAACTTGTGCTGTTTAGCGCAAGTTACAATTTCTTCCTTCTTCTTTACTCGTAAATACTCCAAATTTTCTTGTTAACAAAAATTTTAACAAGATATCTATTTCTTCAACATGGCGTTCTAATTTTTGAAGTTCGAAATAATGTATCAAGTCAAAACAAAATCGTCTCCACTCGGAGGTTCCGGGCCTTCAGCCCTTAATTTCATATGTTCGGGTAATGGCAAAGGAGGGAAAAGATATGGACAAGAAGATTACTTCCAGAAACGGCTCAGTAGCCCCAGAGGCCAAGGGGAAAGGTAAGGCCAATTTTCCGCCAATCAGTACTTCAACGTTAGGTTACTGTTTTACCGTATGCAAACTGTTAGGCCTACACATAGGCTACAGTAGTTAACGTAAGGCCTAACGTAGGCTAAGCCAACTACAGGGCAAAGGAGGGCTAGCCTAAAAGCCCCTTAAAATGCCCAGTGGACTCAAGTTTGAATACAAAAGATAAAACTGACTCAAAACACAATCAAATTCGTCCACTAGGCTTTGTTGTGTAGGCATAGGCTAGGCCCATCAGTAAAAACTTCAATGTTACTTAGCCTCTAGCCCTAGGCGTACTTGTTACTGTTAGGCCTAGGCCTAGGCTAGGCCTATAAGTTTCTTACAGTGGAAAGAAAAATCACTGTTGCGTTCAGTAGCTTGGCGGTAGCTAATGAACGCAACAGTGAATTTTTTTTTTCAACTGTAAGAAGCTGTATACTAACTTGCAATATGATTTCATGACTGCAGACTGTTTCCTATTCCTTCTTCATGTTGTGGAGTGAAGAGTAGCAACCATGCTTAGGCCTAATCCTGCATTATAACATCAGGCTTTCAAGTGATCCTACTTTTCCTACTTTATCCTACAAGGCTACATTTTCGACCTACCTCCTACTTATCCTATTTTTTCCTGGAAATCTACTTTTTGCTCAACAACTCCAACAAATTATGTTAATTACCCACTGATTGAATGGTCCTGAGTGATTACTTCCACTCACTGGGCTGCATCTCATGCTAATAGGGCGTTCCATTGGGTCGGTGAGCTCGGTCATTTACGCGTGAAAAGCGTTTCATGGCCCTCACAACTTGTGAACTCATGCGGTGGGCTGGGAATTTTCAAAGCAACTCGAGTTACCCACTTTGGACAAAATGGCGGACGTAGCGAAGGCAGATAAATAAAGAAGTTACGCTCCTATTTTACCTTTCAGCCAGTAAAATTGATACACAGCTCTTCTAGTTTGTACATCTGAAGACGCAAATCAAATTTAAGTGTTCGGTATTCATGATTATTACTCAATGCGACAGTTTTGTCGTTGTTTTAATGATCGATTCTTACGCCATTTGCCTGTTCGTCGAACATCGTCTCATTTACGTGTACGTCAAACGTACAGGCTACGTAACGATGTTATTGTTGAATAGTGTATAGCTATCCGTTTCACCACTTAAGACCGAATGAAACGCTTTTCACAAGTAGTGAAGTGGTGCATACCGAGCGCACCTAACGAATGGAAGGCGGCATTAGTAACCTTGTTCTACTAAGGTAAACCCATCTAGCATCATTGGATGGAACCATAAGAGATAGGCCTATACCTTACAGTATACTCACCACTGACATAGGAAGCGAGGGAGCTGAGTAATTGCAGTAATTTACCTTAACTTTTGTCCTAATTGACGCACCAGATTGCAACTAAGGACCCTCAAATATCAAAAAATTTTCCAAAGAGCTAAGAAATGTCAAAAATGTGCAGTAATTTACCTTCGTAAGTTTGTCAAAAATAATGCACCAAATTGCATCTAAGGACCCTCAAATATCAAAATTTTTTCCAAAGGACCATGAAATGAAAAAAATTTGCAGTAATTTACATTTAAATTCATCCAAAGTAATGCACCAAATTGCATCTAGGGGCCCTCAAATATCAAAAAATTTTCCAAAGGACTAACAAATGTCAAAAATTTGCAGTAATTTACCTTTAAATTTGTCAAAAATAATGCACCAAATTGCGTCTAAGGACCCTCCCCTTAGACCTCTCCCCCAGGACAGCAGTTCGAAACAAGGTTCAGTCCCCCCTGTCTTGAACAGCTTCCTACCCCTGTGATACTCACAAACAGACATTCAGATTTTCATAAGAACAGGTTGGCATCCTTCAGAAGTCTTTGAATTGTTTCCAGAACTGTGTGGGAACCCTGTTGACAGTACATAGCAATATTACAGTAAGTAACTGGGAATAATTCTCACATGACGGACAGTACCTGGTTCCTTCTGAGTAATGACTATGAAATAAGTTATAAATGTCTGCCTGTATCATTTGTTTCTTTTAGGGGCTGTGTAACTGAGTACAGAACTGTGTTGTATGAACAGGAACAACAGTGATTACAGGTCAAAACTACTCCTGAAGGCCTGCACATGTCCTACTTTTATCCTACTTTTCATTCCCAAACTCCTGCTTATATCCTACTGTTTGAAAAATATGTGTCCTACTTTTCTCCTGCTTTTTCACCTGAGTCACTTGAAAGCCTGTAACATAGCTGCATTGAGCGAGATCTCATCATGGAGCGTGACGCTCGATTGACTATTGGTCCGGACTGCCTAGGCCTAACCATAAAGTTAAAAGAGTGGACAGAACATATCTGAGTAGGATATAGGAACTAGAGTGCTCAATCCCCGAAACAGCTGTGATCACATGGGAGACCACTGATCTACATGTAGCCTAGATCAGTGTGGTAGACGAGTCCCCATGCAATCACAACGGATTTACATACGCAGTATTAGGAGTGCGCACTCTAGTTCCTATATCCTACTTTATGGGACAGAACTGCTAGGCCTGCCCTACCCTACACGTAGGGGTAACCAGGCTAAAGTCGCCACATCCCTTAAGTCGCCAGTTGTTGCTATCATCGATCCTTTGTAACACGTGTATGCCCACATGCTGATAGTTAAATGGGGAATTTGTCCATTTGATATGTTCCTAAGATCACGTGACCAGCTTACTATTAATTTGTCCAGTCCTTGAAGCCTTTGTACGCATGTGATCATCTGCACTTAGGTGGTTCAGCCAACTATTGACCAAGTAATGTTACAATGTTCAGTGGCATTGGTATAGAATTAAAGGGTGCTATTCTGATATCTTTTCAAGAGTAAGTTTTTGGACTCAACAATCATCTTGGTAGGGTGAGTGTGTGTAGTATAGACCTGTCCCCTTCACTTTTTAAGAGGGTAGCGAAATTAGGGTAGGAGATTTTATATGCCCCAGTTCCACCTCATTTGATGTACATGTTGAAACACTATCACAGGAGGCTTCCGCTAAATAATTTTATTAGGCCTATTCAAAAAATTGTGCAAAAACCTTGGGGGCAATTTTATACCCAAAAAAAGACCTCCAAGCAGCATACAGTAATTTTTTGACATGTACTGTACCTTCCAAAGTAGAGTGGTCGGTCCCATACGTGTCGTTATTGAATTAGTGTGTTGTGCAACTTTAAAGTTGGGGTGCCCTAAAGTCGCCATCTTGTACTTGTCCTCTTTGAATTGATCCCAACCTTGTAATATTTCAAGGAATGAAGTTGTGTTTGTGGATTTATGTTGCAGCAGTGATTTTATTGATTCCTTGCCGAAGGCAGGCAAGGAATCTATGCGATGGTGATGTCGTGTGTGTGTGTGTGTGTGTGTGTGTGTATGTGTGTGTGTATGTGTGTGTGTATGTGACGCCTAGCTTGTAAACACGATATCTCAAGATAGCAATGACCGACACTTTTCATATTTGGTATATAGATTTATCATGTTGAGAGAAAGAACCCTATTGTTTTTGGTGGCGGTCAAAGGTCATTTGAGGTCACCAGAGGTCAAATACGGAAAACTTTGTAAACACGATATCTCAAGTTAGCAATAACTGACACTTTTCGTATTTGGTATACAGATTTGTCATGTCAAGAAGAAGCCTATTGTTTTTGGTAGAGGTCAAAGGTCATCTGAGGTCACCGCAGGTTAATCTGCGAAAACCTTGTAAACGGCTTGTAAACACGATATCTCAAGATAGCAATGACCGACACTTTTCATATTTGGTGTATAGATTTGTCATGTTGAGAGGAAGAACCCTATTGTTTTTGGTAGAGGTCAAAGGTCATCTTAGGTCACCAGAGGTTAAACTGCGAAAACCCTCGTAAACACGATATCTCAAGATAGCAAAGGCCGACACTTTTCATATTTGGTATACAGATTTGTCATGTCAAGAGGAAGAAGCCTATTGTTTTTGGTAGAGGTCAAAGGTCATCTGAGATCACCAGAGGTTAATCTGCGAAAACCTTGTAAACGGCTTGTAAACACGATATCTCAAGATAGCAATGACCGCCACTTCATGTTTGGTATATAGATTTGTCATAATGTAAGGAAGAACCCTATTGTTTATGGTAGATGTCAAAGGTCATCTTAGGTCACAGGAGTTTAAACGGCAAACACCTTGTAAATGGCTTGTAAACACGATATCTCAAGTTAGCAATGACCGACACTTTTTCATATTTTGTATACAGATTTGTCATGTCGAGGGGAAGACCCCTGTTGTTTTTGGTGGAGGTCAAAGGTCATTTGAGGCCACCGCAGGTTAAAAGCCGAAAAGGCTCGTAACCACGCTATCTCAATATAGGAATGACCAACACTTTTCATATGTGGTATATAGATTCATCAAGTTGAGAGGAAGAACCCTATTATTTTTGGTGAAGGTCAGAGGTCATTTGAGGTCACCATAGGTAAAAGGCCGAAAAGCTCGTAATCACTTTATCTCAAGATAGGAGTGACCAACACTTTTCATATTTGGTATATAGATATGTCATATTGAGAGAGAGAACCCTATTGTTTTTGGTGGAGGTCAAAGGTCATTTGAGGTCACCAGAGGTCAAAGACCGAAATCCTTGAAATTGGGATATGTCAAGATAGGAATGGCGGATATAGATTTGTCATGTTGAAACGAAGAATGCTATTGTTTTTGGTAGAGGTCAAAGGTCATCTGAGGTCACCAGAGGTTGAACTACAGAAACCTTGTAAATGGCTTGTAATCACAATATCTCACGATAGCAGTGACAGCCACTTTTCATATTTGGTATATAAATTTGCCATGTTGAGGGGGAAACCCTATCAATTTTGGTGGAGGTCAAGGTCATCTGGGGTTACCAGAGGTCAAAAAACAAAATTTCCCAAGAAATCCCAAGATTGTCATCTTGGGTCACTGGGATCAAAAGCAACATTTCCCAAGAATTCTCAAGATTTTCATCCGGGTTCACTATAGGTTAAAAAGCAAAGTTTCCCAAAAATTCCCTAGATCATCATATGGGGTCATCAGAGGTCAAAAAGCAAAATTTCCCAAGAATTCCCAAGATCGTAATCTGAGGTCACCAAGGGTCAAAAAGCAAAATTTCCCAAGAATTTCCAAGATTGTTATATGGGGTCACCAGAGGTGAAAAAGCAAAATTTCCCAAGAATTCCCAAGATAGTCATCAGGGGTCACCAGAGGTCAAAAAACAAAATTTCCCAAGAATTTTCAAGATCCAAGATCCATTGGAGTTGAATTCCTTTCAAGACACTTTCGTTTTTCTTTTTTGTTATATTTGGTGGGGTTCAAAGTTCATGTGAGGTCAGCAGAGGTGAAATTGTTAAAATATCGTAAAATGATGTAGTCAAGGAAGATAAATCTGAGGGATGAACCTCAGTACAACAAAGCATCCCCATTCGGCAAGGAATCACTAAGCCCTTAGGCTTTCTGGTTCTAAAAATGGAAAGAAAGCAGGGTTCTCCACTGGTCTGTTTTCTGTCCGGGGGCTCTTGTGATCGCCGTCCTGGGGGGGGGGGGTCTAAGGGGAGAGGGTGTCCCACTCCCCTTTGGGAAAATTTTGACAATTTAGGAGGGCTTAGATTGCAAATGGTGCAATCTACGGCCTTGTTCTTAGCCTTCCCTATGTGTTCAAATGTGGGCATTTTGTGGTAATCTTTTTTTGCAAATTGTATTTTCTAAATATCTGTGACTTTACTTGCAGATCTGAAGCTCCAGTTTCCGCTTGGACGTATTCAATAATGAAGTAGTTCACTTTAATGGAAATTTCGGGTAAAAATCGGGAAATCTAGGGGACAGTTCAATTGAATGGTTTCGTTTAGTGCATGAGTTTGATGGTAACGGATTCCTACTGTGGAAACATATGAAAGAAATGCAGTAAGTGCATATTGAATGATATAAGAACTCAGGTGCAAGTGAGCTGGGTTTGTATCTCCGATGTTTTAGTATACATTTCTTGTCATGAGTATTTGAAATCAAATATAAAAGGCAGTCAAATGACTAAGTTGTGGTGTTTGTGACTGAGTGTACAGCCAACTTCTTGACCGGGCGGGTCAGTTTTCTGTGCGGGCGGCAAAATTTTGTCCGGGCGCTAAAGTAGTGTGGCAGATTTTGTACGGGCGGAGCCCCCGGACAAAACAGCTAGTGGAGAACACTGGAAAGATGCGTCATTGTCATTTTTTCTCAAGGAAAGTACACCGAAGTGGCGACTTCAGGGCATCTTATGTAAGAGTTGATAACCCACTCAGGCAGGCAGTTTTGTTCATTAACAAGCCTTTGAGAGTTGCTGAACTTCCAATGATATTTATCAAGTCTAGAGAAAGATTTGTCCAACTTTTCACTATGACCCCGGACTGTGGAGTTAGAACAAACGTTCAAAAAGCAAATTGTGAACATGTAAAAAATGATGTAGTAGAGAAGTATAAACTTGATTGATGAACGTCGGTGAACAAAGCACCCTCCTTTTGGCAAGGAATCACTAAGCCTTTGGGCTTTCTGGTTATACCTAGACTAGTCCTTAGTTTTATCTCTTTCCAATGGACAAAGATGTTACAATAACATTCTTTGATCAGGTGAGTAGTGTAAAGATTCATTCGGAGGTTAATGTCTTCAGATTTTTGGGGAATAGGGCTCCGAGTATACTATCCTGAAGAGTCCTCTTCATCGGTGATGTCACATGAGTTTGGGGAGAGAATGTCATCCGCAAACCAAAAAATATGGTTAAATAGTACTCATTTGTATGATATCCTTGTTATTTATGCTTCAGAGACAGCTTACTAAAGAGGCCACTTAACCCTAACCTAACCCCTTAACTGACTTAACCCTAACCTTATCCCTAACAGAACCCCAGGGATAACTGAACCCCAAGTGGAACCCCTGACCGAACCAAACAATAGGATGATGTTTTCTCACAAGCCCCATGTTGGTAATGTCACATTATGTATAGGGAATTTTCCCGTATGGAATGCTGTTCTCAATTAAATAGTTTGGCATGGTTAAATGACGTAGCTATGTTGGAAAATTGACAAAGGGTAAAGTTGTCCCAGGTTCAGAATTGTCATTGGTGCTGAGTTGTCACAGGGGTAGAGTTGTCTCAGGAGCACATGTATGAGGGGCCATGTTGTCTGTAAGCCTTTGCAGGAGTTGTAGGCCTTACATTAAGTATAGGCTACTTGTGCTACTTTTATTGGGCCTTCACCTCTTGATATTTCAGACATCTTCATAGACCACTGAAAATTTTTTTGCTGGTAAGACCATGTTCAAATGTTGTGTTTGATATACTGTAGGGCCTAGAATGATGCAGTTTCACACAAATGTACATGAAGCTAAAATTGAACAACATCAATAAGATAGGAGAAAGTGAAATTTATTCTCAAGTGTATAAATTTATACAGCCTGTATATGATGTCTTTGGATATGGAGAGTCCGTATGCATGCTCAGACATTGTTTAATTGAACTTTCTATGTTTTTACTAGAATATAATGGAAGGAGCAATACTAACAAATATCAGCGCTTCCATGGTAAGCGGAGGGAGCCATGGTCTGCAGAGGCAAATCTTCAGGCTAAGAATCTACCCCCATTACCAAAACCTAAAACTAAAACATTTGACAAGCGAAGTCGTGGTAAACAGAATTGGACTGGGAGACGTGATGAGGTTAGTATTTTATGGATGGTAACAATAAGTTGACTACTACCATCAGTTTAGAATGTGCATGGTGAAAATCAAAGTGCAATCTGGAAATTTACAGAACTTACCTTTGCAAAAATAAAAATGTCAGTTTAACATAAGATGTCATTTGGATATGTTTTTAGCCATTTCCTTTACCCTGTTCCATTTCTATGTTTTTGCATTGGTATCACAATCTACAGTAATTTGTATTATATTGCTCTCAGCCTATGACATGATCAGGTGCCTGTTGTATTATTGAGTACCACACTGGAAAATTTTCACTTTGTGTGGGCAAGTGTCGTGTGATTTCTTTGCCTTTAGTGTGGCAGTGACTCAGTTTCACAGAAAATTATTCAGTTCATTGTTGGTTGAATATTTTTAAGTACTACTGTAACTGATGTTTGTAGCCTATGTATGTATGTGTATGGATGAAGGTCAGATTATGACTGAGGGTTCCTTGTATGGCAGTGGCTACCTGCTATGTGTGCATTTTCAGATACAGTTTTTAGCAATGTTATTCACGGCCAGATACCAATATGTGTGGTCCTGATTACTCACATGCATTGCAAATTTTCCAGTCTGGATTGAGTATGCTTCAGCAGATAATATGTTTAGGACAAGACAGATCCTCATGAAGATGTAGGTTTCCTTAGGTTTGTATGATTTGTTTGACAGTTAGAAGTTTGTATTTGTTTGGGATTAACTGAGGGAGGGGTGATAGGGATCCTAGGGGAGGGCTCAAATTTAGGCTAGAGATACTTGGTTGCAATTGGACTAATGGTCCTTCTGTCTTCAGGAGATGCAAGAGACTGTCCTGCATTACAGTAAGAACAAGAAGGTGTATACTGTGTCAGGGAGTGCTGTCGAGATATTCTGTCCACCTTCTTGGTCAGCTTATAGTCCTTGTGTTTCAAATTTCAGGTGACAAAGGCTCAGAGGGCTGAATTTGGCTCAGCCCTCCCTCATGGATCCAAGAAGATAAATTTAAATCATCTGCTGAATTTCAAGCTAGAGCCTAGAGGTTACCAGCAAGATGGACGCATGGGTCACAGAGGCCAGTGGTCAAGTCGAAATAAGTGGGGAAGCCACAAGTACATCAGATATAATAAGGAACAGTTTCTCCAGGCAAAGTAAGTTGTTTAGTAGTTAGTACTATCAAAGAACAAGTGTAGTCATCGTAAATTTTATTAATACCAGGCCCATTAAGGAGTCCGTCATTTTATTCACCATGATCTGGAGCGTGCTAAACATACCTTTTCATCAAACCTCCCAAAACTTATTTCAAAAACTGTGAAAAATGATAATGCCCTGCAAAATTCAGTGTACTGTACATACTTTGGAAAAGCATGGGTCTTTGACCCTGCCAGTACGTTTTGTGCACTGTGAAAATGATAGAAAAATGGATGATGTTAAGTACAATGAACTTCCCAGTGATGCAGTTTCTTGTAAATAGATTTGTGAAGTTGAACATTAAAGATCTCACTTTGTGGCCCCCAATTCATGATTTGAATTGTCTGATGCATTGAGTTATATACTTGTAAATATATTAAACACGTGAAAGATAAATATAAAAGAAGACTAAATTGGCTGGGCATAAGGTTTAGGTGACCGTTTCCTTCACTGTGCTGAGCATACTCTTCTAGTACAGTAAGCTTGCCATGTAGCCTTCTCACAACAAAGTAATGCAGTTTCGGTTCTACCTGTTTATGTGTACATTAATCTTTACTAAAAGTATGAACATCATAGGTAGGTCATATTTTTAACAAAAATCGTGAAGTTTAATTGAAAGGAGTATTTTTGAACACTTTGGTCACAATTTGCAATACTGTATTGGATGTGCATTTTTCAACTGTTCATTCTTAATTGCAGTATAAAAAATTTTTAAGTAGGGTTAAATGTATAAAAAAAAAGAACAACAAGTTAAGGCATATTAAAGTTGGAAAGATAGAGAAAACAACAAACCATACAACTTTAGCTTTACTTTGTGTGAAAAGGGAACTAAAATATCACTTGAAATGAGTGCAAACATATTCATAAAATGTAATCTACTTTGCATATTTCAGTTGCCAGTTTGTCGTTAAATCCTCCGAGGACTATACTACCAACATGCATGATGCTGATTCCTTGGTGGACTGGGATTTGGTGGAGCAGGTTCGTCTTTTGGGTCACGAAGTGCCATCCTGCCCTATCTGCCTGTATCCTCCATCTGCAGGTAAGTTCCATAGACCAAAGGTCAGTAATTTGTGAACCTTTAGCAAGGTCTCTACAGTCTGGGTACAGTTTCAGAACCCTACCAGCACGTCTTGAAGAACATTTGATTTTTGCAAATGTAGAGCTTGTGTGTAATAGACATTAATGAGCTTAACCGATGGGCATGAAAGACCTTTATATCCCATATGCTGGTACTTAATATATACATGGTTTTCAGCACAAGTGATTTGCCCTTTAGATTGGATACTTAATTTCACTACAGCCTGCAAGATACAATGTTGAGCCCCCCCCCCCCCCCCTTCCCTAGAAAATACATTGTTGGGGATTTGTTGCTGCTTTGATATGTGTATTTACTTTGAAAATCAAAACTTAATATTCCCAGAAAGATTGGTGGAATGAGAGGATTGCCATGAACATTTTAATTGTATGATAGTCATAGTGATAGTCTATCTTCTAAGCCTCTGTATTTCTCTGTTTCCTTATCTACTGTATTTCTCTTGAAAAGCCATATTGGATAAGAATTTGTAGACTTGAAATGGTATACCAGAAATAAAGATCCTCATTGTTTTGGTGGAGGTCAAAGGTCATGTAAGGTCAACAGAGGTCAGAAGCCGAGAACCTTTTAACATGATATATTTAGGTAGGAAGGATGAGTGCTTTTATACGTGACGTGGGTGCTTAATAGTCGGAAGATGAATTCTGTTGGTTTTGGTAGAGGTCCAAGGTTATCTGAGGTCACCGGTGGTGTAAATGCAAAATTCTTAAAAACTGCTTGTAAACATGATATCTCAATATAGCAGTGATGGACAATTTTTGTAGTTAACTTATATAATGCCATCATATTGAGAGGGAGATTCCTATTGTTTCCAGTGCAGGTCAGAGGTCTTTAGAGATCAAAACGGTAATCTTGAAAAACAATATTTCAAGACAGGGATGTTGGATTCTTTTCATACCTGTTGTGTACATGTTTTACTGTAAGAGAGAGGCTATGGGTTTGTTGGCGGTCAAAGGTCATCGGAGATGAAACTACAAAGACCTTGTACACTTAATAGACAGTGGGCGGTACCTCCAAATTGTTTCCAGTGTTCCATGATCAACAAAAAGATAGGGCTGAAGTTTTCTACCATTCCAAAGATATAATTGTTACAGTAGTAATTGTTATTTTGGATTACCTAATAATGAACACGTGTAAAGGATGCTGTGACTATAGCATGATTTGAAATACCAAATGCTTAATGAGTTCTTTGATGGCATAGTGGAATAGTGCTTGGTTTCTCACACAGGTGGCCTGGGTTTGAAACCCTTCCAAGCCACTTTCTTTTTTTTTTCTTTTCTTCCTATTTAACTTCAGAGTGGGGTTCAAAGGTCATTTGAGGTCATCAGAGGTCAGATTGTGAAAACATATTAGCCCTTTCACAGCCAGATATGTACTATTAAGTTTCAAGTTAATGTACTGTTCACGGCCTCTTACATACTATTACGTATCCAACCTACCATGCTTGAAATGACCAAACTAGCTGTGAACATACCCCTAGAAGTTGGTGTGACTTGTTCAAGAGCTTCTACACTCATTTGTGTGGGTGGCGCTATTAGAAATTTTTTCATACCTCGACCTCGTGACAATATACTGGAGCAAACAAAATGGCAGCCTCCAAGAGCAAGCCAGACAAGTAGTGCATACTTTTGAATCAGCGTAGGAAGTTCTGAAGGTGGCCTCGAAGAAACAACGGTGAAATTGATTAATATTATATGTCCCCAAACATACTGGATGGTAATTGGGGCTCTTTCAATTGTCAGGATGCTTTTCCATGTAGCCAAATTTGCAACCCCGGAGTAGATGAAGATCATGCATCAGTACAGGGACCAGTTCTGTGAATTTAAGCAATCGGTGACCATTTTGAATTTGATGAATTTTGCATTTTAAACAACGGTAACTGGCAAAGAAATGTACATTCTACAATTTTCATGTTCAGATCAACATTGAATTCAGTTTAGGTAAAAAGTTTTGTTAGAATTGCCAACAATGTCAAGAACTGTGTTAAGCTGGCTGGCTGAAAAGAGCACAGTAGAAAAATTCGAGATGGCTGCAAATGCCAAAAGGGTTTAAAATGATATAGTCAAGAAATATAAATTTGAAGGATGAACCTCAGTCCAATAAGCCCCACTTTGGTAAGGAATCACTAAGTCTTGGGTGTTCTGATCTTGAAATGAGGTAGGGGATGCTGCTTTACTGAATGGAAAATGTAAAGGCTAATCATTTGTGTCTGTTGAAGGTTGTACTGTACATGACATGCTTGTATTTAGGCTGCTTTTTATTGTTACCAGTGGCCATACTTTTAGAAGACATAAATAATTGACCATCAGTTGCTTCCATCATACCCATAGCTCAAATTACTAGATGTGGACACATCTTTTGTTGGTCGTGCATCCTACACTATCTGGCTCTGTCAGAGAAACCTTGGAGGAAGTGTCCAATCTGCTATGAATCAATAATTAAGAAAGATTTGAAAAGGTGAGTTGTAAGATTTAATTTTCAGATGATATTGACTACTCCTCTAGATGGTTACTGCAACAATGGCACTTGCCACTCTTCACTCACTGCTTTAGCTCCTTACAACTTTTGGATAGGAAGTTTGAATTTATGTTTGGGCCATTTTCTAAAGCTGCCTAGACTTTCTTCACAAAATGACAAACTTGCTTCTGACCCTATCCTCCCACATACACAGTTATAAAGTAAAGCAATATTGCAAAAGAAGTTAAAGGATGTTTGACTTGTGTATAGTATACGTCCAGAACTTTTGTTTTAAAGGGGATATGGCATGCCCCCAAATCAGGTAGTTGCTAGCAACCCTCTGCCCAAACATATTTAGGAATAGCCCTAGAGTTCTATATACAGTTGATAACTGCACTTTGATTGACATTCATTCAAACAATACAGTTCCACTCTTGTTGGTCAACAACAATCTGACATTCAGTTGTGTTCCCAATTAAGTTCACAATCACTGTTTGACAATATTGCCTTGAGCAATTTAAACTCAGTACAGACTACTATGGCTCTGTCATAGAGGTTTACTAGACAGGAGGTTTGGTTTAAGTTGGAGGAGGGGCTTGAAGTTAACATATTAGGGAGAATTGTTACTGTCTGGGATGAGATGAGAGAGCCTTTAAGCAGGATTCAGGGTGTTTTCAGAATTCAGAATAATACACCTAAGTAAATATTAAAACTTTGTGACCTTATGCTGTGACCAATATTGTAACTTACCTCTAAGAGTGAGGGTTTTAGTTTTCACAAACAAGAACCGTGTTAACATCGCTTTTGTATTGTAAGTTTTCTTTTCAATAATAACGTCCACTGAAAATGATTTTTTAATGTTTTCTCTAAATTTCTGGTGACACTTGTGATTTTTGTTGGGTAGCTAAATAATTGCACTGAAGCATTCAGTGTAAGCAAATAAATGTAGTACATAATATGTGGCTGTTCTTTTCTACATTCCAGTGTTATAGCTACAGAGCAACCTCTCTACAAACCAGGAGATGTCATTACCATGTGTCTGATGAAGAGACAAAGGGGATCAGTAATTGCCCAACCAGTAAAGCTGGGTGAAAATATAGAAGACATTACTCGCCCATTCAACATCTTGGGTATGTATTCATCCTCCATGGGGGAAGTGACTAGTTTCCCTGTTGGTGAGGTCATGTGGGTGATTCATAGAATTTTATGTAAAATTTACACTTCATGTCCTTGCAATGTATAGAAGGTAAATCGCACAAGCAAGTCATGATCGACCCAATAATATAACTAATTGGATCTATTTCCTTGTTTCAAAAGTGTATATGTAAAATGTAATATTAATCCAGACCTTGTCAGTTTTTATGTCATGACTCTTCATAGGCATATGAGAAGGCAGAGGTAGCACTGTGCCTTCCCCCCCCCCAAAAAAAATTTTTGGACAACCTTCAAACTTGGGCAAAATTTCAAAAATTTGGGCAACATTTGTAGAGAACTGGGGCAAAATTTGGCTAAAATGGCACACATTAGGGCCAAAAACCTTGTGTCCCCCTACTCAAATCCAGATAGTTCCATTATGTTACTCTTAGTGACAACAAATGGTTGGGAGAAACATTTTGGGGCCTTTGGTTGATGACTTCACATTAGGGAACCTCCTATGCAAAGCATTCTGATTGGATTTGGAAAGTTTTCACGTTAGGTTATTTTGATGAGGAAACCCTAGATTACTTTTGGATAAGAAAACTCACCTTTCTTTGACCCAGCCTCAGGATAATTAAGGATTGAGCCTTTGACTGCTTGATTGACAACCTCATTCCTTGAAATGATACTATCTTCATCCCATTTACCATTACATTGGTTCCAAGAATTTAGATTAATAATACAATTGTAGTAACTTTTTAAGCTGCAGTTTTATTAATCTGTGAGTTCTGATTGTTCCTGTCAGAGAGTAAACAGAAAACTTGCTTTGTGAAGTTGCTTACAGCATCTGCTGAAGAAGTCAAACATTTGGTGAGTTAGTTGACAGATGTGTTCCATTTTCCTTAGCAGGATTTCCTATGAATGTAAACAGTCCTGTTATGACCTGAGTCCTGCTGACATACCCACAAAGTATCTCTTGTGATCAAACTTACTCTTGACTCCTTAGGGATGTACCTGACAATCATATGTAACAGCCACTCAGAAGTGTTGTTAGTTTGCAGCTTTGTTAGGGTTGTTGAGTTCCCGTACAAAATCTGAAGCTAACAACTGAGTTAGTGTTAACAACACTTCCGTAAGGCAGCTACTCATTTCTATGAATGAACTGGATGAACTTTGGTTGGGATTGTTTTTTACACATAGTGATGTATGAATCTCAGTGATAATGCTGTTATGTAGGAATGTCGTGTTTCCTACAGGTAGCCATAATTTAACCAGTCAGTTATCCAGTAGGTAATAAGAAACCTTGGAAAGTTGCTTCTAAATGGAAACCTTCCTTGTCTTATAAATTTCCTTTTTGTGCAGAAGAAAATTAATTTATGTTGGTGTCTAAAGCTAGTCTTTGGCATCATGCACCCACAGATTATCATGTATAATCAACCTTGCTTGTCAAGTTGCATGTTATATGTCATAGATATATCCCAGTGGGAGAATTCCTTCTCCCATAAGCCTTGGGGACCCAAATTTTTTTGGTTCTAATGTCCAGTCACCATGTGCCGAAGCAGGTTAAGAGTTGGTACTCCTCTGGAATGATAAGTCAGTCAATCTCTGAATGACCCTAGCTGTAGCTTATACAACATGTTATTCCCTCAGCTAATTGTGTTTCATCTTTCAACAGATTTTGACCTCTGAGAGAGCAGCTTTAGAGAAACAGATGCAACAAAATGATGATGTAAGTTTGTAGTCATTAAATTTGAAGTTCTCAGATATTAACTTCCACCTTCTCTGTGAGTGATTTGACCTAGGAATTATGGGAGAAGAATATTACAGCATTTAAACCATGATTTCTCCTTATGCTACTTTATTGTAACCCATATTTATTGCCCTTTGATTTTTACTCAAGTTGCTTTCTTGTATTTAAAGACTTCTACAGAAAATTTCCAATTCAGTTTTCCATGTATCGCTTCCATGTCCATGTAAAGTGCCCCCCAAAATATACCCTTCCCATGCTCTTTTGTAACTGTCAAACACCATAGACCCTTTTCCAAATAACAGTTACATAGGATTATGGGATAGAGTTTTGGTATGCCTTGTTTTTTGCCACAGTAAAATGCCATTGACAAAAACAACACATACAAAAACTCTATCCTACAATCCTTTGCAATCGCTATTTGGAAAAGGGTCTATACTCTTCACCCTTTCCGAGGGGAGAACACTGCCCTCGCCATTCTACACATATCAGCCAGCCTGTTCAGATGTATTGAAATGTTGTTCTCCCGTGTTCAGTCTCCATGGGATTTCCCCTAACTGTAACACTTGGTCTTTTAAGAGACAAGTAACCGAATTCCCATTTCAGTGAAAGTACTTTTCTTTCCCCATTGTGTTGTCTTCCTGGTAGAAGGTATGTGACACACCCATTGTTTGTGGGATGCCTGCTTTTTCAATTTAATAAAACCATCACTGTAATGACATTACATTTCTTTCCTCTCTGAATGTCTATACAAGTATTGTCATCATACTCTTCTCTGCAAACAGCATGGTTAGTTGTATCCCAGTAAAAAAAAAAGATTTTGTAAGTTCTGTCCAACCAAAAGTCCCTTTGGCAGTGTGTCACTGTTATGCTTTATAGTTAGCCACATGCTGCTTGCATAGACCTGTATGGAATAGTCTTTCAGTGTACCCAAGCAATAAAAGGCTCTGATCGTGGCCAGTCAGGTTTGTACAGATTCCAGAATGTACTGACTGGTGAACATTGCAGAAATGTGCATATGATGTGAAAAAGACTTTCAATAAGGAAGCTATCCATAGTATTTTTGTAAGCCTTACTTGCTTAGTCATTTCATAAGATGCTTTTTGCTTCCATGTTCCTTTCAGCTACCTTGTATGCTTTCCTGAGGATGGGGGTAATTGTCAGTCTGCCGTTCAAACCATATTTCTCTTAAAAGGGTATGAGCTCACAGTGAAAGTAGTGCTTAACTTCTTGTTTGAAACCTTAACTAGCCTTGAAAAGGCTGTGAAATTTTCTTAAGGAACACCACAAATCCCATGCTGAGCATATACCAATAATTCTGATAAACCTGTCACACATTCTAGAAAGATTTGCATACCGTAGCCTATGTAATGAGGCTTCTGTTTCTAAGAGCTAAAATAATATCCTGTCTGCCATGGAAAGTGTTGCATAATGGGAGTGGTTGCCTAAAGTAGCATCTTCTTTTTTCTGACCAGGAACTAGAAGGTACCTTCATACAAGCTGCACTTGATTTGTTGAAGGTAAGGGAATACATTTAAGATTTTGTTTTGCTTTTCGTTTTCTTTGATACTTTACAGATTTGGTGGTTCATAGCAATTTTATCTTACCATATGCCATTGTTGCATGGTATGATAGGAAGGTTGTCAGTCATCCATTTTCAATACTTTGTAGATCATTGAATGTCAGTTTTATTAAAGAAGTTTATTTGGCTAAGTTTGTGATGGGTGCTGAATACATCTCCACACTCTCTGGGATAAAACAATGTTGGCCTCATTATTATTGATTAATGTTGATTCAGTGAATGGAAAAGAGGCACTAGAAGATTAAGTAGGCTTTATTACAAACTATTAATTACGATTCTTATTTACTTGTGGTATATTTACCTGTACTTGATATGTTAGAATGGACTTTTCCTTGTTCTCATTCCAATAGAGTTCGGAAGTAAAACGTGCACAGCAGCTTTATATTGTGTTATGCCACTGTTACCATTATTCATGACTTCCAGTCTATTATGAAATAGAGTTTCGTGTATGTCCTACAGCAAAAGTGTCGATGTAGTATCGCTATGAAGAAAAATTATTTGGAAGTTAAAATGTACTGCACTTTGTAATACTTTTGCTCAAAGCTAGAGATACAGTAAAAGACTCATACTTTTACTCATGACCTCAGAAACACTACACTTAAATTTACTCATGACCTCAGAAACACTACACTTAAACTCACAACCCAAAACACAATTCTTGCTGCTTGTTGTTATGCTAATAAACTAGTCATCCTGTTTCTTTGTGCATGAAAATTATGTAATTAGTTGAAGCAGGAAATTACGTTTGGTCATCTTGAACAGATGGTTGTTGCAATCTGGCCACTAGTTCAGTCTGACCATTTGGTGAAATACTTATTTTGCACCTTGATTTCAGGAACGAGAAAAAGGGTTGTCAGGTGGAGCATCTCAGCAGAGTGAGGTCACAGGTCAGTACAATACCTGGGGATTGAAGGATCCATCATTGTTTCATTTGATGTTGTGTTTAATGTTTGATGTCAACAGTAACTGAAGTTAAACACCATAGTTACCATAAGTGATATCTGTTTAGGAGGAATGAGGTTACAAGTAATATGCTACAGAAATATATTAATGAGTAAAGGTTTGTGAGAAGGTATCCAGAAATGCTGGTTTACACTTACTGAGTTAAAATGTGGACTGATGGGACCATATTAGTGATTTAAAATGACAATCAACAAATAAGAGGGGTGGATTTATCAGTAATAACTAGGAAGATAAACAGGCAGGCATCTGTGTCAAATGAAGAACATTGTCTTAACAGTGCAGTAGTCCTTAAAGAATATTTTGAACACCTCTTGTTTCACATATTATACATGCCTCGTATTTTTTACCAGCTAAAGTTCCATCTCAAATACACATCTTGTATCATCTTAATTATTATCTAACCCTTTTTTGATTTTGTGCTTAGAAGCAGAGGCCCAAGCTTTGAAATCTGTCAGTTCTAATAGTGAGGAGGAAGAAGAGAATGTAACCATTAGTTCAACCCCAAGTAGTGAGGTTTGTATGATCAAAATATTTATGATAGCTTTTTGTGTATGTTGTAAAGTTGAGGGCTTATGCATCTTAAGAATTTTATGATCCATCCAAAACTTAATGTGCTACTGTTCTGCGGAAGATTTGTGTGCTAAGCTTTGACTTTATCAGCTTAATAGTTCTTTTTAGTCCATTTGATAGCAGTATTTATTTATTAGGATTTTGAGATATGTGTTAATCAAAGTGGTATGCTCAGCTTTACACCTTAATCATGTGTTCCACAACATTATTTACAAATTCACAGCCAGTCTGTTAGGGTTTCTCGGTCATGAATGATTTGGAAATGTCATGGATTGTTAATGCAGTGAGGGTTCTATGTGCAAGTGACAAAGATGGCTAACTAGGTTTAGATCCTATGTAGAGGAGACAAGGCTGCTTACATACAAATCTAATATGCAGGGGACACAGGTGCTTAGGTGTAGGTTTTATGTACAGGAGACACCTAGCTGTAGTTCCATCTGGAGGGGACAAAGCTACTTAGCTGTAGGTCCAAATGCAGGGGACCAAGCTGCCCAGCTGTGGAAATGTCTTCATACATTTTTTCCACAGTTGTGCCGTGCATATGTTCTGTGCATCATAATTTGGGGTGCCATGCTTCACAGATGGTGATGCACTACTGTGCTGTCTTCAGCCTATATGTGTGGACAATACAGTGTTGAATCTATTTGTCACACCATTGCAGCTGCTCATGTCTGATGTACTTTCCACTCCTTGCTGAAAACATTCCTCATATTCTGTGATAAACGCTTCCTTGTATTTTACATGCTGTTGCATATTTTTTTCTTTGTCTGAAAGTATCTAAAATTAGCTCCTTTGAACTAATTTTTTTTGTCAGGATTACTTGGTATATGCTTCAGCATTTTCTGATGAAGAAGAAGGAGGAGAAGAAGCATCTCATCCTGAGGAGGCAGATGAAGACAATGACCAGTCCTCTGTTACAGGTGAGATAAAGGAAAATTCTGTGTTGCAGAAACGTGTCTTAGGTAGAAAGCACTGGGCAGCTACTGAAAATTTTCACCAGGCTCTTATTAAAACATTTTTATTTAAACATTGTAATTTCCTGAAGACACTATACATCTATTTAGCACTGGCAAACATGTAAGATATTCCTTTCCCACAGAACCATCCTACTGGATTGTGATCAATGTTCCAAGCTCTCAAAAGTTTCTTGGCACATCCCCCAGATGTTGTGTTTTTTCCATCCCATTGTTTGTTATGTTTTTTGTAATGGACCCTTGTACTTCTAATTTGATTGTCGTTCAGTTGTTTACTTTACTGAAGTCATAACTTGCATTCATTGCAAAGATTACTGCTTGGATAGTCAAGAAAACACTAGAAATTTTTATATTCCTGAACCTCTGAGTCTTGTTGGTTGACTTCATCATACTTTTCAGTTTTGTTCTTATATTCATTTTGTTTACTACACATTTAGACTTACTTATTGTAGTTTGTACCCAGAGCCTGAAGGAAGAACAGTCTCTTGGGGCTGAATGGGTTTCCCTGGTTAAAAAGAAGTTCATAAATAAATTTATAAACAAATTGAAATAATATGTACCCTCAGTTCTTGTGTAGGTTGTATTCCTGTTGTTTCTGTTGTGACCCATGTTTCCTGTCAAGCAGTGTGAATGATTCATTTCTGCAGTTTTGTTTGACTAGAAGTCTAACCATGCAAAATGATTTCATCATGGTGAATGGTTACCTTTAATTTTGTTTCATCAGAAATGGAGAGTCCTCTAGATTCAGAACCTGTCTTCTTTGAGTCTAAAGAACCAATTAGTATTGACAAGGAGCAAACTAGTCCTCTGAATTCCCTGTTGACAGATGATGGCAAAAATAACAGGCATCCAACAACCTCAGAGTCTACTGATGGTGAACCTGATGGACTGCACACTGAGACTGCTTCAAAGACTACCCAGGTCCAGAAGACTCACACATACTACTTCTATCAAAGTAAGTCAGCTAGAGGAATGTAGCATGTACATTACCTTACTACTGATGCAGCAAGAGTCTACTTCCTTCTTTCAAGAGAATTAGCCCCTATATGGTTTATAATCTACCCTTGGTCTGTTAAACCAATGTGTCTAACTCTGCAAGGGAGTTGACACTTAATCATAACTCAGTGAAGCCAAGAATAATGAGCTGTGAATAATCTAAACAGCCAAATTTCAGACTGTTTTCATGTAACAGGCAAATACAAGCAAAGCATATAGATATAACATAAACTTTAAAGGTTTGGAGTAGTACTACACTTGGCCAGCTCATGTATGAAATTGGCGGTTTAAGCAGTTAAAGGAGTTGAAGAAAGGCCAAACCAGACTTGTCCAATATATAACTTGCATTTCCCCATGTGCTATAAAGTTGAAAGGGTGATGTGCAGACTGTAATACTTTCTTTTTGATTTCATTCTAAAAAGTTATTTCAGATTCAAAGAAATAGTAAGCAGGTTATATGAATGTTACTTCATTTGCAGTACAGAAGTATTCACTGAATTATGATTGAGGCTGATATTGTTAGGGCTCAGATACAGTTCAGAGTATAGTATATTCAGGCTTCCCATGGTTTGGAAAGGTCATGGAAGTTTGTTTTCATTTTTCCAGCTCAGAAAAGTTCCAATTTTTTTTGAAATTCTCGTGAGTTATAGAATCTTGTAAATACTATAACCTGTTTGAAACACATAGACAGGGCATATGTTTAGTCTGGATTTAGAAAATGTGTATTAATTATGCAATACCATTGGGTTTGCATAATTTGGTCTTGAAAAGGTCATGGGAAAATCATCAAACAGCATTGCTTGTAAGGGACAGGCAGACCTGCCAACCGTTCCGATTTAATCGGAACCATTCCGATTTTTGAGTCCATACATAGCAAAAAATCGGAACGTTCCGATTTCTAGCACCCACCCCAAAATAGTACAAGAAATATCCTTGCAACATAATTATTTAAAACGCATGTCACGCAACTCATTAATGATTGTATGGGCTTTACGTGTACATATATGTAAGCACTATGACCAAGACTTCAGCATTATGTATGCGACATCCAGCATGCGCGCTAAAATGTCTCAGGATATGTGCACACTGACAGTACATATCCGTAACGATCTTTGTAGTTAATGCTTTACAAAGCACCACAGCTGCGCCTACGAACCGACCGTGAAGTCCATGTGGTACGTACGTGTACGGTACGTATATATGCAATACATAGTGCCTGTTTGTTTGATAACCAGTGGGACTAATCGCAATGCTGTTGTTTGAGATTAAGAAGGATGAAAAAGAATATTTGAAGATTGAACAAAGTACTTATGACAGTGTTCAATTTTGAACGGAAGACCAGCAACGAAGTTTTTGAGTATTAAACTTTGGGACAGTAGCTGCGAGCCTGCAGGCGGTTTTCGGTACCGTAGTTCGCCGTATCATACTAACGGTAACATAGCGAAAGTGCGGCATAGCCAAATAGCACATGTGTGCAGTCTAGCCTAGGCCTGAACTAAACGGTTATGTTGAGGTCTAACTTTTGAAGTACGAAAGTCGCGGAGATTATGAAATAGGTGGGAATTTTTTATATGATTTTTTTTTTTCTGAATACATTGCATGAACCCCACCAAGAATCGTTCACGTAGGCCAAGACCAAAACGAAGTTTGTGTTAGGCTAAGTGTGTAACATGACTAACATTACCATGCAGCCTAGCCTGCCCAGCCTAACAGTCACAAGTAACATGATCGGAAAGTTTTATTTTGTGTGCTTATAATGCAAAAAGGGATGTAATCAGCACTGCCGGGAACTAGTTCAAAGTTCAATTTCCTTGCATTATAGACTAACAAAACCTCAGACTTATCACTGTGATGGGGTGTGTTGATTTTTGCATTTTTGCCTAGGCTACAATTCCAGCAGACATAGGCCTAGGCCTACCAATCATCCAAATTTTTAAAACAGCCTAAAAAATTTGTAATTTTGCCTTTTTAAAAATTTGATACATACTCCTTAAATATGCCACCGTTTTGAATCTAAGAGTGTTTAAACTTCAAAAAATTTCCAAAGGGGAGGGGGACACCCCCTCCCCTTAAACCCCACCCCCAGGCCAGCAGATTCTCCAAAATTGCGCCGCTGTGTTCCTATTTCCAGTTTTCAAATGTTGGCAGGTCTGGACAGGAGCCCTTTATATAGTCATTAATGGTGGTTGTGTTACCTTGTGTTTGTGTTTGTAGCCATTAATTGTGATAACTGATGAGAAATTACAAAACCGTTAAGTTGCAAGAGGTCATTTGAGTCACACAAATAATGAAGGAGTTCCCTGACCCTCTCACAATACAATCTTTTGTTTTCTGCAGGTGATGATGGTCAGCCCATCTTCATTCATCCTCTCAATGTACGATGCTTGGTTCAGCAGTACGGTAGTCTTGACCAGTGTCCACTGACCATCACTGCCAAGGTTGTGGAGATGGAACACATGTCCATGACAGAGGTGAGAATCAGTGTCCTTCTAACACATATTATATTGCTCATGCTAAAAGGACATCTGTATGTCATGCCGCTAGAAATCAGTAAGGCGTCTTGGCCAAGTCCATGACAGAAAAACCCCTTTTGCTGGGATAGCACTTTGACCAGGTAGTTGCAATGTGTGAATTTCCCCAATCTGTCTACCTGTAAGAGTAAGTTTCTATTGTAAACAAGGTTAATGTGTTAATCAGAGAATCTTTAAAGGGTTGTAACATTACCTTGTTGAGAGATGTACTTAAGTCATGGACTTGATCAGTAACCATTGTTTCCCACAGCAATAAAACAGTTCACCCCTTTAACTTTATTGATTTCAAGTTAGTTGCACAGGAAGTTCATTAGTAGATTGCAAATGGACAGTGGGCAGGTAGGGATGGGGAAACTTGGTGTACTTTTCTAATGTCATTTGAAGGGCCCAGCTTAAACTTGTCTTGCTTTTCCTAAGTACCTCAACTATATATGTAGGAGACAAGCTTGTGAGTTCAACTGCCAGTGTGCTGGATTTGGGTGTGGGGGTTTAGAAAATGGTATTATGGGACAGTTTCATTAATTAAAGTTAGGGGGACAGTATTTCATTTTGGACCAACATGGAATCATAGAAGTAGACAATTTTTGTTAAATTCCCTATGTGTTCATTTTTAATTTGAAAATGTGAAGAATCCATCATTGTCTGTCAACTGCCTGTTGGTTAATTGTGCTCTCCAAGAATCTGAGGGGGGGGGGGGGGGGATTAAAATGGAATGAGGAGTTCGTTGGGGGTTAGGTTAAATAAAATTTGATAGATGAAGAAGCAACAATACATTTTCACATTATTTGATTGCATTTCAGGATGTACGTCACCGTCTCCGTTACATGACACATCTACCCCTCACCTGTAACTTTGCAGTTTGTGAGCTGGACTTGAAACCACCAGTTATTTCACAGGAAACTCTTCACTTGTTTCATGGTAAGGACCAGGGTTGTAGCTTGATCAGTGTTAATGGTAGGTTTCAAGTAAAGGATCCATTAACAGCAAATTGAGCTGGCAATCCTGTAACAGTAAAAAGAAAGTGATAGGTCCTGTAAATTTTATGTATCTGCTCTGTTTAGGTGGAGTTGTGAGAAAAATGTGGAACATACAACAGCACACAAATTTTACTTACATGTTGCTTCAAGACTTCTCAAAGTCTTCATTTAGCCATGAAGGTAGCACCGGGAGGTACAGAGCTTTCATTGACTGTGAGTGCTGGGCCCAGGCTTGCAGTCCTAGGTATGCCAATCCAGCACTGCCCCAATTTCACCTCCTACTGAGCTACAACTCTAGTAACTACATTGGGATAGATTTACACCTGGTGTTGTGGTGTTACTGGACAATTCTTGCCTGTGAGCAAAAATAAAACAATAAAAATACGAGGTGACTCATTCGTATCCTGCCTTATGAGCTAAATTAACTCAGCAAAATGCCCAGTGTTTCAGTTTGCTCTGCTACTTTTTGGTGTGTGGGCAAGTTTACAATGTGATATTTTGCCTCCTGAGGCTGTTGACCCAGTACCTATGTGTTTGATGTTTTTGACCAGCAAAGCACTTTTCTCACTGTGTGTACTATACCAAAGCACTTGGCTCATATGCTTTCACCACTGTACATATAAGCTTACAGCATATGGAGAGAAACAGGCAAGTAAAGTGTCTAATATGTTACTTGGCTTAGCTGATTTCTCTCATACATCAGCCTGTCTTACACAAAATAGTAAAAGTATGCTAGTGAAGTGCTTCTGTCCTGCACACATTATGAGAAAATTGTCATGTGTGTGAAGATACATTAACACATATGATGTTTAACACTAATGCCACATGAAGCCAAAAAGCTCACATAAACTCGTCTACACACGTGAAAAACTAGCTTAGCAAAGCGAGACATGAAGTGTTTTGTGTGCAGCAGACTTAAGGAAGGTTTTACCTTGGAGCTTTGCATGTAGATGAAGCCCATGATCAAATGGTCTTACCTACCGTCATTCAGATGATGTACTGTGACAAAACTGTTAAACCACCCTTAAACATCAGTAGCATAGTTTATGGAATCTGATGGGAAGCTATGTTACAGGGTGAAAGCATGCGCTTATGCATGACTCACAGGAATTGAAAGTTCGAAGTTCAGTGCTTCAGAAATTTTCTTAAAACAAGAAAAATGTATAACACTTGAAGAAAGATTACTCAAGATCATAAATTTAAGTCAGTAATGTATGTGTTCATGCTTGTTTGGTAATTGTAAGTTTATGTGTCTCTTTCTCATGTGTCTGATACATTTTCAAAGATGCCTTAAATCTAGTCCTTTGGGAAAGAGGGACATATGAAGCTTGTTTGCATTGAAAGCTTTTGGAGAAAGAACTTAGTTTAGATATAAATGTCTTGTTCACCAAAGTTCGATGGCATACTTTATTTCCTTAACAGATGACTTCTTGAAGAGAAAGAAAGCCCGAGATAGAAAGTTTAAAGAAGAGAAGCGCAGAGAGAGAAAGATGCAAGCAGAGGCAGATAGGATTCATGGCATCTGTAAGTGTTTAATTATTTAGTAGTAAGGAATTATTAAATAGTAAGGGGATGAAGAAGGGCCATATCCTTTTCTGTTTTCATCTGATGCATTTGAAATCAAGGGCATTGTGAAGATCTACCTTTACAGTTGTTTGTCTTCTCAGATTTACTAGCCAAATAGGAAGATGTATTTCTAATAGGGAATTCTTGAAGGTCTGTCTCTACACAACTGCAACCATCCATGTGTCATTCCTGTATGTATACAGTTTCATGGATCTTTTTTGCTTTTATTTCAGCTCCTAGAGTTAGATTTTCTCTCCAGAGTAATCGCCATTTTCCTTCCTTTGGGTCTTCATCTGTTTCTGATGACCAGCTCACTTTGTCGTCAGGCTCGGGAACATCATCTCCAGGGATTGCCACCCCCCTGTCCACCAGTGTTGAAGAGGAGTTGCTGTTTCCAACTCCAGCAGGTAACTAATCATTTGAAATCTTTTTTAACTCCACCTGGGCTCAGAAAATGAAAAATAACCTGAAAATAATTTGGATTTGAATTGTCCAGAAAAATTGTCATATCATCTGGAAAACAGGAAACCATACACTTTTCTCTAGAGATATGTATTTCTTCATGTGTGTACACAGTGCATAAATGATGGGGACTGCAAGTCCAGAAAAATAAAATTTATGCATGTGGGGGAAGTAAATGAATGCATTTACTATAGGTATTTGGGCTATGGTGATCATTTTGGTGGTAAATATTCAGTTAGTATGTATACAAGATAATGAGGAATATCATACTCTTAATATGACGAAAATCTTTTCTTCCCAAGGTGTGTTATTGTTGAGTGTTGAAAATGGTCCATCTTAGTCTTAAAAAGGTTCCATTTTTCTACCTTGATGGTCCTGTTCATCATCACTGCTTTTAGGAATATATTTGCAGTCAGATGTAGTTTCATTTGCAGTAAGGTTTTTCCATTCTGCAGGTTTCCTAAGACCTAGGAAAGCAATGTGGAATTTGATTTCACTTCCCAGGCCTGGAAAAGTTATGGTTTAAAATTACAGAGGTTCTAAAAAGTTCATGGAATTTTGAAAAGATGGTGTAACTTTCTGGAACTTCATGAACTAAGTATTTTTTTATCTCTGATTTTTTGTACCCAAGAAAAAGTACATGGTCATGGACAAACGGAATTTCTTTTCCCCCAAAGTTCAGGTACCCTGATACTTTTAATGCCTTCTTTTGTATTGTGTGAGATGTGAGAAAATGTCAAAGAGTAGGAACAGGAAACTGCATGTGAAATTGGTGTAAAAGAAGCTCTGAACTTTCCTTGTCTTTCCTTTTTGATTCCTTGCCGAAGGCAGGCAAGGAATCTATGCGATGGTGATGGCGTGTGTGTGTGTGTGTGTGTGTATGTATGTATGTATATGTATGTATATGTGTGTATGTGTGTGTATGTATGTATATGTATGGGTGTGTGTGTGTGTGTGTGTGTACGTGACACCTAGCTTGTAAACACGATATCTCGAGATAGCAATGACTGACACTTGTCATATTTGGTATATAGACTTGTCATGTTGAGAGGAAGAACCCTATTGTTTTTGGTGGAGGTCAAAGGTCATTTGAGGTCACCAGAGGTCAAAAACCGAAAACTTTGTAAACACGATATCTCAAGTTAGCAATGACCGACACTTTTCATATTTGGTATACAGATTTGTCATGTCAAGAGGAAGAACCCTATTGTTTTTGGTAGAGGTCAAAGCTCATCCAGGGTCACTGGAAGTTAATCTGCGAAATACTCGTAAACGGCTTGTAAACACGATATCTCAAGATAGCAGTGACCGACACTTTTCATATTTGGTATATAGATTTTTCATGTTGAGAGGAAGAACCCTATTGTTTTTGGTAGAGGTCAAAGGTCATCTGAGGTCACCAGAGGTTAAACTGCGAAAAATCTCGTAAACACGATATCTCAAGATAGCAAAGGCCGACACTTTTCATATTTGGTATACAGATTTGTCATGTCAAGAGGAAGAAGCCTATTGTTTTTGGTAGAGGTCAAAGGTCATCCGGGGTCACGGCAGGTTAAAAGCCGAAAAGGCTCGTAATCAAGCTATCTCAAGATAGGAATGACCGACACTTTTCATATTTGGTATATAGATTCATCATGTTGAGAGGAAGAACCCTAAAATTTTTGGTGAAGGTCAGAGGTCATTTGAGGTCACCTTAGGTAAAAGCCAAAAAGCTCGTAATCACTATATCTCAAGATAGGAGTGACTAACACTTTTCATATTTGGTATATAGATATGTCATATTGAGAGAAAGAACCCTATTGTTTTTGGTGGAGGTCAAAGGTCATTTGAGGTCACCAGAGGTCAAAGACCGAAAACCTTGAAATTGGGATATGTCAAGATAGGAATGGCGGATATAGATTTGTCATGTTGAGAGGAAGAATGCTATTGTTTTTGGTAGAGGTCAAAGGTCATCTGAGGTCACCAGAGGTTGAACTACACAAACCTTGTAAATGGCTTGTAATCACGATATCCCGAGATAGCAATGACAGCCACTTTTCATATTTGGTATATAAATTTGCCATGTTGAGAGGAAAAAACCCTATCAATTTTGGTGGAGGTCAAGGTCATCTGGGGTTACCAGAGGTCAAAAAACAAAATTTCCCAAGAATTCCCAAGTTTGTCATCTGGAGTCACTGGGATCAAAAGCAACATTTCCCAAGAATTCTCAAGAATGTCATCCGGGGTCACTATAGGTTAAAAAGCAAAGTTTCCCAAGAATTCCCAAGATCATCATATGGGGTCATCAGAGGTCAAAAAGCAAAATATCGCAAGTATTCCCAAGATTGTCCTCTGGTTTCACCAGAGGTCAAAAAGCAAAATTTCCCAAGAATTCCCAAGATCGTAATCTGAGGTCACCAAGGGTCAAAAAGCAAAATTTCCCAAGAATTTCCAAGATTGTTATATGGGGTCACCAGAGGTCAAAAAGCAAAATTTCCCAAGAATTCCCAAGATAGTCATCAGGGGTCACCAGAGGACAAAAACAAAATTTCCCAAGAATTTTCAGGATCCAAGATCCATTGGAGTTGAATTCCTTTCAAGACACTTTTGTTTTTCTTTTTTGATTCCTTGCCGAAGGCAGGCAAGGAATCTATGCGATGGTGATGTCGTGTGTATGTGTGTATGTGTGTGTGTATGTGTGTGTGTGTGTGTATGTGACGCTTTGCTTGTAAACACGATATCTCAAGAAGGGTAACTCCGAGGGGTCTCGTACTTGGCAGGTGGATGCCCTATATGGAGTAGATGATCCCTATTGTTTTTGGTGGAGGTCAAAGGTCATTTGGGGTCACAAGAGGTCAAAAGGTCAAAACCTTGTAAACATGATATTTCAAGAAGGGTAACTCCGAGGGATCTCATACTTGGCAGGTAGGTTGCCCATAATGAGTAGATGATCCCTATTGTTTTTGGTGGAAGTCAAAGGTCATTTGGGGTCACCAGAGGTCAAATGGTAAATATCTTGGAAATTGCTTGTAAACACTCTATCTCAAGTTCTGTAACTTCCAAGAATTTCATACTTGGCATGTGCATGGCCCATATGAGAAAGATAATCCCTATTGTTTTTGGTAAAGGTCAAAGGTCATTTGGGGTCACCAGAGGTCAAAAGGTTCAAAATCTTTCAAGCAGAATATCTGTGAGTGTAAAACTTGGTTCAACTTGAAACTTGCAGTGTAGCTTGCTTTTATTTTGTGCATATTTACCCTAAAAATTTCATGGATAATAAAAGTCATTTGAGCCCAAAATTGGCATTTTCTCTAGGTCATTCTACGGTAGCCTAGATGGACCATTCTTATCAAATGACGTCATAACAATCTATGTAGACTCACTACACGCGCTCTAAAACCCCTAAAACTTAATCGTACCCATGGACATCCGTATCCGTTATGCTGCTTTATAACGATATCTGTAAGCGCAGTACATACGTACGTGTAAAAGTATTGCGTACAAGGTACGTACAGTTGCATGGTGGTACCCTGAGTCGATCACCTAAAAATTGTAGTGTAAAGTCTGTGTGGTATACGTTTTGTGTGTAGTGACCGACTCAAGGTACCGACCGACTCAAGGTACAGTACAGTACAGTACAGTCACTTTACATCTGTAGCTAGCGCAGCTGAATCGTAGTAAATATGATCAACAAGCCGTACATTTGCTGCGTTGCAACTTCCATTTGACAGGTAAATTCACCTGTCTTTTTTCTGCAGCACAGGTAGCTCAACATGTTGTCTGCTACTCCGTACTGCAGAAAAAAAAATGCAGTGATTCACCACTTTACGACCTGAATGGATGCATACATTTACAGCCTTTCGACACTAGGATCATGTGCAGTAGGCCTAGGCCCTATTTGTTCTTTTTCAAGAATATACAGGCTTAGGCCTAGGCCTTCGAGAGGTTGGTCTGTTTTCATATTCGTAGCTCCTTTACGGAGCAGACCTTCGGGAGTAGCGTTTGGTCTCGCCCCTTGGCTCTTCACCAGAGAGTCAAAGGGACTTTGGAACAACCTGAAGACTGAAGTAGACTAGGGCCTAGGCCTACGTACAGTACAGTACGGAGTAGGCCCTAGCCTAGGCCTAAACGTAAAGTTAGGCCTAGCCTAGCCAAGGTAACGCAGTACTAGTCTAGCCTAGGCCTTCTGCTGCTTGTTGCGTTTTAAGAAGTGTGTTGGATATCCAGTTTAGGTATAGGCCTAGGCCTACCCTTTCACAGAGGTTTTTGATGGATGTGAGCTGGTGTTACCAACAAGGCACCCTAGGCCCAGTCTGGAAAGTTCGTATTTCCTACACCGAATTTTTACGCCAGTCACCTGTTTTCTCAACTTTTACGCCACGCCAAATTGTAGTACTGTGTTTTAAGTACAGTGTGTATGTAAAAGACAAGAAAATCACGCCATGAAATTGGCGTATAAGGTCTTTACTGCACGCCGAAGATCTTCGGCGTAACATACATGTTTTCCAGTCGGGCCCTAGGCCCACGAGCCTAGAGCTAGGCCAAGGCTACTAGGCCTAGCCTATACTTTTCATATTAGCGCAGCCGAATCGTAGTAGGCCTAGGCCTAAATACGATCAACAAGCCGTACATGTGCTACTAGGCCTAGGGCCTAGCCTATACTTTTCATATTAGGCCTAATGTAGTGCAGGCCTATAGTTCTCAGTCTCACATACATTTTGTTCCCTGAACTAGGCCTACACCATTCACAATGAAAGATTTAGCAGTTTGATGGAATATTTGAAAAAAAAACCAAGATCACTTGTAAGTTGTAGGCCTATAGGCTGAACCAAAATTTAAAGATATTTTTTGAACACTATCATTACTGTTATGAACTCAGCTCAACTCAAGAGTCACGTTTGTTTCGCCCCTTTGCAAGAAATTGGAAGGGACTTGGGGAAAAAGTAGGAAAGTAGGGAGTGGACCCAAGGCCTAAAGCTCGGCCTAGCCTATGTACTACAGTAGCCTAGGCCAGTGCCACTGAGCAGCTGTTTGTTGTGTTGTAAGAAGTGTGTTGGATATGTAGCCTACATTTAAGCCTAGGCCCTGACAGAGGTTTGTGATCGATGTGAGTTTGTGTTACCAACTTAGCGACTGTTTGGGTTCGACTGGTTCTGCTGCAACATGGGTTCTCGTAGGAGTATAGGACCCACAGACATCCTATCATATAGGGCCTGCATAGGCTACTAGGCCTAATACACTTTTCATGTGTAAGTTAGGCCTAATATAGTGCAAGACTAGGTATTGGAAAGCTATAAAGGGATATTAATAATGGCCAAGAGAATTGTGCGGCCGATACTATCTAAGTGGAGCGCCACCATGAGTTGGCACGGAACATGGCAAGAAAATTTAAACCAAAACTACCTCCTACATTGCAGGAAATTGCTTTTCCCAGCTAACTTGCTTGGTTGCTGCCAACAAGTTTGCGCGGTTGCAGTTGTCAGTTGTTAAACTGCGTGGCTGGCAACTTCGAAATTCATATTTTTGCGCGGGGGATAAATCCCCCGCGCAGGGCAAACTTTCCAATCTGGCTAGTTCTCAGTCTCACATACACTCTGTCCCCTGAACTAGGCCTAACGTTAGGTCTAGGCTATTCACGATCAAAGGTTGCATGCATGTTTCAGAGTATAACATGTCTAGCCTACATGTGTTGCTGGAGTGATCGTTGCTAGGGCCTAGGCCTAACTTTGGGGCCCTAAGTGCTTGTATGAACATAACCATAGCTAGGCCTATGGGTATACTATGTCACAATTGAACAGCAGTGCTTGCTATTTATTTTAGCATACAATAGTGTGACCATCCTTGTAACAAGATTTTGCAGTTTGATAGGATGTTTAAAAAAACAGGATCACTTTTATAAACCAGAATTGTTAGACATTTTTTGAACATTACTGTTAGGAACTTTGAGAGTAACATTTGGTTTCGCCCCTTGGCGCTTCACTGGAGAGTCGAAGAGACTTTGGAAGAAGTAGTAAAGTATGCATGGAATGGGTTCTAGGCCTAAAGTTAGGCAAAGTTAGGCCTAGTGTAGGCCTATACTGCTGTTTGTGTTGTTTTTTATAAGTGTGTTGGATATGAACATTTAAGCCTAGGCCCTGACAGAGGTTTGTAGGTACAGTATGATTGCCACAGATGGTGGTTTGTGGTCTTTGAGTTCGTGTTAGCGGCTGTTTCGTTTCCGCTGGTTGTGCAATGTGGGTTCTCGTAGGAGTGTAGGACCCACAGATGTTGCATCACATAGGGTCTACATAGGCTACTAATCACTTCGTAAGTTAGGCCTAATGAAGTGCAGGTCTAGGTAGGCCCTAGCCTAGCCTAGGGTACCCAGACCTAGTTTTGTATATGTGTCTGTGTGTGTTTGTGATGCTCTGCTTGTAAACAGCCTCTCAAAAAGGGTAACTGTGAGGGATGTCAGCGTTGTCATTAGCCTTACAATCTCAAGAGTCCCGAAACTCTCAGCTTTCTATTTCGAGCGTCCCCCCAAAGTTTGAAGGGTTTCCAAAATTTTCAAGAGTCTTGTACTTGTACTGTAACCTGTACAGATACGTAGGTGCGTGCACAAGATATGGATACTCTTCATACAGGCATATGTATCAAGCTTCCGTCAAAACGGAGCATATCCCATGATTGGCAACATTATATTGCTTCCAGCAGTATGGCGGCATAAATTGAAAAATTCGCTGGAAAATAGGCAGGTTTGGAGCTTCTGAAAAGGAAATTTGACTCCAAGTGTACAGTACAGTATATTGTAGCACATTATGGATATTTTTGCCAAGAAATCTTGCAACATTTAGAGCTACAATTTTTGTGCGTATAAGGCTGAACATCAAGTGTTCACGGGACGCACAGGATTTTCTTCCAAGTGTCTAGACCGATTGTCGTGCGTCTGAGACCGGGGAGCTCGGGTAAACGAAAACACTGGATGTTACTAAATACATCATATTGAGTAGGTGATTCCAATTATTTTTGGTGAAGGTCAAAGGTCCCCTGAGGTCATGAGAGGTCAAGCAGTGAACACCTGGCAAACATGAGCTAGGAGTTAGGTACTAAAATTATACCTTGCAGGCAAGGAATCACTAAGCCTTTTGGCTTTCTGGTTGTTATATTTGGTGGGGTTCAAAGTTCATGTGAGGTCAACAGAGGTGAAATTGTTAAAATATCGTAAAATGATGTAGTCAAGGTAGATAAATTTGAGGGATAAACCTCAGTACAACAAAGCATCCCCATTCGGCAAGGAATCACTAAGCCCTTAGGCTTTCTGGTTCATAGAAGTTAGATTGCAGGAAGGGTTATTTCTTGTCCACCTCTGTCCAAATTACTGGGTCATACCTTGACTCATTTTGGACAATTTAAACACAAGAAATCATAATACTTTGAAAAGTGACTTGAGATGTCCTCCTTAAAATATTGCATCTTAATGTTTGATACATCAGAAGTCGTAATAAACATGTTTCTTAATGCAAAATATGACAAATAGTAGATTGCTGGCCCATTTTTGGGCTAAAGAAAGATTTCTGAAATTTTGTACTCATATGGGACACTGCTGGAGATTAATTTAGGGACTGCACTCAAAAAGAATGCAGAACTGTCAAATTACAGTCTTCATGTTTTGTACAGAAAATCTTGATATACCTTTTACAGTGTGTTAAGTATACTACGTCTTCTTTGCATTTTCAGAACCAGCATCCCAGGCCCCACAGCCCCCCATAACTGTAAGTGGACCACCACCCCAGCCAGCTATACCATCATTTGCTCAGGTGAGTGTCTTACACTGTGAAAGCAATGCTTTTTAGATCAGCAGTTGGGGTATCTGAATTACTTGTGCAAGTAGCAAAAATGCTGGGTTTTTCATGTAGACAGTAAATATACAAACTTTTTTCAATTGTTGTCCTGCCATGTTGTGTATTTCCTTTCAATCCTGTATCTTATGATAGAATATGCTATTCCTACTCAATTAGTGATCTCATGATCAGATTTATATATTATAAGTGTCCTGTGCTCCAGCAAGTATTGTCAAATCAGAATACATCCCTTCACTGGGTCCGTAAGGGCAGATAAAATACTGACTATAGCAACTTGAAGATGCTGGAGTGCTGGGAAGGTTTGTGATTACTCCTTTATGCCATGTGGCCAACAAGGATGTAAAATTATCAACATCAAGCCAAGCAGTCGCTCTAAAATGAGCTCAGTCCTTACAGTTCTTTCAATGCTGTAAATTGAATGAAATAGATTTACATCAGTCCTGAAACACTTAGAGAACTATCTATTTGTACTTCATGGTATGCTACAGAATTAACTGTTGGTAAACTTTCTTGAGAAACTGTAAGGCATTTCTTTCCTTTCATAGATGCTCCGTGAAGGACATGCCAAACCCACTCCCCCAAGGAAGAAACCTTCACAATCACCATCGGCTGGCCAGTCTGCTGCTGGTCTGGCTAAACCTGGTAATGGCAGTGACGAGAGTGACAACGAGGACTATGTCCCTGTACCCCAGTTCAAGGAAGCTTTTAGTGATGCCATACAGGATGCATTTGATAAAATGACCCTTAGTCCTGCCACCTCTAAGGAAGGTATGTGTTTGTTGAAAATTTGGGATCCCAGTCAGTTTAATTGCATTGTGTGGTATTTGTTGTAGAAAGGAAAACAGGATATGACAATCCAGACACTTGGTAGTAACATCTTCAGATATAACTTGGAAGAAAGTTCTCTAGCAGGCACAGTAGCCATGCCTCTGTCCTCCCTAGATGAATGAATTACAGAGAGGACTTAATTTTTTTTTTTTTTTTTTTGAATTGAAATTTGCAACCCTACAGATTGGACTGGGTATTAAAGTTGCCACAGATGACTGACTGTCTAGACCAGGAGTGCCCAACCAGTTGATCTCAGTCTACAAGTAGAACTGATCCCAAGTTGACCAGGAGGGGTGTAGGAAAAAGTGAAAAATAAAGTTCTTTATGTGTGTGTAACTGTATGACAGTGTATGTTTTGTGATCTTGGGAGGTTGGCTACTTGAAAAGTAGATCTTGGGTCAAAAAAGGTTGGGCACCCCTGGTCTAGACTAAAAGGGTCCTAAATCTATAGGCCGAGGTGGCAATTCTCACATCAACACAACATCCACTCTCCCTGTATCTCTAATTCAAGTTCTTGGTATTCTGTAGTATTGATCTGCAGTTTTAATGTCAGGTGTGACTGCAATTTATTTCCTGACTTGTGGATCACTGAAGATAATATTTGATGAAACATGAAAACAGAAGTGCCATAATGATCGATATTCTCACTTATTTCGGAAACATTTTGTTGGTTTCGATGAAAAGAGAAACCTATGCGGTCATGATGGCGTGTGTATGTATGTGTGTATGTGCGTGTGTGTGTATGTGTGTATGTGTGTATGTGTGTGTGTGTGTATGTGTGTGTGTGTGTGTGTGCGTTTGTGACACTTTGCTCGTTAACACGATATCTCAAGAAGGGAAACTCTGACAGTTTTCAAACTTGGTACATAGATGCCCCATATTGAGAGGAAGAACCCTATTGTTTTTGGTGGGGGTCAAAGGTCACCTGGGGTCACCGGGGGTCAAAACCTGAAAACCTTGTTAACACAATATCTCGAGATAGGAAGCTTGGATGAATTTCATACTTTGTATGTAGATGCATTACGGTGAGAGGAAGAACCCTATCATTTTTGGTGGAGGTCAAAGGTCATCTGGGGTCACTGGGGGTCAAACCCTAAAAACTTCGTTAACACGATATCTCAAGAAGGGAAGCTCTGACAGTTCTCAAACTTAGTACATAGATGCTCCATATTGAGAGGAAGAACCCTATTGTTTTTGGTGGAGGTCAAAGGTCACCTGGGGTCACCGGGGGTCAAACCCTGAGAACATTGTCAACACAATATCTTGAGGTAGGAAGCTTGGGTGAATTTCATACTTAGTATGTAGATGCGTTATGGTAAGAGGAAGAACCCTATCATTTTTGGTGGAGGTCAAAGGTCATCTGGGGTCACCGGGGGTCAAACCCTGAAAACTTTGTTAACACGATATCTCAAGAAGGGAAGATCTTACAGTTCTCAAACTTGGTACATAGATGCCCCATATTAAGAGGAAGAACCCTTTCACTTTTGGTGGAGGTCAAAGGTCACCTGGGGTCACCGGGGGTCAAACTCCGAAAACCATGTTAACATGATATCTCAAGAAAGAAAGCTCTGACAGTTCTCAAATGTTGTACATCGATGCCCCATATTGAGAGGAAGCACCCTATTGTTTTTGGTGGAGGTCAAAGGTCACCTGGGGTCACCTGGGGTCAAACCCTGAAAACATTGTAAACACAATATCTTGAGGTAGGAAGCTTGGATGAGTTTCATACTTTGTATGTAGATGCGTTACGGTAAGAGGAAGAACCCTATCATTTTTGGTGGAGGTCAAAGGTCATCAGGGTCACCGGGGGTCAAAGCCTGAAAACTTTGTTAACACGATATCTCAAGAAGGGAAGCTCTGACAGTTCTCAAACTTGGTACATGGATGCCCCATACTGAGGGGAAGAACCCTATTGTTTTTGGTGGAGGTCAAACGTCACCTGGGGTCACCGGAGGTCAAACCCTGAAAACATTGTTAACACAATATCTTGAGGTAGGAAGCTTGGGTGAATTTCATACTTTGTATGTAGATGGGTTATGGTAAGAGGAAGATCCCTTTCACTTTTGGTGGAGGTCAAAGGTCATCTGGGGTCACCGGGGGTCAAACTCTGAAAACTTTGTTAACACGATATCTCAAAAAGGGAAGCTCTGACAGTTCTCAAACGTGGTACATGGATGCCCCATATTGAGAGGAAGAACCCTATTGTTTTGGTGGAGGTCAAAGGTCACCTGGGGTCACCGGGGGTCAAACCCTGAAAACATTGTTAACACAATATCTTGAGGTAGGAAGCTTGGATGAATTTCATACTTATTATGTAGATGCGTTATGGTAAGAGGAAGAACCCTATCATTTTTGTTGGAGGTCAAAGGTCATCTGGGGTCACCGGGGGTCGTACTCTGAAAACCTTGTTAACACGATATCTCGAGGTAGGAAGCTTGGATAAATTTCATACCTTGTATTTAGATGCCTTATAGTAAGAGGAAGAACTCTATCATTTTTGGTGGGGGTCAAAAGTCATCTGGGGTCACCAGGGGGGTCAAACCCTGAGACAGAGCTCCCAACCAGCACAGACTTTCCATATTCAGTACGGAAAATCATTGTAAATATGGGAATACGGATTTTTCCTTGATAATCCAAATTTTGAATGAGTAAATAGGTCCTTTCACGAACTTTATTATTCTTTAGCCAACATATCAAAAGACTGAGAATAGACTACAGTATTTCACTTTTCTGTACAGTACTGTAGTGTATTTATTTGAGCCCAGTAATCTATGCTGTTATGTTATTGGTTGAATTTTTGTCAATAAGTTGATGTTAAACCAATCAGTAGATAGTTTGCAGCAGATCCATGACACTCCATAAGCTACCATATCATTGGTTGATCAGTTGTAAACAGATCCACTTTCAACCAATCAAAAACTGTGTTAAAAGCTAGTTTCTGAGTGCAGCGACAGACTCCTGCCAAGGTCTGTTGAGCTGGCTGAGTAGCCCAACGTTAATGTTAGATTTGACTGTAACTGAATTGGAAAAATAGCATAAAGAAATGGAATAATAAAAATTACAGCAGGAATATCACAGTATGTTGTAATATGGCTCCTCTTCAGAGTAGTGTGAGTAACTTTAGTGGAAAATTTACCAGACAGATCAAGTTTTAACGTAGGCCTAGGGCTAGGCCTAACAGTTAGGGCCTAACGTTAGGCTAAGTGTTGTTACAGAACCAACAACAAACATTAGCCTACACACACAATAACGTTAGACTCAGTACATAAATCTAATGCAGAGTTCCAGGTTTATGGGCTAGGCCTAGACAAAGTCCTAGTGCTGTGACTAAGTCCTAGCCTAACTGCCACAGTACAGGCTAGCCTAATTGTAGTACAGTATGTATGGGCTGATATTACTTATTAGAGGTAGGCCTAGGTTACTGTAATAGCTATGGCCTAGGCTAGGGCTAGTCAAAGCAGTTATTGCCTGTCAAATGTTGGTACTCATCATCTAAGTTTGTAGTATTTACAGAGAGATTTCTGTGACCAGCTGTGCATAGGCCTAGGCTAGGTTTATACTTATAGCTGGGCCTAGGCTAGACATAGGCTAATGTTACTTAGGGCCTTGCCAAGTATTTAGCATAGCCTCTAGGCTATACTGTAACGTTAGGCCTTGGGAATACTTGGGATATTTTGCATTTTGTCCTTTGGTGACCCTGATGACTATCTTGGGAATTCTTGGGAAATTTTGCTTTTTGACTTCTCGTAACCCCAGATGACGATCTTGGGAATTCTTGGGAAATTTTGACCAGTGACTGAAAGATATGGGACATCATGGCATTATTTGGAATAGAACATATATCATCGAAACCTCAATGCATTTTTGCATTCTGGTTTGATAAAAATTCATCTTTTGATCCTTGAGTTTTTGTTTGAAATGTCATACCACAGAATATGTAACAGGTTTTTAGAGAGCAATGTAAATTGATCTGTTTGAATGCATTTCCGTTTTGGTGTATTTGTTTTCCTTTGCTAAAACGCTACAGTTAACAGCAAGCAATATATCAAAAGCAAGCATGTGTTTGCCATGTTATGCAAAGGAAAGAGGAACCAGAATTAAGTTAACACTTCTCTAGCCTGTTACGTATCCAAGCAGGAAAACAAGTGATCTTCAAATATTACAAAAGAAGGAAGAAAGAGTATTTCTTGAATTTTTCATTTCTGTTTTGTATTACAGAAAGACAAACGGACCCTATTAGTCCTGGTGGTCGTAAGGGGAAGAAAGGACGAAAGAAACAACAGCTTCTCTTTTCAACAGCTGGTCCAAGATTCAAGTGACCTTTCTTTATCTTTGTCAGTACCATTGTGAATGTTTCTTTATTATATCATAATATCTAAAAGATTGACCGATTTTTCTTTGAATTTGAGAGTTAATTTCAATTGTTGAAGAGAAAAGAAGTTTGATAAGCTGTTTCTTTATAAGGTTGCATGAATAATGTTAAGAGATACTTTTGTTTTCATTTCAGGAAAAATTTACAAAATATGTGGAGTTAAGACTATCATCTTGTAAGTGTAGAAATGAATGTATGTTCTGTTGATAAAAGCTCTAGAAAGGGTTTTAATGGCATATATCACCGACAGATTCATAATGAAGTTTGCTTCTCATTTTTACTTTCTGTTTTGTGCCTGTTTATGTAACCTTGAAGTTTAATTACTTCCTAAGTTCTGATTCATTACAGACGAACCAAATGTACAAACGTAATGTAGGTCAAAGATTGCAACCTGAGATTGTGGGCAGACATGTAATATGATTATATTAATAGCAGATATTAAGTCAGTACTGCATGTATTATTCAGTTGTAGTAAATGGTGGTAGTTGCTTTTTTCTTTTCTTTTCAAAGTGATATGCATTATTTGCTGCTGTGCATCATAACAGAGGGTTTATTTGTAATAAGCTAAACACAGCTCTATGCATTGTCTCCAAACACTGTTATAGTCATGTCTGAAAACACTGACATGTACTAGTTTTGTGTAAACTGTTTATGATGTGGACTTCAAGCCTTTTGACCTTGAACAAACACTGTGAAAGTCATGCTGAAATGCTGTCTTCTTCTTCTGTGGTGTTAAATGCATACCTTGCAGACCCTCAAATCTGTTGACTGCCCTACAAGTTACTGTGAATGACAGGTTTTATACACTGACATGTGCTATATTTGTGTAAAATACTTTCTATGTAGACCCACAGATTGGTACAGCTGGTTTATTTACATGATAAAATGGAAATGTTTAGGGAATTTGAAGTAAAAAAAAAACAATCAAGAGACACCTGGGGTCTAGATAAATGGGATCTTGTCAGGACTGTACAACCCAATAGAAGGGATTCTTGTGTTAAAGAACTGAAAGAATATTCAGATGTTCAATTGCTTAACAAGGAGGATTGATTTATGGAATTTTGGAATTATGATCTCATTAAGAAGTTGGATTAATTCCTGGAAATGACTTTTGAGCCTTCGTGCTGTGTTGCTCTATCAAATGTGCATCAGTTTATTACAAGGGTAATATGCAAATATGTTGGTGGAAAATTCCTATTTGTTGTTTGCATTAAACTCCTTCTGACCACATACTATTGCTTTAGTAACATATTGTTGCTTGAACTATCCCTTCAAAGATGTCAACCTTGATTTGTATGTTTCAGAATCAATCTTCTAAACTGTTTGAAAAACTGTGAGAAAAGGTTGAAACATCTTAACCATTTTGTGGAATGAAAAATGAAGAAAAATTCTGGTTAGAATTAGTATGGTTGATATATTTTAGTAGAAATGTGTATTTGGCCTGGCTAAATCAGCTCTCATTTGTAGGTGCTGTATCCTTCCTTGATCGCAATGATGATATATGTGGAAATCATGTTAAAAAGTATGATGTTGGAAACCGCATGCAGAAGTTCACGTTTAATAGTCAAAATTATTTTACATTATTTTGCTTCTTATTCTGCTTTCCATTGACTTCTTGTAAAAGATCTCTTTGGAAATTAAGTTTCAGTGTTTGTTAACTCAGACATACAGTCACAGTTATGTAGTCTTCAAATGCTATTTAATAGTTAAGGTGTTTTGAAATGATGTACCAATATCTCACTTCATTAATCACATTTGCTATCATTGCTGGTTCCCTGATCAGTTCCACCCCATTGGAGGGGAAAAAGAAGCCTTTGCAAGAAAATGTCCTTTTGTGCAGTGTGTTTTTATAGCTGGTTCCTGATGGAGTTTGGAGTAAAAGAAAATTTCAAAATGCCTCTTGGTAAACAATTTGACAAGCAAGTTGTGAAAGGATTACCATATGTTGATAAAATGTATGAGAGAATGGAGATGATTTGTTTTGTAGATATGGCTCTAAGCATGTATAGTTTAGTTAAATGATGGATTTACCATACATTGTGAAGGTGAAGGATAAAGGTGATTTATTACAGACTGTTCTTAGCTGCAGCACTATCTTGCAGCCTGGGAGTGACTGGTGGAATGTGAACTGCCAGTGTAATTTGCAAAAAATTATGGAAATATGGAGAGAGTGTGCTCATATAATTTCATTTTGTGATTCTTTACATTGGTCATATGGCCAGTCAAATAGATTGCAAGCATGGAAACAAATTGTTCAAGCAATTAGCTTTTGATTTTCTTTTTTGTGGACACTTTATTTTTCTCTCAGATTTGTACAGTCATGTAATAAGGCAAAATTGGTGAAAATCTACATTTAATACTTAGTAACATTCCAGCTTGAGTGTATCATTGCACACAAATAATTCAAAACAGACTCAAATCTGACACAAACAGGTAATGAAAGCCAGGTCTTGTTCAGTTTGCCAGTTTGCAAAAATATTTACATAGTTTACTCTTCATCCACACCAGTGGCGTAGCTATATATTTTTTGTGGAGGGGCAAAAGCCAAAAAGTTCCGACAGAACGTCACAGATTTTCGACTTCCACTGCCATAGTTGTACGATTCGAAATTCTGGGGACCTTTTTTTTTTTTTGTTTTTGCTTTACCCGGCAACTTGGTACCGACTTTTGTTTTTCACGTTGACATTTAGATGTGTAATTCTGCTTAAAAACATAACAAGTGTTGTAAGTGTTTCAAATGAATTGTTTTTATTTATTTCCGACAGGGACTAGAAATTTCCGACAGAGGCATTCGGAGGCTTTGTGGGGGGGGGGCGACCGCCCCCCTGCCCCCCCCTCTAGCTACGCCACTGATCCACACACGAAGCTAACATTCCAGGGGTGATTGGTAGTCACATTATTTGTGTGATGAGTACCAAGCATACAATAGCCCTAAACAATGATAAAATGAAGTTGGTATGTTGGAAGGAGTTTGAACAGAAAGTTTAATATATGCTAATTCTCCAAGATCCATTAAATCCCTAGGAGATTATCAATGACAAGCTTCTTATTCAGCTCATGAGGATTTCTTTTTTTCATTTGTTGAGTTCAATTTGATATTAATACACTGTCAGCACTGTTCAAGTCCCTTCCTAAGTAACAAACCTCATACAAATGAGCTGCAGGGACACAAGTCTAATTTTAGTCACAACAATCTGGAAGTTTCCTACAATCACCAGGTATAGAACAATGTTCACAGTTTTACATAAATCCTTACTGACATACTCTCATCTGTATCACAGAGCATCTACAGATACAATAGTTCTTAGTTTCCTTATGACTGGCAATGCTATGGCAGCAGAGTCAAACCCCCAGTCTTACTGTAGATGTAGCATACAACAAATCCCTTTTGCATACTAACTACCTAATCCAGCATGAGTCTCACAGAAATGCCATGAAAAAGAGGCACATTACTGTGTGTCCTTGGCAGTGCAAACCTTGTTTCAAAGTGATGTATCTTCCAATAACAACCCCCTGGATAAAGTAAATAGTGAACTGCTACTAAAAATGCATTTTTAAAGGCTTCAAGTGGTAAATATTATAATAAAAGCTTAAAGACAGACACTCTTCACCCCTAGTACATGTTTGGTTTAGGGATATTAAAATTCTCAGTTGGTGACTGCTCTTTGATTGACACAAAGTTTGAAAATTAAAAAAAAAAAGCAAAGCAGCTGACATTTCACACAGTGCAGAAAGAGAGTTCTGATTACTACACATCAGGGCCTTGCACACTCACCAGGACATGACCATAACCAAACACTAGATTTGTGTCTACAAAAGGAGGAGCTTAAGACAGTTTTGGGATGGGCTAGAGGTAACTATGTTGGGAAAATTGGAATTGTCTGGGATGACAGTATTTGCCCTTCAAATAACTCCAATCATAACCACCAGAATTGAAGTCAAACAAATGGTGCCTGTCTACATATTGCATTTCTCCGGTTGACAGCTCTATACACTACATGCCACAAACATAAGACAAACTAAAAAGCACTCTCCATCTTATTTATAAACTGTCTGTTTGAAGAGACAATCTTAACATTGCAATGCCATTAAAGAAGAGAGACTCTTTGAATACCTCTGGTAATTCTGTTTATGTCACTTGAAGGGGAAATGCAGTCATCTCAACAGGCCTTGACAAAAATTTTCAAAACAACTCGCCATTTGGCGAGCATGAGGAAAAATCCACTCGTCAAATTGCAAAAGTCACTCACCAATTTTAAAACACTATAACAGAACGTTGTGCAACACTATGGTCTACAATTTAGGCCCCGGTTTGTAGCCTAACTTTTACACTTACACTACTTGGCCTAACATTACGTTATGCCAGTAACTGACAGTGTTTGCTAAAGCAGAGCCTATGATTTTCAGTTAATTGATATTTTAGTTACTTTTTAATCAGAGAGGGAAGGATGATTTCACAAATCACCAGCTAAATCCAATGTTAATCCATTTCTTGGTTTCTAACTCCAGTTCCTATCTAGGTTAAAGTAGCGATCGATAACGACACTAACTCACAATAAGTCTCACACCCTGTACGTAAAACTAAGCGTACAGGTGCATATCATGTATCGATCACAGCAAAAAGTTTTGTCAACTATCACCTGTCACTGTTCACAGTCAAAAATGTCAATAATACTGTAACTCCGTTTTTAGCTTTGGCTATACTCAGTAATGTTAAATACACACTAACTAACTAGTCTACAGTCGGAAAATAATAGTTTGTTGCGGTTGCGTGAGTACAAGTGATCGTGTGTTAAAAGTAGGGGTGTTTAGATGTGCATTGAACCAACAGCATATTTTTTTCTACGTTTATCATCGTTTAGAAATTTTGGGCGAATAATGTAGGTAACAGATAAAAGTGCAGTACGGCTATTACTGTATTGTTACTGGCTTCTGCTACATTGCTGCTACATTACATTACATTTACCATGTAAATGTATACATACACAGCTAGCAAGGAACGTTGCCGTCTTGTCCATGCGAGGGCCTATTTACAGGCTAGTTTGTACAAACCGGCAAGATTTGGGACAAGATCCTACGCCTAACATTAGGCTTGACTTTTCACTGCAAGGATTAGCTCGATTTTTAGCCCATACATGATAATTACATACCTTTTTAAGATGTCACCGTATCTTCAGAAGTATTTGTATATGTGCATTGTCGCAGGCCGTTGATATACAGGTACATGAATAGTCTTTACCGTGAATACCATGTGACCTTCTTATGAATAATAATCTATCCCGCATTTTGGGGATTCGTGTAAATGAAAACTGGACGAAGGTTTGCAGACTCTGTATAGAATATATACAGGGGATGTATTATGATTTCTGAGAGAGTGCCAGCTTTTGGAACGCTGCTACAGAGTCTGCTCCGCAGGCTAACCTGATCCATGGACAAGGATGAGACCGGCCATGTCCTCTTAGGACCGGGCAGAGGTCAGCCATCTAAACAAAAATGTGGCTTACAATGCAATGCAAGCCAAACTTTGTGTGTGTACAGCCTGTATAGCTTGATGCATTACCATAACAGTTGATAAACACTCATTTGCAAATACTACAATGTTTCATGGAGAAATTTTAGCATAAAATCTTTGAGAAATTATAAAAAAAAAATACCCAGCCTTAATTTTACTGAAAAGGTCTTTGCAAAATTTCAAAGGCCCAATAATGCCCTTTAGCCTCATCAAGTCCTCCAACTTTTTATCTAGTTGACACTATATAACACAATCATGCTGGTGTGTCGTTAAACCTCATCTAACTCAAACACTGCTAAGTTGTACTACATAACAGAAACTGCAATCAACCTGTTTTCCCCATACACTTTGGCTATTGCTTACTGCTTTTTACAATACTATAAAGGATCTAAATTCTCATGACAGATACTCTCTGGCCACTAAATTTTTGCAACACTATGACATACATTAAAAGTCTACAGACTTAGAAAATGTTCACCAAAAAAAAAATAGAAATCTGAATATTTTATTGCACTCTAGCTTGACAGACTTTGAACAGACATCAGATTATAAAAGACTAGGATTATTATTGGATTTGGGAAGTCTGGGCTAGAAGACATACTGTACACTGCTGTCTGAGTCTCAAAGCTTAAATGGCTCAAATAAACATTAGTTACTCAATACTCATTAAGCATGAAAAAGTAGTTACCAAGCTTCATTCATCCAGTAGGTCAGAGACATTGTTCGGTTACCTTGGTGTTCTTAATTGGAATCTTGAGTCTCTGAGATTTAAAGTTAGGGCTGTGAACGTTTAGCAAAATTACTAAACGTTTAATCGCAAAATTTTGCGATCGTTTAGCGATTAATCGCAAGCACCTATGATCAACATAGAGACTTTAAACGTGCCCGTGAACATGATGAATATGTAAAATGCGTTAGTGACGTCCAGGGGACATAGTTTCCATGAGCCTCAAACACGGATCCTCATAGAACTAGAAGCTCAACTTTGATGTTGTATGTTTACGTGTGAGCCATTTGTATAATTATGTATTTATTTTTTTCAAAAAGAGTTCAAGTGAACATCTACTTTTCTGTAATGACTGCAGATTGTTTTTTATTTCGTACGGAAAAACGGGTTTTGCGATTAATCGCTGGTAGCTTTGTACTAAACATTTATTACACATGCGATCGTTTAGCAATTAATCGCTAAACGGTCACAGCCCTATTTAAAGTATTTTGCTTCTGTATAAAAATCCCTGCAGTGGTATCCATACAACTGTAACCTTTGTTCTGTACATTAAATTCATTCAATTCTCTTAATCCAGTTTTCAATCATTTCTAACATTCTGTAAATTTGTACATTCATCGGCACATTCAAGAATTAGACCCCAAGGGCAGTCAGACTTCCTCTACCACAGACAATCCTAATGTCATACATGCCCCCAGTGAACCTGAAGGATATCACTAGCTCTTGCCTGCACCCTGGGATCAGAGCTGAACGTCAAGGACTCCAAAGTGGAGACAATCTCATTTTCTTCACAGACAGGTTTAACCTGGGGACAAAGACCAACAAAAAACAATGTAGAATTTCATTATTAACCTTGGGCTGATGGAAATTCAATCCTAAAAGGATTGATGAGGTAGAATCAAAAAACCAACTGGAATGATTCACAAACATCGACAACAAATCAAGTGTGGCGAGGCTAACTCAAGCCTGTTCGTTGGTGATCCTTCAAGGCCAAGTAATGTTTGATAGCTTCTTGAGATTAAGGCAAAATCATGCTTCTATTAATAATTTTATAAGCTAGAGTGTTAATGTGACCTTGAAAAAACTTGGAAGTGTATGCCCTTTTCATATATGCCTTTGCAGCCATTCAAAATGTGTTGAATATTTTAAAAGGATTATTCTAAGTAATTTTTGTCTTTATTTTATGCACCATAGCAAAAATATGTCGTGCACATTGGCATGGTCTTTGTTTCAGGCAATGTATATCTCACTCAAAATGATAATGTTACTTGGGAATAAAATAATATTTTCACAGAAGAAAGTGCTAGGGAAATCATAATGAAGGAAATACAATATTTTTATTTTATAGTAATAGTACATGTACAGCACTTTCAGTAAGATTTCAGTAACACCTGCCTAAACAGTGGTATGACATGTGCATGTTTCAATGCAGGCACTCAAATCTCTTGAAAACAACTTAATTATAGAAGAAACAGAACTCACACAGCAAATGTTCTGTTTTCTACAGTAATACCTGTTACCCTGATTTGTTTTACCCTTGCTCAGGAGTTGGAGAACAAAAGCAAATAATAATTTTCCAACTAGTCATGTTCAATTGCAATATATCTGTCAAGTTTTGAATGCAGCAGGGTTCATATGTCAACTACATGATGATCTACACAGGCTAGTGGACTTCCTGGTCTCTTTGCATGGAGTTGGCTTGGGGTTTATAAATCACACACTGTGGCCAATCTTGCCATTTTCCTGTGGTAATTACACATGTATTGCTAACACAACTTTGTTCCAACACATCTATAAATTCAACACTATCTATAAGTGTACACCTAGCCTTGAGTGACCAATTCACAATTTTTTCATCTTACATCAAATAAACGGCTTCTGTTCTTTCTAAACCTCACTCTAACCAAATGTTAACCATCAATGTGTCACAACACTGAAATCTCAGAACATACATTTTTCAGAGCATAGGGCAATCACTGCCGTTGTTGTTAAAAAAAGTTAACCATATTAAAATTGTTGGTGAACTTTACCCATAAAATACCAGCATCCCTTCAACGCAGCAATCCTCTCAAGTTACATTAATCCTGGTCAATTACATACTCGGGACTTTCTTAGCCACCCCCACCCTCATCCCCAATAGAAAACATTTTTCCACCTATAACTGCGCTCTGGATAGCGCTCTGGATATAAACTTGCTCATCTCATGGTTTTTCCCACCCGATTTTCATGGCGCATGCAGATGGTCAATGTCAACAAATTAACTCATAAATTAACTGCATTGAAACTATCAGTCCTCATGTCCCCCGCTCTGCCTACCAGACGCACCTACAGGCACCCCCTCCCCATTTTTAGCAGACAGCTAGCCCTATATAAAAGTGATACAACTGATGTCATAATCTACCTCTGAATGTATTTGAAGAATCTGTTCCAAGAGGCACAGAGCAAGTTCCGTTGGTTCTGTTTCAGCACGTTTCATGACTACCCCTATGTTTGTAATTAACCCTGAATCAATCAGGTGACTACAGATAGTGACATCATGATTGAGGAGGTGAAGCAGACAGGTGACAATCTACAGTTTGAAACAAAATAGAAGCAAAGAAGTAATCCAGTAGGACACAGAATGAAGTAAAATATGCACCTTCTTTGATTATTTAACTTAACAGATCATCTAAATATACTCAACTAAAGTAGTGTACATGACCTGAATAGCATTTATTTGTCATGCATTCAGTTTGTGTAATGCAGCATCAAAATAATGTGATATTATAAATGTGAAATATATATATGGATCTATCAATTCATAGTCTGCCTAGGGGTATATCAGTTGAACTACAAGGGTCTACTGAACAGAAAACAAAATTGCTGTCAAATTGCACCAGAGAATATAACAACTAAACCACAGAAAAAAAATCACAATGTTGCAATCAAAAGTCATGGGATGGAAAACATTTTTAGCAGAGAGGGGATAAAACTTAGGGGTGGGCATAAGCACAAGGCAGGGGTATGGGAATGCAGTCCCCCCCCCTTGGATAGAAGACCTGCTATTTTCAGGTGAAACACACTTTTTTTTTGTTTTGGGACAAACCTGCATTCAAGTTTCAGGCATTTGAGCTACAGTCCCCCCCTTGGACCCCCCCCCCCTTGGAAGTTGTCACTTGTGCTTATAGAAGAGGGGGTGTCAGTACTACACCCAACCACACCAAAACAAATCATTTACAATAAAATGATACCACAAAAACTTAACAAACAGAACCCAATGCAAAAATATCCAACGTGAAAACAACATTCCCAGGAAAACAATTCTATACCACATACCTCTAGCTGCACATTCCCAGGCTGGCTATGTAACAATCCTACTAGGTAAGTATGTAGATTATTGTCCATGCACTGTTGGCTAGCAGCTGCTGATACCACTGCAAAAAAGAAATAATGTTCCATATATATGTGACATGCTAAAAAATTTATTCATCAAACTTAAGCAATTTATTTTTACCATCAGATGAGTAAACGCATCATTTATTCCCCACCCACCATGTTTTAATCTATGCAAGTGTGGGAATTGCAAACAGCTAGCCAGTCTTATCACCAGAGAGGCTAGTTAGCTAGAAGTACTTTTACTAAAAATAATTTCACTCATCTTGGGCACCTGCCAACTCAAAGTGATTAGACCAACACTTGAATAATAGTTGTGTTTTTATGACAAAACAGTTAAATCTATTTATCATCATTTACTGTCATATAACAAAACACGTATGATCATTGATTGTTCACAACGAAGCCTTAATAAAGCTGATAGCCTGAGTTCAGGTTAAACACACCTATTGTTCATGAACCTGTTCCAAAAAGTACAAGTGAAAGACCAGGTTGTGACCATCACAAGGTGAACAATAGTGAGGGCATACATACTGGAGTCAGCCAGCTGAATGTCAGATTGTGAGCGATAAAGGCTATCATATAAAACTTGCATCATCCTTGAACCATACAGCCGTCCCTATCAGCTCCCTGCTAGAACAGAGAGCTGGCAATGTCACAAAAAACCTAGATTACTCCATAAATTATGTGTTGTTTTTGTCAATTGTGAAATATCATAATATTAACTGCAGCTCTGTTGTTTCTGTAATACAATTTACCAGTACCTGTGACATTATTCAGCACCCACAAGACTTCCTTCTGTAGAAAGAACGGAACATTGCCTGCCTGAAGTAGCTGACTTAAACACTTTACAAGACGACCATCCTTCACTGCACTGTCGATAAAGTCGTTAGGTTGAAATGCAAGATTTCCAAGACATCTTATGAGTGGAGTAATGATCTGTATAAAGGCAAAAATCTTTATTGTAAGTCAGGAATACCACGAATGATCTAAAACTTTTCTCCAAATGGTTTCCATTGATGGAAGAGTTAATTAGAGGCTTAATATTAATTTGTCATTTTGATTGCAACGGAGTTGCTTCCTTCAATGCCTACAACAGCTACTAAAACTTCCTGATTTGATGCTACATAAATCCAGTGTATTGATTTTATTTTGTGCCAAAACCATAATGAAGTGTAAGTAAAATCTACATAGGCCTAAAGTTGTAGAATAGTCAAAATATATCTATGCAGTTATGTTCCAAAGGAATAGACTGTTAATTCCAACAATTTTGGTTTCAAATATTCATGGCCCCACGAGAAAAACCTTGGAATGAAGTATGGCACCATTCTTTTTGATGTCATACCAATTATCACAGATCTGGCAACAAATATTTCTTGAGAAGATTTTTAGAATAATAGAGCAATATTCTCGAGCAGTATAAGTGTTTCTCAGGCAAACCAGCTCAACCCTCAAGAAATAATCCTACATGCCTACGATAGACAATGCCATTCTTGAATATTCCTTCTCTAATTCGCGCCCTGATATGTTGCCCACAGACTGACATTTTAGCTCTCAAGTTAATTGCAATAACTTAATGGGAGAAAGCAGTCGCCCCAAGCTTATTTTCAAAAATCTGCTAAATCTTACAAATCTCCTCTTTCTTTGCTGACAAGTATCTTTCATTATGTTTCTGAACAGAAACATTGAATATTGAAGGTAAACCAAGGAGTTACTCTGCATAAATTTAACAAGTAAGCAACAAAAATATTGTCACATAATTGATGTGAGCCATTCCTGAATTAGAATGACAGGGTACACTAATTCAAATTGGGGTACTGCATTTTCCCTTTAAAAAACAAATCTGATATCAATTTAATCTTTGTAGAAAGTTCTTTATATAGGAAGCATGACTCCCATCACAGTGAAGTCCTTACTCATGTATATAAAAGGAATTGCTACTATGAACTAGAGCCAAGTAATTCCCACAAGAACATACAACTTTCATGATGTCAAAGTTGGTGCCAGCAGGGGGCCATGTCCCCTCCCCCTGTTAGGGAAGACTGGTCCCCCGTCGGGGAAATTTTCTAATTTTGTTGGGAGCCTTTATTAAAATCCATACAATAAAATATGTTATTCCAATGACCTTCAGTCGCCCCGAAAATATTCTTAATTTTGCTCATAGGAGGGGCATTTTCTTCAATCAAGACCCCAAATTTTCCAACTTTTCTTAAAAGAAACCGGAATTTTTCAAATTTTCTTCCATAAAAATCTAAATTTTTCGAACTTTCTTCAATAAAACTCCCAAATTTTCAATTTCTTGCAAAAAAGGTCACCTGGAATTATGTTCAAAGTAACCCATTTTTAGCAAAAAACGTTTATTCACTTTTGGCAGTACCTACTAACATTTTAATTGTTTCTATTAAAACTGTTATGAATTTGTCATGAAACAGCTGGAAAAAGCCGCTCCATATTTTATGTAGGTCGCTGTACTTTCTTCAGGCCATTTGCTAGTAAAGTTCTGGATGTTGTGCAAAATACTAGGTCTGATGGCTTGGAAAATGGGATCATGACCATTATCCATATGGTTGGGCTATTTCATTAAAAAATAGGGGATCTGAAATTTTTAATTTCACATTTTCACAGTAAATGATGTATCGTTTTCAAAATGATTCTTCCGAGACAGTTTTAAAAAATTAAGTAATATAATACAACTAATAGCATTTTGAGAATGACTCTCTTAATAACTGTTCATTTGTTTAGGGAAAAGTCTGAAAACTTCATCATCTCTATAACTGGACTGTACTAATCTGCCGGATGGATAGTGGCCATGATCCAGAAAATGAAAGTCTTATTAATTTACGTTTTTCCAGGTCATGTCCAACACCTAGAACATTATAGCCATGGAAGGGAAATTACAGTTACTTTATACTCTAGAAGTTTTATGCTATCAAGCTAAACTCCCCTCTACTTCTGTTACAATGATCCTTAATACACCAATAAATCTCACTAATAAAACTCATTCACCTGGTAGTATTAGAACTATAACTTTCTCTTGGTGTCTTTTATGTAACATTCAGAATTTTTTAAAGGTGCTTTTGACTTTTAAAACCTTGTTTGAAATCCTTTAAATTTTACTGGTTTTCATTATGTGCTTCTATTACTGCAACCTTCTTTTCATCTTTCCTTTCCATTTTTGGTTTTTGACGTATTCTATGAGCTGCATAGTCCTGTTTTATGTCCTAGCCTGTAAGATTACTTTTGATTTTTCTGTCCTTCTAGTTTACTTTTTTCATGGTTTTCAGGTTACTTCCTTTACGCCTAGCTTAAATTATTTGCAATAAGCCTTTGGTCATGACCATATTTAGGGAACATATTTTTCAATGTATAATAATTACTATCTGATTGAGAAAATTACTAGCAAAGAAAAACAACCTACAGACACTAGTTTAGAAGTTAAGGAGCCCCATGAGCTAGAGAAAAAGTCTGTCTGTCACTTTAAGGTTAGAATGAGATGAAGATGTAATTTGTCACATCTGCATCTCATTGTCAAGATGCAAGGAGGAGCAGGAAGAGGCAAGCAAGAATTGATGTCATTAATTGTCTTTTGACTACAGACACGCCAAGAAGCTTCACGAAGTGCATGGAGATATGACACGTTATACCCATCACACACTGAAGGGTAGTAGGTCTACTAAATGTTCACCATGATAGTCTCACTCCGTTTTGTTTTACCTAAAAACTATGTCACATTTTCAGGATCATGCAGAATGTTAATTACTTATCATTGTTGAATCTTGTCTTTTTGTAAATTGCAACACATCCTACCAATTTGCTGTAGGTGCACATTAAAATGGCTGGTTCATGTCCTTCTTCCCAGACCACCCTCACACTACCCAATCCCTCCGTTGAACATGTTACCATATGTTACAATTTTCTCCTCAATAAAATTTTTACAGGGAAATACTGGAGTTCGTGGTGTACCTTTAGAACCACAACATTACTTCACTTTCAAACATAAGTTATCACATCCAAAAATTCACTGCTTTGTCGCTCATAAATAATTTGTTTATAAAAACTTTCAAATTTTCAAGATGTTTCTTTTTGTACTTTGTTCATGCACAATATTTTACTTTCAATTCTGCAAGATAGCTCCTAGGTTTACCTGTAAAACGAAATGTTTACACTGAGAATTAATGAAAGATACTTGTGAAAGAAGTCAAAGGATGCAGGTTCAATTATTTTTCAACTTCAGCAATGGATAAAAGCTGGTTACACCCTTATAAAGGTATAATACAACAATAAGGTATTAAAACAATGAAACAACCATGTATTCAGTGACCTCATTATCACCAGCTAAAATCAAATCACGTGAAAGACCATGCCCACTAGTGATAGCTAGTATTGATCTCCTGAGTAATAAACTTGCCAATCTTGTTTGTTTCAACAATTTACATTGTTTCATGAGTCAATGTTTGTAAAAAACCCACATGTATGGCACGCTCATATGCAGTGGAGGACTGCCAAACAGCTGTTACTAAACTGTAGTGTATGGTTAAACATTACACATCAGTCTATTACATACACTCTCCCGGATGGCTCAGGTATTTTATTATTTTTGTTGGATCTTTCTAACAGCAGAGAATAAATGTGATTTTTCTGTTAAATTTACCAGAGTTCCTGATCACATGACTAGTTGGGAGGGTAATGCACTATTTTCAAAAAAGAATTGGTGTGTACTTCTCCCAATATTATACTCTGGGTACACAGAGGTAGGTATCGCCCAATATTTTACTCTGGGAACATGTATAGAGGTACACGTATGCCACCTAGTAGCATGAGTATAGAATTTTGGCAGATGCATTTTCTAAATGTCCTTATTTCATGGCAATGACACCAACGACCTACTAGAAAAGATATCAATGGGGTCGGTTGGTGACACGTCATTTCCCCATGACAACAATGTGTTGGAGTGAAAACAAATATATTGGAAGCATTTTGCACATAGTGTAGTCCACTGCAGTCAGTTGTTGTTTTCACTCCAAAGTTGCAAGGGTGACAGAAAGACCACTATGAAAGACCAACCCCACAAATGCATGGCATCCATTCTGTATGATCTCAAAACAACATAGGTAGTGAATTTGTTTTCATTTCTGCTTGAAACTACCTGCTAAAGTTCTAGTTCCCACAAAACTGATAATCGAAACTAACACAAGTTCCTATTACACAATTAAACAAAAATGTGACTCATATCCATAATCAAAAAGGTCTTAGCACCTAGCTGCAGCCTAGTGGTTTTGGGTTAACCTTTGATCAGAGCCGATGCCAACCAGCAGTAAAGAAACTGTCCAGGTGTAATTACGATGACAAAACATTGTGATTAATTGGCTACCTACACCTTATTGTATCTGAAAATCATATGTTATAACAGCATGTATCTAGCAGGGTTCTAACACTTATGAGATACTCAAATTCACAACTTTTACTTTAAAGCCTGTTTCAAGATCACTATTTTTAGGACCGGAGAAAAATGAATTACGTCGAGAAGAAAAAAAGGTGAAAAGTACGAATTGTACTTGTACTTTACCCTTTGTGGATTAGAGTAACAAGATCACACTGTCAGTGTAAGGGTTTAAGTTTCCAGACTATATGACAATCTTTCTGCCATAAACAAACACAACACTGAAGGATTCTTGATCAAGTCCTCACAAAACTTCAGACTTTTGCTATTTTCCTTATTCTATGGGAACCCGGAAGAGAAAGGTAAAGATACTTACACTGACCAAAAAGAAAAAAAAGCACAAAGTTATACTGACAGCTACATTCTAAAAGTATTTAACTTATTTGAAAAAGGAAATCTTGTGATATTACAATGGTATACACTCCCCCTCACCCTTCCCTGCACAGTGATACTTGTCATTGGGCTTGTTTGCCTGCTTGTAAATTTCTGAGTGGTGTGCAAAGTGTTTCTTCTGAAAGTCAGACTTTTGTTTTAGGGGGATATGCTTGGAGGTTCCATTGTTGAAACCACAGATTTGTAAAAAATTGGTCACAGGAAGGTTCAAATATTTGGTGAGGTATCATACCTGAATGCCCCTCACATGTCTAGGGCCCCCAATTTTCCGCTTCACAAAATGGTAAATTCCGTTTTTCACTTTTCATTTTCCGTTTTTTTCCGTTTTCAACTTTCCCTTTTCCGTAGATTTCCGTTTCAGATGTAAATGGCAATTATAAGTTTCCGTGATCTTCCGTTAAATTCATTTTCTCGTGCAAGTGTCCCGCGTGCACACCTACAAGTTACAAACCTGGTTTATAGTTATTGTGCGACCGATCATGTCATTATCATGTCAGATAAATCGGGAATAACATTGCATGGGTAAAATTTTATCACTCAAAGGATTACCACCACCGTTTTGGAAAACTAGAAACGGGGCTAAAATACACTTCTGGCTTCTGCAAATAACTGAATAATTCCCCCAAACACTTATTTCTTTATGTTCCTGCACGAAATATCAGCACTGATACTCACAAGATTTGCAAAATTTAAAGGTCTCCAAATAATAACGATCATCCAATTGTTGCGTCAAAGTTCACACAGTATTACCTAAGAGGTTTGCATGCCACGGACAATCAATGCCGTACATCTGCATAGTCTACAAACCATACTACAGGGCGACATGCAGTGACATCGCTACGTTTTTCCAAGTTCCAGTGCTAAATCAGATATCATTTTTACACACGTGCCTCGTTATCCTGCATAAATTATTCCACTTCCCGCATTCCTATTCGTTACATTTTTAATTGTCATAAAACGCGCGTGCGTACACGTAAATTGCCAAAACAAGTGCGTCATAAATTCCCAAGAAAGTTTTTTGCAAAGTTGAAGTTCACCTTTGTAGTACACCAAGTACGGTGTGCAATACATAATGCAAGGACAGTGTATTGCCCGCGCTGTTACATAGGGCGTTGGTCATGAATGAACTAAGGGAAGCGGCCCCGTGTAAATTCATGCATCCCCACCGGCAATTATCCAGGGAGTTGCAACAGTTTTTCGATTAAGGGAATATATCGGGTTTGCGTTTCATTTGGAGAATCTTTTTAAAATGGAGGTACAGTAAGTTTTGGGCAAGACAGTTTACAAAAAAATATATTCATATCGATAGGGCCCCATGAGATGCGTACTCCAAGTAAATTGAGTGGAAATTTTAGTGGCCTTGAAGTACTAAGATACTGTAACGTTAACGTATTTATGCAGAGAACTGAGCGGATAGGCTACTAATACTATGTAGCACTACTAACTTAGTACAGTCCAGTACGAAACACGATACACGGAATCTTCCGACGTGATCGGTGAATGAAAACTAACATTTAAGCATAACAGTTTCACGTCACGTAAACTGTGGGAGCCTTTATACCTATTTTCTGTTCTCGAATGAGATACGTACGTCAGAAGTGTAAAAGTCCTCAAGTGCCCTTGATTTGTGGAGAATAAATTTGTCTATGCTTCGTTAAAAATGCAAAAATCTTGTTCTGTGTTTACTTTTTTGTGGACGCGATATGAAATCGCAAATTCCGTAATTTTCCGTAAAAAATCGTCAATTCCGTTTTTTTCCGTATTTTTCCGCGATCGCGGAAAATCGGGGGCCCTACATGTCTATGGGCCAACTTTTTAGTCATACACATTTATCACAGGCTGTCATACCTGAAACAAAGCTGTACTTACAGTGATCATGTTATCTGTAGCAAGGATATGTTGCACAAGGACATCTGTCAGCTCGGAAAACACTCCAGTAGACAACATGACACTGTGCTTACTGGAACTGAAGAAATAAAGATGTTTTGATTATTTTAGCTGGATCACTGATTATCAACTATAAGAATTCAATGACAAGTAACACAAGGTGGAAACAATAACTACATAGTATTTTTTAATCTTACAATAAAATTTGGTACAAAAGATACCACCTATAAAAACTGGATGGTAAACATTTCCCAGATTATCAGAATGGGTACATTAGAAAAGCATGACACGTGGAAATGAGGGCAGTATTGCTATTAACAGGCTTGTTGTTTTTTATCTGACTGACCTTTGACAACCATGATAACCACATCTACTTGACCTTTGATGGCCTGAAATGAAAGGAGTGACAGTCACTTTCTTCTCACCTACAAGATATATGGAAGAGAAGGCGACAAATTTCTAAGACAGTCCCACTTCTGCCACCAGTGTTGAGCTGACTTCTTTGAAAATGCAGCAGTCTTGATATGAATTCAACATTAATAGAAGGAAATCTGAATAAAAAGAAAAAGTGCAGAAATTTATCCTCTTTGAAAAACAAAGCCAAATTAGAAGTTAGCTCAAATTAGTATCTCATTAACTATAGAGATTAGGATTTACCATTTAAAGTTTGGTGGCACTATCAGAAATATTTTAATCTGGGGACTACCATAAGAATAGGAGAAGCTGCTTACATTGCCCTACTGCTGTAAGGGCAACATAGGTGCTAAGGGGCCCTTTTTGACATTTATCATATATCTGCAGTCTCAGAATCCTATATATATCAAGCCAAAAATATGAAAATACTGAGAATCTTTGGCCAATCCAGTTCTCTAAGCTCTACAGATGCTGCCATTTATGCAAAAATTTTCTTCCAGGCCCCTTGATAATAAGATTCAGTAATAGTATGGACACTTCTGATGCATCTCTCAAAGCTTCTTAAAGTTTAACATTGCTATTATTGTATTTACATACAGTCAGCTGCAAGGAATTAATAATGAACATACACTGGTATGTACTGTCTGAAACTATTTTTGTTACATAAAATCTTCCCACTGCAAACAGGTGAGGGAAGCCAGCCATATCATAGCACAATATCACTGATAGTGACATGTAACACTAAATATGTACAGTTATTATGTACCCATAATCAACCCAGCCTTAAACATTAAATCTATAACAGATTCATACTTAAATAACTTACCAGATTTTCTAACACATGTGTTAATGATACCTATTATTTAACCAGAGCATCAAAATTTCCCAAATGCATTTCATATTTTCACTTGTGTTAACTTTGAAGATATGTGACATACTTCCTCAGTATAGACTGAATGCAAGCCAAATTTTCATGCAGGCAAACTAACAATTGTGCACTGGGAATAATGTATGTTACGAACATGAAGGTAATGTAACTGGATCTTTCATGTGTGAAAAACTAACTGATAATGTTCTACACAGCTGAAGGGTGCATGATGATAATCCCCAAAGCTAGAAGAGCGTGACGGTCCAAATTCCTCAGTAAACAAAATGAGGGCGGGCTCATAGGTCACGACCCCAAAGTAAGGATAGCGCCACCTCTGTGCCAATAAGCTTTACCGAATATAATTCCGCACAAAATGGGATTGTTCACACATATAAAAGATGAAGTAAGAGTGAAATAGATGTAGTCAATAAACCTACCCTGAACATATTTCATTGTTGCTCATCATATTGGCCATTGCAAACAATGCTGATTGCATAAGCTGGGGGGCATAGGAACATGTCTGAAACAAAACAAAAGAATGAAAAGAGCAATGCATTAAATGTTTGTTTAATGTGTATCTCATCCAAAGCAATTGCCAAGTATTCTGCAACTTAAATAATTTAAACAGAGACAATTATAATAAAATGATCGGTAAATACTAGCTAATATAAGGTGATCAATACAAGCAGAAAAAACATTTTCTTTTTCTCATGAAACACAGCTGGTCATTCATGATGGAAAAAAGGAAGGTGTAGCCCTTCACATAGCCACTCTTCTATCTTCAACAATCACCCCTTAATCTTGCTCCTAGTTCAGCTCTGACATGTGCCCATATGTACTAGTATATTTGGCTGCCAACACGAATGAAAGCTACAGGTTTACTGTACGATTGAAAACTGTGCTTTATTATGATTAAAATACATACTTAATGATTAAAAATACCAAAGGTCCTTGGGTCTACAGTGGTATATAATACTCCCCTTCCTTTATTTCTATCTCCTCCTTACTCCCCTCCCCCTCTCACTCTCCCTCCCCCCCCCCTCCTCTCCTTGCCCCCTCCTCTCCTTGCTCCCTCCCATGCTCTCCACATTGACATATCAATATCAGACCAATTACAATGGGGACAAAGATTAAAAAAATTCCCAAAGATGGAAGGTGAATCTTATAGTCCAACTACTTTCTCCAATGATTATTCCTCTGAAAACATCTAAAATATTGAAAAAGTTACTTATATTCCAAAATAGCAGCTGGTAGATTATACAAGTTTTAGGTCATTTTTGTACTTAATACATCCCATGCTTTAATGTTATTTTAATATTAAAATACTTTAAATTGAAGACTATGGAAATCGAACCCTTTCTTGCAAAACATTGTGGGAGAAGTGGGTGGGTATATGGTCAACAACTTAACAATCAATATATTGCATCTATACCTAAAGACCATTCACATTTTCGAAAAGTTTTTGGGGCTTTAGGTAAGTAAAGAATAAAACAAATTGCAATCTGAGTGTGACATCAAGTATTATTGCATATCTACTCTTTTGAATTAATTGAAGAGATTTCAACATTTTCTATACCAGCACAAGAATGTGCTGTGAAGTTGTGGAAGAGCTGGACCACTGACGATTTTTGTCAACCTTTCAAACATGTAATTTCAATATTTTAAAATTAAGGTACCTTTTGACAATAAAATAATGCAGCCTGGACAAAATCAATTTAAACTGTGAGATGAGAACCAAAACATAAGCTTTCCCACTTGGAATCAGAGCATGCACACTGTGTCTATGGTGAATACTATGGCAAACCATTTCATAAAAAAAGTCGTTCCATTTAAATTCTTTTCTAGTTAAAGTATATACAGGAACAAGAAATAACGTTCTCCCATATTTTGTCATTTGCAGACAAGTTCAATGATACTTTTCCATCAAAACCACTTAAAGCACCCACAGCAAACAACTTATGTAAACATCATCACGCCATGTTTAAATCACATGACATATTGAGTCACTGTCGTACTGTCACATGATCAAACACATCCATAGCTGATATTAAACTTGGTGAATTCAAAATCCAGGACTTTATTAGTTAATTCTCAAATGGTTGAAGAGAGGATTCGAACCAGTCTGCAGGAATGAGATGGGTCACAAAGAATGTACATGTAAGAATTTGGGGTTTAATAAAAAATTGAGTGTATCAAATATTTACATTTTGAAGAATAGAGGCAGGACAAGCACTTGGGTTTAACACAAACTTCATGATCATGGGCCTGAATGCATAGGTCCTGTGAAGGATAAGGAAAGGGGTGGGACAGAGAGGGAGCCTGACCTTTAGCATCATGCAGGCCAAATACATTTGTGGCCTGAAGCTTCATCTCAAAATTGTCACAAGGCCCTCAGTGAAAATCTTGAAAATACCTGGTTTAGTTGAACAAGCTTTTGAAGAAGGGTTAGGTCATAGAAATCAGATGTGAACTAATCACTAATAGAGAACCAATATAAAGTTATACTTTAGTATAACTGTCATGAAAAGGATACTTCCTATATGGATACATCATACATGTGAGTACAGCACAAATGGTCTCTGTATAGCTTGTCATAGGAATATACAGTATTGCCTGATGGACACATTGAAATACTGACAAGTACCCAAATTTAAAACATTCAGTAACTATTACAAAGTTTCCACTCAGCTGGACCCACTGCTAACCAATACATAAAGTTTGTGTGAACACTTATGTCAACGTTAAACACCACTGACATAGATCCTTCTATATTAAGTAGTTTTTAAAATAACCTTTCTGTGATATCCTACAAATTATTACAAATATTAAACACTTTATCTTTTTCATATCTTCATCATTCCAGGTTACAAATTAGAAACTTACCATATTTTACTACATTTTAACCAAAATTCAAACAAATCAGCACAAAAGAATTTTCTATGCCCATTATTCCTATGCTCCTTATTCCTATATCACTTTATGCGTACAAGTGATGAAAACTTTCAAAATTACTTTTGAACTCTCATTATTAAAGAGCTATAGGTGATTGATAATCCATCAATCAACTGTTCAGACATCTTCAAGAACTATACCGGTAGCAAGTTTCATTCTAATTTTCTTTTGAATTTTTCATTTTTCATTTTGGACAGATTCGTTTCGAGTGGACATGCATCACAATGAGTTCTTTTATGCAAACTGATGAAGTGGAGGAAAGATGACTGAAAAATTAATATTGCACGACAGTCTTTGACCTGACAATGAAGATGAACATGAAAAAAAAAGTGTGAATCACAGAGATAAATATAGACCAGTAAAAATATAACTTCACCTTTATCAAACAAGACAGATCACATATATTCTGAACCAGAACTGATTAAGTTATGAATAGAACCTTGTATGTTCAACTTTCAAAATATATTCATACTTGTCAAAAAATTCAAACTATTTATGACTGATATTTTTTTATATATTTTTTTTATTTTTTCAATTTTTTTATTTTTATTTTTACAGGTAAGGATATGTATAAGTGTTATGTATGGCTTTGTGTTGTAAATGATGAACTATGAACAGTGAGGGATCATTCTATGAAAGCTGCTAATTAGTACTGAGCTGTAGGAAAATTTGCAGTCTGCAAGTTTTTAAATGTTGTCATGCTCAAACTGGCTCACTTAAATAACATACACAATGTACACGTAGCTTAATATCTTTGTGTGAGCCTGTCAAAACTTGTACTACTTAACACAAAACTCATACATACAGTGTACTGTAAGGACTTAGTCTAACACAGCTGGTAACTCAAGATTACTTCCAATATATCACCAATTAAAACACTTTGTTAGATCATCTCTGATAAATCCCTTTCCATCCTATCTACTTCACTCTAGGCTCCACGAAAATAGCGCAAAGAGCTCTACATTTGTCTTCATCTAAGATGCCGAGGGACAGGAATATTACAGATGCTACATCAGACCAGAGTCAACAAAGGGTTATCAATGGGAGGGCATAACTGTCCAAATTCTTGTTAATGCATCTCGTCATCCAAGGGAAGAGATAATTTTCAAGAGATTCAATAATCTTCATCTCACTGTGGAATGTTATATCTTCAGGATGTGTCAAGCTGTGTGAAGCCAACTTTGTGATAATGTCCCTGTATGCTTTCTAGTGGGTTAGGGAATGCTGATCTCTGTACACTCTACAAAGCTAATTTTCTTCGTTAACTCCTCAACTTGGCAAAGAAACCAAGTCAAATGAATAAAGTCGATGTATCCTTAGGGAGACAAAGTGAAGTGATGAGAGACTAAACGCATGGCCAGTTCAATAATGCAGTGGCCCAATAAAAGCAGATCTAAACGACATGCTTAATGAGCATTTCTGTCATTGTCTCCTTTGTCTTACTGGAGACTGTGGTCATGCTACCACTACAAAAGAATGCAGAAGTATTACAGAAAGAATTTCCATCTCTGATCTCCCAGTGTGACTTCCAAATATTATTAGCTTCTTCATATATAAGTTGCAAAGGAAGATAAATTGAGCAGAACAGAGTACAATTAACATTCCCATCATTATGACCAATACGTGGGACATTTATAGCAGTGTACATCCCAGTAAAGGCTAGCTGTAAGGCCATGGAAGACTGACATATTATTGATGAAAAGGTAACACTGACATACTTCCAACAATTGAAGTTTTTCTTTCCCAAAGTGGAAGTTAATGAAACACTCTACAAGTTCTCATATAAAACATCATATAAAATGGTTGGGGTTATCTAAAACTTATGTTGGAGGGCCCATGCAGGAAGCCAAGCATGTCATGCTGAAAATGGACCAAAACTGGATCAAATTCATTAGGGGTCATCCCTTTTTGGCCATTATCACTCAACAAAACATACCCTTTCTTCAGACCCCATGGTATCACAGGGGGTTTCCCGCGAGACCGAAATTGCATTGAAGCATATGGGCGAAGCTGAACTGGGCTGACGTGCGATTGTACGGTCATTTAGGTCCGCGAGACCGAAAGTGAATTGAGGTCCGCAAGACCGAAGGTCCGCAAGACTGAAAGTGAAATAAGGTCCGCGAGACTGAAGGTCCGCGAGACCGAAAGTCCACGAGACCGAAGGTCCGCTTTTAACTTGTGGGATATCTCTATGAACTTATGGGATTTTGATTTTTTTTAACTTTTGGAACTTAAAAGTGTACTAATGTCACAAAGGTCATTATTGTTCAGAGGTCATGGGGTCCCAGAAATTACGTCATCAAAATATGACTTCATTAACCTATTCCTATAAAGTGACATTAATTTTTGTTCAAGAGTCCTCATTTCAGGCAGAAAATTGAAAGGGTCAGGGTTACGTAGCAGATGTTGGTACATTGTTTTGTCGCAGCTCAAATCACATACAAACATAAACGCACACCGACCCCCCCCCCCCCCCACACACACACACACACGATATCACCGTCGCATAGATTCCTTACCGTATCAGCCTGGCAAACCCTAATTTCCTTTCTGTCTCGCAGACCTTCGGTCTCCCGGACCTTCGGTCTCCCGGACCTTTGGTCTCCCGGACCTTCGGTCTCACAGACCTTCAGTCTCCCGGGCGGTAACCGTATCACAAAAAAGGCTATAATTGCAACAAAACAACATGTTACAAATAACAACAATGGCAATGTTCAAGCTGTTGTGACTCTGTTACATATTTTGGGGGGTGGGGTGGGGAAGGAGTGGGCAAATAGCAGCCTGCTATTCTAACAAACAAACTGGTATATCTTGACAGAGAACAAGATACTCTGTGATGCTGTTTACTTCGACTTCTTATGTATCTTGCTAACATCCTCAGCAGAAAACTAAAGTTGGGGTTTCCTTTTTGTTTTGAAGACAATCCTCCAAGACTGGTACTAGCATTGATGAAATGATGGATCATTTCACATTGTATGTTGACATTGTAATTCTGAATACTACTTGGTTACCCCTCATGACACAGAGGATGACAAAACAGCCCAGTATGTGTCTAGTATGAGAATGATTAAAGGAATTACGTGCAGATGATGTTTAAAATGTGGGAATAATTAGCGCTGTTGTGAAGGGTACTGCAGTTGTCCATTCACTTGCATTCCATTAATAACTTTTCATTAGTAATGTTATGACTACCATCGTAGGAGCCAGAGAATGTGTGAAATACCATGATGCATGTGTATGGTACATCTCACACTGGCCTGCTTGCGTCTTCCCATCCACCTCTGACACGTTTTGTTTATGAAAAAGATTACACCAATTTTTTGCAATTGTACCTCTGTTTTATATCCATGTAGAAGTAATGCTTTTGTGCAAATTATTTGTTTCCTACAAGAATCTTTTCTATAACTCTGTGAATATGGTATTTTCAGGGCATGCAATGGAGCAATAACTTCACCTCAAAAATCTGGAAGCTTGCGATCAACCTTTTACAGTTTGTATGCCAAATTTTACACTTTTTTTTAAAAAACTCACCAAGTCTAATGTGACTTGTGAACAGTGGAGGCCCTGAGACTGATGTACATTTGTAGCAAACTTCAATGAAAGATGTTTACCACCATAAAGCAACAAATGAATAAAACAGACTGGCACTATTCAAAACTGGATGACTACACAAGTTTTCTAGACTTTTCACAGCTGATAAATGTACTACTGTGCTACCTCTGTATACAGAAGTAACCTTCACTTTTCCTTTTGTTTGGTCTTTTCTCCTAGTGGGCATGATTTTTTGTCTGTTTTTTCCTTTTTTTACAACAAAGTGTTCATAACAAAGCATCTTTCATTGAAAAAATGAAACAATCATGAAACAGTAATACATAAAATTTACCAGCATAGGAAGATGTACCATTGTTCGGCATGTTTCTACTTGCCCACCTGTACATTATAAAACTTACCAATAGGGAAACTGTGTAACGTGCACCCATGGGAAGGGGGGTGATCACTTATCCCTGCTATTCTGGTGGCATTTTCTAGGGGTCTTATATGAAAGATAAAAATTTTTCATTACATGTCATCCAAACCCCTCATCAAAACTCCATTCCTAACTCAAGATATCTCTTCCTAAAGACTGGTTACTTTTAATAAGAAATACCTCCAAGTTTTCTCAAGGTCACAAAACTTTATCCAAAGAGGGCAAATTGTCTCAGATTCCTTTTGTTATTCTTTATAATTGGCTACCTTGTTTGGCCTTGAAATTTGATACCGTTGGAATGTTTAGATGTTTTTCGTTGTAGATATGAAAAACTGTTCCATACTTATGATACAGCAAATAAAGTAGTGAAATATTCAATATACTGATATCAACATTATAAAGAAATACAAAAGCTACGTCGAATCCATTTGCCCGGATGACATCACAGATTTCCCATCATGCTCTAGGGAACCTGAAAATGTAGTATTTTTCAAAAATCTGTATCTTCCGAATGCAAGATGCTATTGAGATGGGGTTTTCACTGCCTAACACAGAAAATTTTTCTGCTTTTTTTGAAAGCATCAAATTTGGTCACCAGACCATGCTTTTATTAATGCAAGATGTTACAAGTTTGCCCTAAACATAGCATAGACCCACAACACCACCCACCTCCCTCAAACAACAGTTACAGTATTAAACATGTATGTAATTGGTTCCATGTAGCTCTGCTGGAATGATTCCAAAGGATAAATGAGATAATTCTAACAAATGATATTATACAATATTGTGATTGTCCAGTGACCTAGCTCATACAGCAGCTGTTCACAATAGGGAAACAAGACAAAAGGAACCAATTGAAACTGCCTGTGACAATGAAAGTTCTACATTAATTCATTTGCAGTTGTAATTGGGTAAGATTATAATGGTTACTACTTCATCTGAAGTGACCCCAGTCAATTTTCACCATGAAATACTCCAAATATGCACTACTTTAAAGAGTCATAAAGTCTGATTTGGTTCATTGCAAAACCTGATACTGACATCAAGTGATTTGTGTTTTCATAGCTTCCCCATTCCATTATTGATGTCACTGCAAACAGAGGACACTGTCATGATGTCCGTTCAGGCTATTAACAATGGATAACCTTACAACCCATTGGGAAGAGTAAGTTCTCCCAAAGGAGGATGAACAAACCTCCCAACTTTAGGAGATGCAGCATCTACACATTTGTCCTAATCAATGGCTAATTGAGTAAACAAAGATTTTTGTACATAATTAACCAATAAATTGTAGGTTTTACAGACAAGGGGGTAGGAGTGACAAAGATTTAGATTTCAGTTTCACTAAAATACTCCTGTATCTTGATTTAGATAGGATCTGACAGGGCTCACAAATCACTAGTTCCTAAGCTACATGTCAAAGCTAATATGGTCAGTCCTCCTACCACAGAACAATACAGATCACTGGACCAGCCCTTCATGCATGAGACTGTGTGGTACAGAAGCTTAATATGGCAGTGCTGTAGTTTGACCTATTAAATGCCAAATTTGCCAAACGAAGAAGCAATGAAGAAGCCATTTTTAAATGTGTCTGGGGTAACAGCTGCCATATTTTTGGTTATTTAAAACCAGTAATATTTTAATAAAAGACTGGTAAAATGAAATATTGCAGCAAGTTATAATTTTACACCCCCTCCCCCCCTCTCAACCAAAAAGTGAATTTAATTCCCACTGAAAATAGAAAATGTCTATATGAGTGGACCATTGGAGGTAGAGTGTCATTGGATTCAAGTGCAGTGGACAAATGTTGGATTGAGAGTTTGCAAACCCATCCCATGCTACAAATGAACTTACATTATATTGCAAATGTCATCCTTTATTGATTCCAAAGCTTCACCACTCAGAAAATGATGTCATGCCTAGCTTTTGCAAAGTAAATTAAAACCTGTGAATATGCACAGAACACATTTTATAATATTATACTTGTTAGGGGCACATTTTACAGGTTATTTGCAACTTGGGATTTAGCTAGAAAGAGGAATTCCCCAGTCCCCCTATCAGGGCCATTACACTGTTCTCTTAAATAAAGTCGATGTAGTGTAATTATTCAAATGTGCAGTTAATGCACTGTTAATCTTCCCTCTGTAAAATGTAACTCTGCCATACTCCCCCCCCCCCCCTTTTAAATTATGCCAGTGCTTAGTAACATTTCCTCAAGGGCCCATTATCCCTCTCCCCTTCCTCCCCAGCCAAGAATTGAGCATATCAATGGCATCCCTTTGTGTGACTAATTGTACCAGTCTTTTCTTTTAGCTATACACATGTCACATATAGCATGCAAGTCTACTTACTTACTCCTGATGATAAAAGTTTCTTCCTATTTCAAAACCACAGCCACAGTAGAAAAATACATTAAAATACTATGATATGTATAAGAAAACCATGATGTAACATATTGGTTAAACAAAGAAAAAGCCTTGTGGCTTTGATGGGCTGAGTACAGAAGCAAAACTGGCCCCACAAGATTTCTTGCCACCTTTCTCCCTATGTTGATTTCCACAGAAAATTCACCTTCACAAAGGAGCTGCTCTCTCCATCCCAATCTGGTTCCTCCCCTCTAATTCTCTCACCCCTCCTGTATCCTTCTCTTCCAGACCTCAGCCAGCAGCTAAGATGTGGTGGGACAGAGCTAATTGCCCTCAGTGGGCCACTTGCAAGGATATATCAGAGATAACTGAAAATGTGGTAGCTGCTGAAACAAAAAATATGGGGGAGGGGGAGGGAAATGGTGAAGGGGGAAATAGGAGAGATACCATCAAAATTTAGCATGTTCTTCTCTTGAACGCTCATGTATAGCTGTCTTCGTTCCTCCCATCTCTCCCCATCTCCCTGCTCTCATTCTTCATGTTGTTATTTGAATTAAAGATGTCAAAGATGTAACAACAACTGAAAAGAAATTCTATTTACAAATGAAGATTACAACAGTCTGATGCTGGGGGTGTACATGTTAAACAGATTAGCAATAAATTAGTGTATGAAACCACTGACAGGATACAATATGACAGACAGTGCTATTATAGTTTATGATCTTGAGGTAAACCTCAAACACAGGGTAAAGGTTTAAGTGGACAACAATTTACAGATGTATTGACAGCTATCAACTTTAAAGACTGTGATGGACACCAGGTCTAGGCTAAATTTATTGCTAAGACATAGGGAGAACACTATGCCAGAGCCATACCATTGTGTTCGTTTGTTTTGCAGTAATTTCAAATTGTCTTTGTTCTAAGTTAATGATATGAATTTGCATTTTCCCTCACCAATAAAAACATCGAGAGGGCAACACATACCATCTACAGTCATTCAAGTGCCAAAAAAGAATGTAGGTTTTTTATAGGTTAAAATTTTTAATAAATAGGCCCATTTTCCCCAAAATATAGGCTTTTCATTGATAAAATACAGGTGGATCTTTATACACTAGAGGAAACTTAAGCACCGAAATACTAGTAATTGATATTTGAAAAATATAAAGTAACTTACCTTTACTCATTTTGTTTCATTAAGTAGTTTGTCACCTGAAATCTTTCAGGCATCAGCAACTCTGGGTACCATGACTGAATGCTCTTGAGACAGCCTGCTCTTGTTGCACTCCAAACATGGTACCCAGGGTATATGCAGTGTGCACTCTGAAAGACTTCACATGACAAGTCTGAAACAAAGTTTTGAAGCTAGAGAGTATAACTATTTTTTCTTCTGCTTTTTTTCCTTTATTTATCCACACTTCACAGTAAAAAAAAATACAACATATATAGGTTTTTTTTTTATAGATTTTATAGACATCTTCCCAACAAATATACACCCCATTTTTATGTTTTTTATAGGAATTATAGGTTCACTGAATGACTGCATCTATTAAAACTAACATTAGTGACTCAGAATTGGTTGCCCATTTTCCCCTTACCCCCTTTCCCCCTAAATTTGCACTTTCCTCAAGTTATTGACCACTCGGCTGTCAATGAAACAAGGGCGAGATATAGTAGACTATTCAGAATATGGCCAGAGTGCCATCTAGGGAAGAATTTCATTGCCAGTGATCATTTTGCGGTATATGGACTGTCCAATAGTAGTAACAGGGGAGGCAGGTAGGAGTAAAATAGATTATGTATTTATTAAATGAGCGGCTAACAGGCTATTTTCCCATAAATTCTCCCCCCCCCCCCCCAGCCCCTTCCCCCAGTTTTAAAACCCTGGTGCTTCTGCGCTGCTGTTAACTAGAAACTTAAGACACAAATTTTGTGCACTTTTCTCTGGCCTTGAATTGCAAAGGCTGATTTCTGACAATTGTAAGCAGCGTTTTCAAGAGTTTATGTTACATATCCAGCCATTCAATTTCATAGGATAATTAATGGCCTTCAACTGAAATGAAGTTTATTTTCAAACCACAGACAATTGACCATATAATGTATATGACAACAAAAGTAAACTCAACACTGAAGATGATAAGAGTAATTTTTGTGTGCTGTATATATTAATGATAAAGAACTTTCTCTAAATTTTACACATTTTTAACTTAATTTTCATTCTTTTGAATTAGTAGATCTCCTAACTTGTCTATGACAATTGCTAGATTTAACCATGGATTCTGACAACTAATATATTCAGTTTTTCCTTTCACAAATGACTGAATTTTTTAATGAAAGAACATATATATATTACATCAACTCTTTGGATTCAACTTCTCAGTCCTGTACTGTATAACTCAGCGGAAGGCATAACGTCTCAGTCCTGTAACCTCAGGGGAGAGCATAACCTCTCAGTCCTGTATACCTCAGCAGAAAGCCTAACATCTCAGTCCTGTACACCGCAGGGGAAAGCATAATGTCTCAGTCCTGTATTTCTCAAGGAAAGGCATAATGCTTCATTCCTGCCTCAGGGGAAGGCATAACACCTCAGGGAAAGACATAACGTCTCAGTCCTGTATACCTCAGGGGAAGGCATAATGCTTCAGTCCTGTATACCTCAGGGGAAGGCACAACACCTGAGGGAAAGGCATAATGTCTCAGTCCTGTATGTCCCAGAGGAAGGTATAACATCTCAGTCCTGCAGACCTCAGGGGAAGGCATAACGTCTCAGTCCTGTATACTGCACGGGAAGGCATGTCTCAGTCCTGTTTATAACTCAGGGGAAGGCATAACCTCCTATCCTGTATACCTCTGGGGGAGACATAACCTCTCAGTCCTGCATACCTCAGGGGAAGGCAGAGTAATACGGCAAGAAATTTCACAAAGAAGAGGGGGAGGGTCCTTGCCCTGAAATTCATCCCTCCAAGTTGGCAAACAAACAGAAAATGAGTTTTACTCTAAATTTCACATTTTTTTTGCTGTTGAACTAACCATTTTGTTTTAGCCAGGGAGTCTTCTAAACCCCCCAGATCCCCTGGCTCATTCTCCTTTAGGGAATGGTTTTAATGGTCATGGCAATTCCATGTTCCTTTCTGAGGAACAACCAAATTATATTATGTGATGGTTGCTCATGATTTCAGCCCTATAATAAATCTATACTTCCATATTTAAACTAACATAGAAGTATAAAATTAACGCTTATTTACAGCCCCAAAATATGGAAAAATATCTTGATGCCAAGAGCAACAACTGCAGCCCCCAACCACGGTTTTCACCCTACATGGACCTTACACATGTGACCACCTCCTCCATTGAAAATCACAACCTATCAACCTGGATATAGGTAACACTACATGCACATGTAAGAGAAAAACCCCAAAATATATTACAAAAATATGTGGCCCCGCCCTACCTTACCAGCATTATATAATTCACCTATGCTTGCAGCAAGCACACTGTTTGCAATAAACAGTATGCAGAGGCTGAATGTCTACCCTTTTACCAAGTACCTATTTCTTTGTTTGATAGCAAATGTTTACTCTGGGTACACATTTCCCAAGTCACTTAATAATAATCTGTCAGGGGGAATATCGTGATTAGCTTCAGGTAAAGAACGATGACAAAACAAAACCAGCTCCGACATTGTCCCAGTAGAGGAAGTGAACCAAGCCATTACGGCCTTTGTCTTTCAGAAAGCTTTGTGAAAAGAAATTCAAACAATGCAGACTAAGCATTAATTAGCACACCTTTCCTCTCCCTTTAGGCAAGCAGGCAGAGCAGATTTCCTGCATTAATTGTGGTATAAACTACCATCTTGCTTTATCCAGATTCATACCTGCTCACACTAATTGGATGGCAAACTTATTATTCTAGGAAAATTATTCTTGTCTGAAGCCTATAATGGAAAATATTTATATTTTGGTTAACTTAGAACCCAGCACTGTGGGATATGCATGCGGCTAAAGTATTTTTTGTTGTTGTTGTTGTTTGGAGGAGGGGGGCTTCCAGCCTGTTCGGGCCCAAAGTCAAGGGGGAAGCCCCCCTTGGAAAATTTTACACCCCTCCTAGAAGATCAAAAACTAGCATTGCCATAATGCATTTTAGTAAGTTTCGCCCCCTCTGGAAAAATTTTTGCCCCCCCCTAGAAGCTTTTTCGCCCCCCTTCAGCACCTTGTCTGGCTACGGGCCTGAGCTTGTTATTTTCATATTGTTATTTCCAGCTTATTGTTTCATGTATATTTCATGTAAGCATAAGCATGGAACACATGACCCTTATGTATGTAATATTAAATGCAACCATGCATGCATACGGTACATATATCTGTACATTGCTAGGAAACTCCAAAGCAGACTTATTCATGCAGCAACTTCAATTATGGCTTCCAAATGGGCAAATCCAATTCCCACAAAGTTAAACTTCTGCACATTACACAATTTAATTTCTTCTCCACATATGTCCCACACAAATGTAATTCTTGAGTACTTTAGGGAATAAGCAGTACAGCCTCCAAGTTTATTTTCAAACATCTGCAGCCAATTCTTACAAACATCTCATTGTCCATACAGGTATCTTTTATGATTCTAAATATAAATAATGAAAAAAAAGAAAAAACTATGAAAGAATTCAGCAAGAATTTAACGACTCAAAAACAAAAATATTGTCACATGATTGAAAAGAGCCATTCCTGAATAAGGATTCCAAGGTATTACCTAATTCATTTTGGAAGGGATTGCATTTTCCCCTTTACCTCAAAATACTACAGAAGTACTCCCAAATCTCAGAGCTTTTCTTCTGTTACTAATTAAGCCTGTTTATATCTTCATTACATCTTCTAGACTCTAACAGCTTCCTAGTTTTGCCAGAACATACAATTACACCCCCATCATTAATCCATCAAACCTTATCTTTCTCTAAAACACTGCACAAACTTTCCACGTTCCTTCCTTTCTCCATGTCAAGGTAATAAGTCTTTGTCTGTTCCAGGCTGCCAAGTTTTGACAAAACATTCAGCCTAACATCTACATCAGTACGGTCGCTGTGACACTATGAATCAATCCAAGACATACAAGGGTCCCTCAGGAGGGTCCGCTCTTTTCTTTTCAGTGAGTCATTTTCCATTTTAATAACAACATGATCTATTAAAGGGGAACATTAAAGGCCCTAACTTCATAGTCACTGCAAATTTGGATGAAAAATTATGCCTTTATTGCACTTTTGGATTAATAATTGAAACAAACAAATGATGTCCACACATCACAAGAAGTTCAAAAACATAAAATGAAGGCAGAAAAATGATGGATGTACTTGGTTATAAGAAATTCAATAGCAAGTCTGGAAGTGTGGAAATTGGTTCTACATAGTTAATATTTTACTGACTTCACACAGCCATTTATAAGCTCTGACACAGCTGGCCACTAGACTGATGGATTACGTCCTCTCAGCCACTCATATGATGTGGAATTGGAGTATATGAGAAAGCTTATTTAAATAGCAACAATATTTCAATCACTATGGAGTTATTCAGAGGCATGTGTCTAAATATGCTTATGCTTATTTGACATAAAGGCATAATTCTAATTGAAATTTATTTATTCTTAAAACAAAAGGAGAAACACAAGACTCAAGAAACAAACACTTTCCCAGTCCCAACTTCTATACAAAGTGGTCATGTTAAAGTTTAACTACACTTCATACATTAAATACAATAAGCATGTACATACAGGCTTATCACTGACCCGGGTCACCCGGGTCAATGATGCACAACTTTTGGTTTTGACGCACTGACACAAAACCTCTGGGGTCAAATTGATGTACAGCTTTTTCACCCCAACAATCAGTAATGATAAAGCAATTTGGCCAATACATTCATTGTGCAAATTTACGCAAAATGCAGCACTTTCCAGTTCTCAAGTGACATTTTCCACCTCTCTGTATGTTCTGGTAAAAATCTAAATAAAAAACTGTATCGCTACAACATTATGGAGCTACCACCATTCCCACATATACATTTACGCCTAATTAACTGCACCCACATGCACTCACCTAGTTACGTGATTAAACTTGACTCAAAACGAGTGAACGTGTACATGTATTGTAAACAGATCACATGCGTAGGTGATCAGAGTGTTCTGTAATTCAATTTCAGTTCAATTTCAGTTGTAAACATAAGGCTAGGCTTAGGGACAAACATACACCAGCCTAACATGATCGGTAGAAGATGTTACCCGAGACATTATTGACGCAAGACACACATTGCCAGTCTCTGTACACTATGTCTGTGGTATTGAATGAAATCTGACTTGCAGTGTTTCACACTGTACGATAACTGCTGTACAAGTATGAAGATATGAGGCCATGAACTACACACAGCTCTTCTGTAATTGACATTGATGTAAATGTCAGTCATAGAGTAGTATTATAAGAACTTATAATGTCAGTGTACTACCACTTACACTTGACCCCTTCTTTTTTAGTTTTGACTCTTGTAAATATTTTTGACTCTTGTAAATATTATATTCTAGAGGGTCAGTGACTCCTGAAAAAAAAAATAATGAGTGCAAACCCTGTACATATCATCATTTTCCCTGAAAAACTGGGTAGGAATAAAAAAATATTTGTCTCATAAATTCTGGAATCTTAATTAACTGAGATGCCATACTTAAATTTTTACCCCTAACTACCAAAAGAACTGTTGTAAATACAATACCAACTTGTCAATTTTTGGTAATTAGGCCTCTCTAAACTTTCTAACATGCACATGTTAGTATTTAACACAGATGATTTTTCCCATTACTTTTACATTCATCTTACTTTAATTTCCTACATGCTAAATTATTGCTATCAATTAACATACAGCATGGGAGAAAAGGGGCCAGGAAAGATTAGGTTATACGAAACTGTGAATCTAACACCTTACATCCTGAATATTGGAATGAGATCATGCAAGAAACAACGAAAAATCATTCCACCTCACATTCTCAATTTTCAAATGTGAGAGACAAAATGAGAATCTGCAGTAAAAGCCCGGAAACTTGGACATTTCTAGACAAAGGTATGTAAGGCTGAGGGTCTGAGGGGAAACAGTCACCCCCTCCCCCTCCTCCAGCAAAGAAAACTTGTTTATACAGTATCAGGGCAAATAACTGTCTCTTTTAGGACAAAATTCTTAAATGCCAATAATGGGACATTTAATATCAAATACCTCCTCCCTCTCCCCTTCCCCCACCCCTTCCCTTCTGAAATCTCTTTTCACCCATGCTTGTAAGATGAAACTACTTTCAAAGAAATCCCATTCAATATTTATGATATATGCTTTTGACAACAACATCAACAAAAGAATATGACATTACACTTAACTTACTGTACATCTTACAACCATGGAGCTACTACCTAAATATTAACTCCATCTTACAACCTCCCCATATTAATTCTGAGGCCCGTAATGGAAGCTTCCAAACCACAATAACCTGGAGTGACCTCTTTCCATACCTGGGCACAATTTACATCACTTCATCTGGTGACTGTGACAAATTGATTGATACTTTAGTAACATATCAAAACTCTTCTCGCTATCAAATTTTAAAGGTTGTTGAGAACAGGTTATTACAAGGGGCATGATAATCTCAACAAAGCCAAGATTTCCGATAATTTTCCCTCCAAAACTGGAGGGTAAGAGAGCTCAAAAGTAGAGGCTTTGTTTGAGGGTAAAGCAATCTTAACCAACAATGGATAATTGAGAAGTCCCTTGGAAGCAAACTGATTAGCAAACAGTCAAATCAAACAAATATAATATCACCTAACACCTGCCACAGCTTTAAGGCTTTGTCCTTTATTCATATTTCATCACATATATATCTCTGATGATTGTAAACCTACTGTGTAGGAGCAGATTTTATGATTTTATGAGCAATTTATGATTTTATGTCACAGGAGAATTTCAATTTATATGGGATTGCACAAAGTTTAAAATGGAGGTCATTAGCATATGGTCCACTAGCCAGATCAGCTAGCCCATCATTTTGGGCAGGGAGTAGCACCCCCCTGAATGGGCTTGGTCTGAACGTGCATGAGATGCATTGTTATATAAGGGTGCTCCCTCATATTCCCTTCATAGACCCTTTTCCTTGTCACACTTCTACAATTACTTGACCTGCACCCATGAAAGGTTACCAAACAGTCGAAAACATATACCAGGTTGTACATACACAGATAGGGACTGATTTAATAAAGGGTTAATCAACGCTGGACCGTGCATTAATAAAGGGTTAATCAACGCTGGACCGTGCATTAAGTAGAGGATAATGCACGATCGGGGGTTAATGCAAGCGATGCACGAGGGCGCAGCCCGAGTGCATCTAGCGATAGCATTAACCCCCGGAGTGCATTATCCTCTATTTAATGCATGGTCCAGCGTTGATTAACCCTGTTCATTCATACACAAGAATTTGATGAAAAAATTGTAAAAAGAAAGAAAATTTGTGTTTTCAGATAACCACATTTTTATTGAAATCAAAACCCCGAGGAAAGATGAGACCTATTCACAACCTTTCAAAACAATAGGCCTATTCGTGCGCAATTAATAAAGTAGCCTACTGTTAAACAAAATGAATTCAATGAAATATTCATAAGTCATGAAATATAACAACAATGTGACTAAATTTGAGAAATGGTATTCTTCTTTAAAGACTTCAACAGCCGAAAAGGACTAAAAATTAACAGTTGGTAACATAACTAGAGGTATTATGACTCCATGGTAACCCCTCAGCCACGAAATCTTGCATTTGTATCATGTACATTTGCACTGCACACAGAGCATATTTACTAGGCCTATCATGGTACGTTGTGTACGCTGTGGGTGCACATGCTGTGTACATAAACACATGCACGTACGACGTATAGGCTATATATACTGCAGTACAACGTAGTGACATATCCACCAGTATGCTTTAAGTAGCGCGGTCTTTTTAAAATTGCTCGTCATTTGTTCAAACCCTAACGGACTTGTTCTGGTATTCTTGAGCTTGTAAGTCACTTTAAATGATGGAATTTGCCTAGGATTCAGCTACTGATTTTGGGAGATAAACAGTCACAGCATTTCAAACATACATTTGGAGAAAAGTTTGGACGTGTTAGAGATCTCAGTCCTAACAGCGGTAACGTTAGTAACGCTGATTTCGTTCGAGGATTCAGTGCTCGACAAGGAACTTTTGTGTAAGTTTTAACGTTACTGAGGCTTGAGCCTAGGTTATTTGACTTTGAATTATAACCGTTAATGGATCCTTTGCCTCTATAGGGTTTCACGTAAGATTTGGGAACAAAAGTGTTTCTTAGAAATGGAAGCGTTTTCGTAGGCCTTGATGTGACTAGTGAATAGTGTCACACCACAGGCCTAACGTTGGATATATCATATCATGCTCAGCTAGGCCTATGTGTGTCAAGCATAGAAATAGTGTCAAGCCAGCTAGCCATATCTAAAGCTAGGTGATCTAATAAACACAGTGTATATAGTACGGTATTGTATTCATCCGCCGGTGATTTTATTCTTAATTTACCGTGGGTTATCCAAGGATAATGCACGGTCACCTGACCTTAATGAACCAATAGAAGTTGAGGATTTTAACTAAGTATGAATGAAGTAGAGGATAATGCACGATCGGGGGTTAATGCAAGCGATGCACGAGGGCGCAGCCCGAGTGCATCTAGCGATAGCATTAACCCCCGGAGTGCATTATCCTCTATTTAATGCACGGTCCAGCGTTGATTAACCCTGTTCATTCATACACAAGAATTTGATGAAAAAATTGTAAAAAGAAAGAAAATTTGTGTTTGCAGATAACCACATTTTTATTGAAATCAAAACCCTGAGGAAAGATGAGACCTATTCACAACCTTTCAAAACAATAGGCCTATTCGTGCGCAATTAATAAAGTAGCCTATAATGTTAAACAAAATGAATTCAATGAAATATTCATAAGTCATGAAATATAACAACGATGTGACTAAATTTGAGAAATGGTATTCTTCTTTAAAGACTTCAACAGCCGAAAAGGACTAAAAATTAACAGTTGGTAACATAACTAGAGGTATTATGACTCCATGGTAACCCCTCAGCCACGAAATCTTGCATTTGTATCATGTACATTTGCACTGCACACAGAGCATATTTACTAGGCCTATCATGGTACGTTGTGTACGCTGTGGGTGCACATGCTGTGTACATAAACACATGCACGTACGACGTATAGGCTATATATACTGCAGTACAACGTAGTGACATATCCACCAGTATGCTTTAAGTAGCGCGGTCTTTTTAAAATTGCTCGTCATTTGTTCAAACCCTAACGGACTTGTTCTGGTATTCTTGAGCTTGTAAGTCACTTTAAATGATGGAATTTGCCTAGGATTCAGCTACTGATTTTGGGAGATAAACAGTCACAGCATTTCAAACGTACATTTGGAGAAAAGTTTGGACATGTTAGAGATCTCAGCCCTAACAGCGGTAACGTTAGTAATGCTGATTTCGTTCGAGGATTCAGTGCTCGACAAGGAACTTTTGTGTAAGTTGTAACGTTACTGAGGCTTGAGCCTAGGTTATTTGACTTTGAATTATAACCGTTTATGGATCCTTTGCCTCTATAGGGTTTCACGTAAGATTTGGGAACAAAAGTGTTTCTTAGAAATGGAAGCGTTTTCGTAGGCCTTGATGTGACTAGCGAATAGTGTCACACCACAGGCCTAACGTTGGATATATCATATCATGCTCAGCTAGGCCTATGTGTGTCAAGCACAGAAATAGTGTCAAGCCAGCTAGCCATATCTAAAGCTAGGTGATCTTATAAACACAGTGTATATAGTACGGTATTGTATTCATCCGCCGGTGATTTTATTTTTAATTTACCGTGGGTTATCCAAGGATAATGCACGGTCACCTGACCTTAATGAACCAATAGAAGTTGAGGATTTTAACTAAGTATGAATGAACTACTGTTAACCCAGCCATGCAGTAATATCACTAGGCTAGATATAATTATTATGTGCAAAATACCAGCAAGTATAAATTGACATTTCTAATAGAAGCTGCATATATGAATCAAAACGCTAGTTATTATGCATTTTCCACATGACAAACCACTTACAGAAGATCACAATGAGGATCAAGAAAATACAGATCATCATGGAACAAAACAGCCATTTTTCACTTTTTCATTTCAGTTTCATTTTTGTCAGATCTGTATGACAGGCAAAATATTACGACTTGTCATGTGCACACTTTCATGGTTGCAAGGGGTAAGGACATAAGTAGGGGAAGGGGCAGTGAGAGCTATCATCCTCTCATGCGTTACAGATTAAGTCACATGGTTATGTATTTAGCTGCATGGCTGCCCTGAAACTTAAGACAAAATGCAGTGCCCCCAGTTTGAATTAATATACCCTGCCATCCTAATTCAGGAATGTCTCCTTTCAATCATGTGACAATACTTATCTTACTTGTTTGTTAAAGTCATGCAGAATAACTCCTCAGTTTGCCTTCAATATCAATGTTTTTTTTATACAGAAACACAGTGAAAAGTACTTGTGAGCCAAATACGAGGAAATCTGTAAGATTTTGGCAGATTTTTGAAAATAAACTGAGGATGACTGCTTTCTCCCTTTAATAAAGACAGCACTACGTTATTCCATGTGAACTACCAAATTCTTAATGCATCTGTGTCCTGCACTTTTCAGTGATGATCGATGAGAATTTGAAATTTCATGACTGTAGCACACGTAAATATAACATGGTCACTTTTGTCAATTATGCAAGGGGCAGTTGCTGTTACTCTGGGCAGGCAAAGATGGGATAAGCTACCCATATGTACAAGCTTACACTTCCAGTCTGTATACAGTCATGCACGAGTGTATTTACTCCACTTGTGATGTCACAGATCTTATTTCAGGAACAGGAAAAGTATGACAAAACATGACAGAAATGAAAATCCATGTTCACCATAAAACCGCCAAAATTAGAGAAAACTTTCATTGTGCAAAAGTGATTGTGTCAGATGCCATTTACCAGAACCATATGACATTCTGTAGGCATACCTTCAACCATGATACTTGGACTTTAATTGTGCAATATTTCCCAGGGTCTAGTTGCAGGTAAGTGGGGATTTTAAGAGTAAATAGGAGGTAATTTTCTAACCTCCACTGTGATTTTCATTTTACAAAAAAAGTATGACACAATGTATTACACGTAAATATTGTATAAGAACATTTGACAATCTGTTTCATGGGCTGTACATGTCTCACACAATAATTTATGTCAACATTTCTTTAGTGCTCTCTTCTTCCTTTCCCTTTCCCCTCCCCGTGTCTAATCCCCCTTTCTATTATCAGGGTGATAATTACTACAAACCCCCTCCCTTCAGTAATGTCACAAATAATATCACCAATGGTAGATGGTAGCAAAAGGTTGAGTAACTTGCACCTTTATAAACTATTGTTTACAAAGTTGTTACACTTAAAAAGAAAAGATTACAACCATGAGAATTGTACCATATGTTAAAAGTACATAAAAAAATTCACGATAAGCTTATACTTACAGAGTAATCAGACTGGACACGACTAAAGGCTACGGAAACTACCACCCTTATTAAAACACTTGAAATCTACTTCAAATCAGCTGTGCAAACTAATTGTGACACAAATTGTCACTAGGTATGTAAGTACAGTGTATGTACAGCTGTAGCTGTAGATTTTATAGACTAATTGACAATGTACCCTATGCAATTATTTAAAACTTGGGAAAATAACAACTGCATTGAATTCTTCACACCACAAGGTAGATGGATGCTTGACCTCTAAAGATTGACCACTTGAGCCAAAACAGCCAAATAATCATCTTCAGAAAAACCTTAAATATTTGGTCATCTTGAGTTCACCTTTCTCCTTCAAATCACAAATTTTCTAGTGTATAATCTACAAAACTTACCTGTTTTCGGAGCCTATGAACTCCGATACTCACCTCCTATTTACATATGAAATACTTAGATGGTTATACTTACAAAGATAAACTGTGAAGGTGCATACTGACTTTAGAAGCATTTTGGAAAGAAAGCACTATAGATATCCTCCAAAAGGAGATCGAAAACTCTCGAATTGCCAAACATTAGCAAAAACATGTCCCGCTCGAAGCAGGGCATGATGAAGAGACTTACCACGCTGCCCTCTATAGTGGGAGGGCGCCATCCTGATGCTAATGATTTATGCCAGATGGTACTTGCAGGCAAGTTGGGGAATTACATATGTAAATAGGAGGTGATGAGGAACGAGACAGACTCCACTAAACTTCCCCCACCCCCACCCTACTCCCACCTCCACCCCCTCCACCCCACCCCCACCCACCCATTTCAGTTTCCCTAATTCACTACATACAACATACATTCCTCTCTTCTCCATCTTTCCTTTCCAAGACAAATGAAATTTGCAAAAATCTTAGACAGCTGCAGATGATGACAGTTTTCTTTCTCCCTTATTTGTTAAATACTTCACTTCCAAAAAAGTCCACAAATTCATGGACACCATGTCCAACTCTCTAGCTCAATAGCCAGCTGGGAGCCCAAAAGCTCCCTGTAGCTGCTACCCCACAGGGAAATAATTTGTTCTCATACATTGCCCAGCAGATTCTGTGGTTTAATGAGTTCTTTATGTTATAAAACTTTTAAAACCATAGGCCCATGATTACACCAAAAAGTAACACCTGGACACATTTTTTGATCTATTTGGTACATGACTGGCTTTTGTAGCAAATTGCTACAATGGGACACCAGCTAAATTTTTCTCTTTAAACTTTTTGGCAGTGAGAAACTGTTTACTTTGTAGAGTGCCCTCACTGATTAGGGACATTTATGAACTAATTCCTTTAACCAGGGAACTGCCATTGACTTTAACCTAGCTTTTTTGACAAAGTAGAGATAATTGGGCTATAAAATGGTTGACAACTATCCTAATCTCTTTTCAAAATCTCTCACTGTATATTAAAATAAAAAAAAAATAAAAAAGGCCCCAAAACATTCAGCACATTGTAATTCATAAAATAGTACCACACACATATACAATCATATAAAACATTATCATAGGTGCACCAGCTAGGGGCTGACAATTACGCTTCTGGAGTCTGGGAGGAGAGGAGGCTTATAGTTCAGGAAACCTATTTCTTGGGCAAACTTTTGTAAACAAATGGACAAATTTCTCCCATAATAAAGGTTTATGGGGTGGACTTTGTTTAAGATTTGGGCAAGGTTATCCCACAGTCAAGCTTTTTCTCTGGCAAAAACAGCTCAGCCTCCCACCCCCCCCCCCCTCCCAGCCCCAATTAAAATGTTTTGTATGCTTATGCAAATTATTTGCACATGTGGCTGCAGTTACCAAGAGTCTTATCTAAAAGAGACCATTCTGCGTGACATCCATGAACCAACACACATACATAACAGTCAAATTCTCCTGCTTTTATACAACCATATAAGGTATGAACCATGGAAAATAAAGAAATAAACAAGCTTTTCAGTAAGTTCATTTCCTGCATATCAATCTGGCCCTCTTTGATAAGACCATAAAAATTTTTAATTAGTTTCCCCTTATCCTTAAGCTTTTAAGTTTGAAAATGTCTTTTGGAACCAGGAAATCTTCATAGGAAGCAATTTACTTTATTCTGTTCCATTCAGTATAATGTGCACTCCAGACAAGGAACCTTCAATTTTTTCTTCTGATATTAAACACAGCAGGCAATTAGCAGCTTTTTGTTCTGTTTCTAATATAAGTTTAGAAAATAAATTCCAGTGTATAAATGCATCTTGCCTTCCCATATGCCCTTCAAAGGGTAAAACTTGTACCTATCCCACTGGGAGTTGTGTTTCTTATCAACCACAATCAATCAGTCCTGCTCTTATTACACCACAGGGCTCTGTACACAGCTCTTGTGGCATGTACACAATGAAGCTCTGTGATTGGCCAAGGACTGGTGAACTAGGAGGAGCTTAGTCAATTTGGCACGTGGCAGGCACACTTCTCATTCTCCATTGTTGTGAGGCACTGGGATCTTGTTAGCAATGGATTGTGAGACCTGGTTGGTGCTTTAATTACGCTGTGATATGATTATTCATGACTAGGAAAGTAAATGGACTTTGCAATCACAGGCAGATGGGTACAGATCTTGATCAATTTTTCTCTAGACAGTTTTGAAAAGCAAATTGGATCTGGTAAAGGAATATTATATGCTTGGCTGGGACAACTAACTAGGGGTACTCTAATACATTTCTGGATTTAATAACTTGAGTTTCTGTAGCCTGAATGCAATTGATCCTGAGTTTGCTATCTCTATTTCAGAAGATTTTCTACCCACTGCTGAACTATTACAAAGAATGACTGTTGTGTATGTTACTTCAGTCAGGAAAAAAGAATATCACAAAAAAAAGAGTGTGCAAAGTTGTGATGGATTTTTGTAAAATGATAAAGAATGGGGAATAGTATCAAGCATTTTAACAAGTTGTGATGACTGTTTGCTCACCATGTCATGTCTCTGATAAATGACCTACAGAAACAGTTGCTCAGCTTTCAGATACAGCATTAATGGACTGGTTGGAATGCTCTGGGAGAGTACTGTTCCTGCGAATCAATTAACGGATTTGCTGACATCACTTCATGGTTTTTACTTTGCCAATGGATCAATAAGGCATCCTACAGTACTCACTTGAAACTTTCACAGCAGTTTTTAAATGTGGTTTTTAATGATTTGCAAGCTGGGATGCTGGGGCACAGCTTTATCTCAAACTGAGCTGTGTGAAAAGCAGCGTTATTATCTCGGCTACATGTACAGAGGATAACGTGTATACAGATGTTTAATTCATGGACTAGTGTCACTTGCATCTGAAATTCAAACTTATCCACAGAGGCCCGACTTAAGAGAGTTGTTACTGCACGAAACCAGTAATTTTGGCAATCTGTCAGACTCTCTCTTACAGTGACTGTGCTAAGGAATAATAAGAGGAGAACCAGCTTAGATCTGATTTTTCCACTTGAATGAAACCTATCATTATTCACGGAAATTAGCCAATTCAAAGGGCTTAAGTTTTTCTAAAACACTTCTCTGAATCTAAAACTGCAACAACAGTTTCCTCCTGGAGACACCTTTTATCGGAATACATGCATCAAAATCACCTGATACAGACTTTGTACTGACTTGTAACACTGGGAACTACGTCACTGTTTCTGGTTCTGGAACAAACCTGCAAACAGCTCTTAAACTGATCCAAGCATGACCGGTATATTCATTAAACGTCTTTCTGCTTTTCAAATTCAAAGAGTGGTCTTCTTCGTTTAGCATCCTTTGAAACAGTTTATCTCTGCATGCTCAAGGACTATACGCTACTGTGCTACACTCTCGTGGATTCACTTGCCATGCAGTTCCACAAGGTAATAAAACCTGTTGTTTTGTCAATTCTGGGTTTTTTATCTGCGTGAATCATGGGACGGGCTACCCATCTCTTGTAATTGATCGACATAACTGATATACACTCTGTATCTCTCTGCGCTGAAAACGACCAAGGGTATAGTAAACGGTAGAGGCTGATATAGGTTTACAAGAATACTTAACAAGTGGATGGTAGTCATATTGCAAATGTGAGCAGATAATAGCCTTTGTATCATATAGTACTATACAATATAAGGACATGGAACCTATCTTGTGGAGGAATCTGTTCAATGTTTTCTGATTAAGTCTCATTTGAGAGTCCCTGTGCATCTTTGTGTGAATATCATTTGTTTAACCACCAGGAATCCACTAAAAGTTAATTTTAATTTGTGCCTGGAGAAAGAGAAATTCGTTATCACGCATACTGGATTCATAAGCAAGAGATTTATTTCCTGTGTAATATATTGCACTGTGTTGAACAGTGCTCTACACTCCTGTTATTATACCAACTAACGTCTGTAAGGAAAACTATCAACAATGGCATTTTGGGAGATTATTTTTATACATATTCTCTTAAACTTTTTGATAAGTCTTTCCAGTGGAACACCTTCATTTAGTCGAATGCCCGAGGAGAAATCTGCCTTAACTGGAGGTGATGTGACATTTCATTGCACCGTAGATGGTTTAGAAGATAGGCATGTGGTTCAATGGAAACGAGGAGGAACCATTATAACAAATAACTCGGAAGTTTTGACAGATCCTGATAAAATCAGGGTCATCACTGACCCATCCACGGGTCTGTATAATCTTCAAATTTCTAATGTAAAACAATCTGATGATTTAGACTATAAATGCGTAGTTTATGATCAAAATGACAACACTGAAGTGCTAGAGTCCAATCCGGTTCGACTGGAGGTTCACACTGTACCTGATCAAAAATACCCTGATTGTGATCCTTTAGAGGAACCTCTATTTGTTGAAGGGGATGAGCTGACAATACTTTGCAAATCACAGAGGGCCAATCCCCCTGTTCTACTTCAGTGGTACAAGGGGGGAGAAAATATTCAAGGAGCATCTCTCAATGATGAGCCAGCAGGGTACCGTACACTCAGTTACACTTTTACCATAAATTACAAAGACGACGGGGCAATATTTCAGTGCAAAATGACTACCAGTGCTATCGAGTCATTTGAAAAGAGTTGCAGTCTAGGACCTCTTGTCATTGTGTACAAACCAAGGGTCCAGCTCTCCTTGCCAGAGGAACCAATCCAAGATGGAATGCAGATCCAACTAGACTGTGATGATGATGCCAAGCCAGAAGCATTTCAGTATGAATGGTACAGCAGTATACCACTTTCAGATGACCAGATGACTCTAGTACGCAACAGAAGGGTCATGCTCCTTACCGTTTCAGCCAGCTTGAATGGGACCAAAATATCATGCAATGCCACAAACATTTATGGATCTGGTATGAGTAACACTGTCACTCTTTTTGTACAGCCCAAGCAAGACACATCAACAGAAGACACTGGAAGTGACGACAAAACAAAGTTAACACCATCGACAGATATAAATAAGGTAAAACCAGGAGAGCCGGGAATGGGGTCAGTGTCATCTCCCTCACCAGGTCTGAGTAGCAGACTACTTCTACTCATTATAGGAATTCTCAGCTTAATGCTAATTGTTCTGCTTCTTGTGCTAATTTTTTACACATGCCGAAGTTATCAAACGAACGGCAACCATAGTATAATCTATGGAGCGCCCTCAAGTATTTGCAATGGTACAAACATTGACAGGGCCTGGGACCAAACAAGTGTTTATTTTGAACCTAGAGACCAAATCAGTGTGCATGAGGCACCAACATGGATAAGGACTCCAAAGCCTCCACAGTGGAGACGGAATGTAGCCGTACAAGTCCCATTCCAGGAGGACCCCCCCTATGCGGAGATCGAACAGGACTGGGATGATGGCGTTTATACGCTACAGATATAATAAGCAAAGTTGTAAGTAAGCATTAAAATGTGTTTATAGTACTATTTATGTGCAGAATCATGCAACATGTCCTGTGCAGCATAAGATGTAAAATATATCTCTGATTTCACTTAAAAAAATTACTTGTTTAGCATCCAGTTATGTCAGCTTATGGGAGTTTTGGGGTTTTTTTTCAGCAGATTTTTTTTTCAATAGAACCAATATGCATAAGAGTGGAAGTAAAAAGGGCCCATGTGATCTTCTTATCAGTGTTACAATATGCTGCAGTTGTGCATTCAACAGCAGCCATATACTTGTTCCAAATTTATTTTTAAATTATAAAATGTATAACAAATGCAAGGTGAGAATACCCATGATCAAAATAATGACATTTTGCTTAAAGGGAGTATGAAGTCACCCCAACTTGGATTAGTATATCCTGGTATCCTGATTAATGAATGGCTCTTTTCAATCATGTGACAAAATTATGTTACAAAATAGTTAAATCTATTCAGAAAAACTCCTTAATTTACCTTTATGTTTCAATTTGTAACTATGTTCTGACACAAAATGAAAATTCTTACAAGGATGATAAGGTGAGTTTTGTAAAATTTTACTGATGTTTCATGATAAATTTGGGGTGACTGCTTATTTCCTGTAAAATCTGGCCAGATTCAGCATTACAAAAAAAGAAAATAATTGAGGTTGGAGCCAATTTATTTGTAGAGTAGTGGTGCTAAACAAGGAATATTTTTATCATGCCTTATTATTTACCTAGCATAAATATAATGACCAATAACTGTATAAAACCAGTACAGCAAATTTAAAGCCTTTTTTTTTTTTTTATCATCACAAACCAACTACACAGTTTCATACAGCTGTTTCAATGCATATTTTGATTTTTGCTTCATGTCACCTTTTCAATGTTTTATGCAAATATGAAATTATCCCTAGCTTTTCAAGGGACATTGTTTACAGCTTCATATAAGATGTTAAGCTGGATGAAACCACTGGCATACAAAATGAATTAAGGTATAGTCATAACAGGCTACAATGTTGATCATGAATTACAGCTTGTTCAGTTTAAAACCAAAAAGTGGAATAAACTACTTTTCCTAACACATAAAAAGTAAAGCCCTTGGATCCTCATTGTAAATTAAGGCAAATTGTTTCTATAATTATATTAATATCACAATTAATGCAAAGACAGGATTGTCAATTCCATCAATTTACTAGTTTACATGGCTGGTTCTTAAACCTCCTGCTTCAATTTCTATTAAATGATTTGGCGGTTTCCGGAAAGCCTACGTCAAATCCATGAATCCCACGCTCCCAGTCATTCAAAGTTGGTTACCCTACATACAGTAAAGGACAAGCTGTACTCATATCAAAAATGTCATCAAACAAGAAAGTGTTGTACCAACGTTACATACAGAGTGCAATGCTACATTGGGGGGGGGGGGAGGGGAACAAAGAGCAACTCATGTTTGTATGGAATTTCTAAGAAGTCAAAGCACTAAACCTGCATAAAGTTTGAAAGAAAGGGAAAAAAAAAAAAACAAGTTGCACATTCTTGTCAATAATTGTAAAGTTGTACATCAGATAATATTTTGAATAAGTTAGGCATATGAAAATATTTTCTGTCAATGCTGAGGTGTTGCTAGATGTTATAATGTGCATTTGCACACAGTGGCATAGTCAGGATTTCTCTCAAGGGGATGGGGTCAAAAGGGAAGGGTGTCCCCTCCCTTTTTTGAAAACTTAGGTGCCCTTACATGCAATCTGGTGCCACATATGCTACTTTTTTGAAGTAAAATTTGTGTTAAAGAATTTATGTGTTTTTAGGAACTAAAATAAAATTGGCATCAGAGTGGGGGCATGGCCCAATGTGCCCCCCCCCCAAAATATGCCACTGTTTGCACCCAAGTGTGATAGTATTATGTATGTCAATGTCTCTTTATACTATGACACCTTACACCAACACATTTAGTAAACAATTAGAACAAATGTAAAACAAGCACATTCTTATGTTTCAGGAGGAAATTGGCAAACAGTTTCAAATGGAGGATGACGAAAATATAAGATGGTTAATAGTCTATATAAAGTTGTTAGTCACAACTTAGGGAAAACAAAGATTAGGATCTCAGAACCTAAATGGTAAATGCAGTCATTTAAATTGCAGAGATGAGACAAGTCTCACTTATTTTTGTAAGCCCTGGACAATGCATGAATGTATGCACTTGTAGTGTTAGCCTCTCATATTCATTTGGTCGTTTCTAAAGAATACTTTCAATTATCCATCACATCAAGAAGCATACTTTGAGGGAATTATGCAGTACTTATGACTTCATATGTACTAACATAGTAGACTCACAACTTGTTGTCTGATGAGAAATGTCACGTTTCCATTCAAACAGAACTTGAGGTAGACCTTGTAACATTTGAATAAATCTATGAATAAGAAGATAGCCCTGGGTGGGGGTGTTATCTAAGGGGGAATATTCTTTTGGATTGTTCTGAACAATTAGGAGTATTCAGATACTATCACATGCAACATTTTACCAATTCTGAACTAAACTTATTTTCAAAAATAAGTCTGGCCTCTCTATTTGGGTTGGGAGGGGTCATCCAACCCCTCCCCTCCCCTCAGGTTGCAGGTATACAGTATACCATTTCCATCAACATGGGCAACAAAGCAACAACAGGTTTTTTCACTTGTGATGGATGTATTCCTTTCTGTAGACTGAAGATATAGCTACCAATGGCATTTTATAGTCATCCCTTTGTCGCATAATTAAGCCAACCTTCTGATGCCAATACAATACTGTGTCTCTCGTGGCAACACAATATTATGCACACAACTGTGATAGCCATATGTAGCAGACTCTAGCCAGCAAAAGTAATGCTTTTTGATAAATATCTAAAACTGCATATGATCTTCTGAACACTTGAAAAAAATGAGGGTTTATCATGAAATTAGACTGCCAATTAATATGAACGAACTGGTAGCACATATTTATTGGGTGTTATTGTCCAAGTGTTATGAAATAACCCACACTTATTTGTGAAACCACTATTGCTGTGTCGTAAAAAATTGGTATTAAAAGAGCTATCAAAGCAGCAGATGTCTTGAAGAAGAAGATTATAAATCAAAGCAGCCAGCATGGACAAACTTAAGATTTGATTTTTATGGCCATTCAAGCTTGCAGTCAAACTTCGTAACTACCGTTCAACCAGGGAGGTGTTATTAGCAATAATAACACCTCCCTGGTTCAACACAGTGAGAATATCTGCCACTATAAACCTCTGAGCAAATTTCTGAATACCTATTGCTACCTTGTTACAATCATTGGTATCTTATAGTAAAGCTTCTGTGGTTTTAATGTTACTGTCCCCATGCTGAAGATTCTAATGTTAAACTTGTGGGAGGGGTAGGGGTACTGCCCCCCCCAACAACCCTTACATCCCAAGCCACCTGCTGCTCTAACCTTAGGGTGAAAAACTATCCCCGTTCCCTAGAACTCTCCAGGAAATTGTGGAGCTCCCTTTCACCCCTTCCTTCCCCCCTTCCCCTCCCCCATCAATAGTTCTGGGTATATCACTTTTGTCCTTCACCACAAGATATCATTTTATGTGGTACATTATGCCCAACAAAAGGAATTCTGAAAATGAATGAAATATACTTAATTGGATCTAAGTGTTACACAGATTATAACCAAACATGATATTTTTCAGGTGGGGGTAGGATATTTTCCTGGGAGGGGTATTTTTCAGGGGAGTCATAAATGCTGAGGCAACAGTAAATTTGGTTTTCAACACCTCCTAAGAGAAAGGGGTCTCAAAATTCTGCCAATGGGGCTAGGTCCCATCAACACCATGGCTTCAGACCTCGGGTCACTACTTTCTCTGGTCTAAACACTTTGTTCCTTTTTGTTCTTTTTGAACTGTTTACAACTGTCTATTCCTTTTCTAGACCAGTTGAACTGATCTCAACCTGTGATTTTTCACACTGGTGGATAACTGATTAAATTACCACATGTTGCTAACAGTGATGTACTAAAATGTTGGTACCGATTGTTTTATACACTGTTGACTGTTAACCAAAACTGTCATCAGGCCTTAAAGGGCAATGCAGTCATCCAAGGGAGGGTCGGCTAGAGGGGCCACCCTCTGTTAGAGGGCCCCTCTTGACGAGGGCCTCTTTTGCCACTGTGCTATCAACCACTGCCGGGTACAAATTGTGGGTAGGAGAGGATACATAGCTATATAGTCCTGAGGTAAGGAGGGGTGATGTAGCAACATTTGATAATACAATCATAACCATGCAATTATCCACCAGTATGAAAAGTTGCATGCTGAGATCAGTTCAACTGGCCTTGAAAAGTTAGTGACAGTTGCAAGCAGGTCTAAAAGAAAAAAGGTATTTAGTACATAGAAAAAGTGACACCATAGGTCTGAAGCCAAGGTGATGGTAGGACTAAGGTGCCCCTTGGCACAATTTTGAGACTCCCTTCCCTTGAGAGGTTTTGGAAACAAAATTGCTGTAGCTTATTCATGGATTTGAGTAACTCCGTATATGTATCTTAACTATCATGCGTGGCCACTTCAAAACTGAATTGTTAATATCATGCTACATAACTCCATGGTGCTACTGCCTTTACCAATTACCTTCAATCAATGTTCAGCTGGAACCTAGTGACAAACACTTGTAACAAAAATAAGGGCAGATTATAAAATTTTGATTATTTAAACTGCAACATTTCAGGTTATTCTTCTTAAAATATTCTTTTTCTCATACAAGGATCTTTTCAAGATATTTCAAAACATGAATATTAGTGTTAAAGTCTAACAGACTATTTTGCATCAATTAAATAATTTCAGCAACAGACATCATCTGAAATTATTGAAAGCAAGACTATCAAATAAGTATAGACAAGTGCTTAAATGCTGTTTCAAAATGGTTTCATATTTTCTCAAGATGACTAAATAATTCTGGTGCCATTTATTTGTCTACTAAGATGTTTTAAGTTTCTCATAAAATGTATTCCTCTCTGAATAAGCCAGATATAAATCAGGGGAGTTAGGTGGGAGGGGGACCTGATGGAACTCCTAGCAAAGGTGATGGGACATCTATATCCCCACTTCCCCCGCACTGTCTAGGAAGCTGTTGCTGCCAGCCCCATAGCCAGAAAAGCTACTGAAAGGAGGCAAGATAGCTTTGGGGGGAGGGGGGCAAACATTTAACAGAGGTGACATATAATAGGATGCATTAAGACAATGGTAATTTTTGTATTCTGGAGGACATGAATTTTCTGGGGGTACCCCTCCCTCCCCTTGGCTACGGGCTTCATTGCTGCCCTCAAACGTACCTGTTAACTGTACCAATATCTTAGTACCTACATCTTTGGTCAATTTCTTCAGTAGACCTGAGTGGATGGGAATGACATTATGGTTAAAAAGGAAATAAGAATTTGTTATTCAACTTATCCTTCCTCCGGCTCTCCTGTCCTGGGCCTCCAGCTCTGGCAACTGCTCAAATCAGAGTGCTTAAGTTTTCCTTTGGAGAGACCCTCATCTGTCATTGAATGACTATAGCAGCTGTGAGTTAGTTGACCAGAACTGAGGAAGGGGCCATTACAAAATTCAAGGGGTGTCTCAGAATCCTCCTATAGCTACTGGCTGCCCTATCAATTAGCATCATAACCCCAAAAGCTGCACTACCATGCTTTGCTTCCAAATTTTGCTTACAACTCTTTTTTCATCTCTTAAATATTTACTCAATGTATTCAGATCTGAGATTCATATGGTACTGTAGCTTTTAACATGTGAAGTATTAAATGTAGTAAATTTGTAATTCTTTTGATTACGGTATATGTAATACCTATATAAAGGTATATGTAACACCTTTAATACAAGGTATATGTAATACCTTTATTACGAGGTCTATGTAATACCTATATTACAAGGTCTGTGTAATACCTAAAAGATAATTCCTTTGAACATTGCTTACATTTGTTTTGACTGAGACATGCTACATACAGTTTAAACATCATAAGTTATCCAGTGCTACCTTTAATATCTGCATGGCAATGTATGCATATGCAATTATTTGTAATGATGACATGAATGGGGTAAATTTGTTAAACTTTTCATTCAGAATGTATATATGCAAGTGAAAACTAAAAAATAGTTGTGAATACTGAACAGTGTTCTGCCTCCCCTCAACAACACCTCCAAACCCCTATTTGGTCATCATAAGTGACCTCTGTAAGTATCAACAAAGTTTTTAGGTGACATATTTACTTGATATATTGCACACATGTGGTGATTTCTGCTGGGTTGCAAATCAAACTTATTAAGTACAACAGCAGGTGTTCATCAGAGCATGAATACACAACATAATCTTGGCATGTTATAAAATTTTCACTTTTAAGTGTTTTACTTGTGCAATACACTATGGAGATTTTTGTCTGTTACTACATACTTGTCCTCCCTTCATCAATTACCATCTCCAGCCCTCTCTACTCTACCCCCCCCCCCCCCCATACCTTTCCAGCCATTCCAAGACTATTTTCTCTCCATTATATATGGTATATGTTAAGTATTATAAGACCAAAAATGCAGCAAAAGTGAGGTAATTGAAACTTTTTACAAGTAATGTACACTAATGATGGAGAGGAATTAAAAACCTGCAAATATTCATAAATTCAGATATATAATTCTGTTGGTTCTGCAAAATCCTAAGTAATTCATTTGTGTTTTGACTATTTCTGTTTTCCCTTCTTGGTTACAGACCCTTTTTCAAATAGCAATTACAAATGATTAAGGGATAGAGGTTTAGTATGTGTCATTTTTTGTCCACAGTAAACATTTTGTTGACAAAAACGACACACACCAAAACTCTATGCTGCAGTTGTTTGAAAAGGGTCTACTGCTAATGCTATAATAAAAAGCTTTCTGGCCAAATGTTCTCAAAACTAGATTTTATCTTTGTCATTTTAGGAGAAACAGTGTTTTCAATATTCACTAGAAAGGAATCTTGCCTTCATATAATATGACCTGAGAATGTTGAAATATGTACCGAAAATGAACCTCAGTGAACCAGGCTCGTGTAACATCATAGCACCACAGGTTATAGTAAGTGACAAATTCATTTTATGCTAGTCAACATTTCCTGGTCATGCAATAACACAATGATATGTTAAAGACAAAGGCTATCACACATATTCTTTGTGATTTTGATATAATCACTCATCTGTAAAAATTGAATGTATATTTTTATGATTTTAACAACCCTCTTGGAAGAGTGTATAATCTTAATATTAATATGTATTATAACAGTAACAAGACACATAGCTAGCCATGACAATACCTGATTTAATGAAATCCTCAAATTATAGTTGTATCAAGATCAACAATACAAAATTAAGATGTTTGTAAATCTTAATTGCATTTGGGATAACCATGTTTTATTTGCTTTGATATCACACAAACGTCTGTGTTAAGTCATCTTTGCCAACACTATAGAAATGATTAGAAATGTTTTGATCTGAGATTTATTGTTTTTCTGTACATATATTTTTTATTTAGTTTTTCTCAGAGGTTTTGTTATTATGAGCACCTATTGATGTGCAATATATTATACATGATCATGTGCAAATGCTTTAATATCAAATAAAACTTCACAATATTATTTTCAATGTTTGACTCTTATCATTTATTTAATCAGTTGTTTTTCAAAACTTAAATTACACAAATGGTCCAACTCCAAATTCTCACTAAATCCCCCAAAACCTACCTGTTTTGTGGATCTATGAGCCAGCCCTACTTATCTCACCTATTACTACAATTGGACAGTCCATACTGTGGAATGGTCACTGGCAATGAAATCCTTCCTTACTTGGCGCTCTATCCATATCCAAAATAGTCTCGCTCGTTTCATTGCCAGCTGAATGGTCAACTTCATTGCTTCTATTGCTCTGCTTTTTTCCTGTTTTTCCACTTGAATTTCTACCATGCAGCTGGTTTATCCTACTGGAAGTGGTGAAAGAAGTACTCAGCCCCATCACTTTATGGATGGAAGTTTGATGAGTATACTCTTTTGGGGGAGGGGGTTGTTTACTTAGACTGTTTGGGGGGGGGGGTGTCAGGAAGTTCTCTGACCTTGCTTTGAAGGCTAGACTGCATGGTTAGACTTCTGGCCAAAAGCTGTGCATGGGAGTGTTAGTGTTAAGCTGTTAGTGTGTTGTTATGATAGAGCTACCATTTGGTTGGCGAGTTTCCCAGTGCCAGTTGGTTCATGCTGTTTGTATGTAAGATTCCTTGTGGAATCTCATTCCCATGCCATTTTGTTCTCTTGCTCTTGAGTGCTGCCATTTTCCATTTGGGCATCATGTAGGTATAGTCTTTTGGACTAACACCCAACTTTATGTCTTCATGAAAGAAGATACATTAATTTGAATTTTACTTGAAACAAAAGGAGAAAATGTTAAAGAAACAGTTGTCTTTAACATGCCTCTTTCATTACTCACCCACACTATACTTTGTTAAGATAATGACACAATGATTTCTCCCCCTTCTTTTTGACCCTAGCAGCAGTGTCAGAACTTTTTAAAGTTTATATTTTATTTTAGTGTAATTTGTTATTTGTTTATGTTTTTTTCTTTCTCACTGACATTCTTTTGACTGCATTGGTACCCTCTATTCAATTGCTCCATGATTTCAACTTGAGGCATATTGCAATAAGAAGGTACTACTAAGCTACTGTATATTAAAGGAAATAATTTCTTCAGTATGGAGTCTTATTTTGGTACATAACTGGTTAAATTTATGAGAACATATAAATATTAAGTTTGTGTAAGGTTTGCACTGATTTATGGAAAAGGGGATCACTGACCTGAAAACCTATTTGTTTAAAGGTCAAGAGCAGTCGCCCCAAACTTACTTTGAAGCAACAGCTAAATCTCACAATTGCCTTCTTATTTCTCTTCAAAGTATCTTTCGTAATATGTTAGGACTTTAATATTGCATATTCAAGGTAAACCAATCAGTTACTTCTTGTAAATTTCACATTTGAGGAGAAAAAATATTGTCACATGACTCTCAAGAGCCAATCATGAAACAGGACAGTCTACTACACTACTTCAAGTTGGGGTGACTGCATTTCCCCTTTAAGGTCCACATTATTCTATGCATTGCACAATATTTGAGCTCCAACTTAACCCCACCTGTCTTTATACAGTAGTCCATATTAGACAACAAGACGAATCTACTTCACCTGTCACTGATCCAACATTAGAGATATGAACAGTTTCTACATGCCATTATGCTGTTATGTGTGCTGATAAAATTATTTGTACCCTAGCAATGAATGAGTGGTCAAAAGATGTAATGTTTTCAAGGAAACTCAAAAAGGTGGGTAGGGTAAAATCCACCACTGCCTGACAGGAACAACAGACAAAAGGCACTTCATGAATAGACTAAAGATCCATAAACTCACACCCTCCTTTATCTTTGACATAATACCCACCAAACTGTCTTAGATGGTCTTTTAGCCTTTCTATTGACACCTTTCATTATGACTAATCTTCTCCTTTGTTGACTCTCTCACCACTGCACTCTTCAGCTTGATTGACAATGTTACTAATACAGAAGGGAGTGAGCCATACTTGACACTGTAGTCCACCATTATTACAGTATTGTGTAAGTACTTAGTCAAAGTAAGTGAGGCATACAAACGTCCAATCAGCTTCTCCCCCTTGCTTGCAACAATTATTTCACACATGGCTTGATTTATTGTCTCTGATCTTATTGAGAAAAAAAAGTCCCCGACTCATATACCAGAACTCACTTAAATCAAGTCAGGAATACATTACTGTTGTCACTACACCAGGAGAGTGGTTGATCACGGCTTGCTCAAGGTTTATTGCCTGTGGAAGTACAGAAGCTAGCCAGCAGAAACCACCCAACCGCTACGCAAGAGCAAAATGTAACTAGTATACTCTTGGGAGATCAGACCAGCATCTTTCTTCCTTTCAGATTTCGTCACCTGATAAGCTCCGTAATCAGTATACACTTTGTACACAATTCTTAGCTCACCATAGCTCTGCACAACTCTCAGTGGAAATGTTGCATGCATTTGATTTTCGATCACTGGATAACGGACAGTTTTTGTATCTACCATAAGAAACGAGATAATCAGCAATCTGAAGGTTCTTGGCAAACCTAAAAAGACAACGTTCTAGGACTTGCCATCTTAAATCACGTAAGTGAAAGGCGAAATCTCCGAGGATACTTAAATCACTTGAATTAATGAACTTATCTTGAATGAACAAAGAAATCCAGCAGATTGCTTGTAGGTGAGTGCATACCTCTGATCTTTTTGGAATTTTGGCTTTATATTTGAAATGTTAACCTTGGAATGCCCTTTTCTTCGCTAGGAAAAACTGCTGCATACGAAATTGACAGTTGGTCATTAGAGTGACTGCATGAACCACTTGCAGAATGGCTGCAACACTGTGTCTTATACTGACAGTACTAAGTATTTTGTTTGGTTTCGCAAACAGTGAGTTACAATTTAGAACCCAGCCTCAACAAAAGACAGCACTTGCTGGAGCAGATGTCACACTGCCATGCATTGTGGAAGATCTTCAGCCTCGACACGCTGTCCTCTGGTATCGTGCTGAGTTCCTCATAGCACGTAACACTGATATTACAACCCCACAAGATTCAGGGAGGATAACTGTAGCAGCAGACAGGACAATAGGTCAATTTGATCTCCATATTTCAAATGTGGCACCTTCAGATGATATGACCTATAAATGTGCTGTTCTTGACACAACTACTGACCAGGAGGTGTTACAATCATCACCAATTCGACTGGAAATTGAGAGTACTCCTGGAGCAGAATATCCCAAGTGCATAGAACCCCCAGATAAGACAGAGTATCTTGAAGGGGAGGAAATTTCTATGAATTGTACCTCAGAAAGAGCTAATCCACCTGTGTCAATCCTGTGGTACCAAGGAGGTACCCAAATTAAAAGCATGAAGCCAATGTTGGATGTAAATGGGTTTAGGACTGCCACGTACACCTTTGTGGTTGAACCTAGATATAATGGGGCTGTCTTCCAATGCAAACTCACAACAGAGGCCATCCCAGGGTACGAAAAAAGTTGTACCATTGGGCCTCTGTCAGTTGTTTATCAACCACGTGTGACTCTTGTAAGAGACCAAGAATCATACCAAGAAGGAGAAATCATCCAACTGACCTGCGAAGCTGATGCCAACCCAGAACCATTTCAATACAAGTGGAGTTCATTTTTGCATGAGGAGAATCACTCCTTTCAATTCTCTCAAAATGACAAGGTGGTTGTTTTCCCAGCTTCTCTAGATATGAATGGAGATACGCTAGCCTGCAATGCCACTAACAGGTATGGGTACAGCGTAAGCAACTCTGTCACCCTCCGTATAACCCCAAAACCAGCAGAAGCAGAAGTAACAGACCCCAACCCTTCCACTGACAGTAAAGAGAGAAAGAAGAAAATACAAATTGATTTTGTTGCAAAGGCTACACAACCATCTCCTACAGGCCTAAACAACTGGCTTTTATTACTGATCATAGCTATTCTTTCATTATTAATTATAGTCCTCTTTATTGTTTTGGTACTTCAAGTGTGTCGGAACTACCAGGCCAACTCCTCCAACGGTGCAATCTACAGTGGTGCTTCAGCCATCTGTAATGGTAATAATATTGACAGGGCCTGGGATCAAACAAGTGTGTACTTTGAACCCCAGGACCAAATAAGTGTAGTCTATGATCCTGCTTGGACAAGGCAAAATAGCCAATCATACCAAGGCCAAAGAAACATTGGGGTCCAAGTGCCATTTGTTGAAGAACCACATTATGCCGAGATTGAGTTAGATTGGGACGAAGAGCATGGTACCTTGGAGTTATAGCTAATTTTCATATTTTTCTTACTACCCTCCACCTTCCTCCTTTTAGTTTAGCTGATTACAGTCAGAAGAAGGGGAAAAACCCACTAATTATTGTCACAAGGGCCCGTAAAGGCCACTTGTACTGAAACAGTAACCAGGAGGGAATTTATGCACTGGATAGTGGTCACAATGAAGGGGCAAACATGCTAACATTGGTCACAAGTTGCAGAATGTGTAATATTCCTTAGCAGTTCAATGTACAAGCCTCGACAAGTTTGACCGTTCTTTGTTCTATATGAGTGACAATGACATCCTGGCACAGACTGAGTTTTGTTAAAGGTGGATATGCTCTTGCACTGTATGAATGACAATGACATCTTGATATGGACTGGATATTGTGAAAGGCCGGTACACTCTTGCACTGTATGAGTGACAATGACATCTTGATATGGACTGGATATTGTGAAAGGCCTGCAGCACTGTATGAGTGACAATGACATCTTGATATGGACTGGATATTCTGAAAGGCCAGTACACTCTTGTACTGTCTGAATGTGAATGATACCTGGGAATAGACTGAGTACTGTAAAACTCCAGGCCAGTAGTACATATGGCAATGCTAAGGTACAGGGCACTTTCTTTGCAATGAACTAGCTTTTAACAAGAGTCATGACCCAGAAGAATTTACTTCACTGAAGTATTTGTTCAACTGAATCAACATAAAAAGAATTTCTTTGGAGAATAATATTCATGACTTTGTAATCTGTACCTCAAGTCATGGTAAATATAAGTAGAAGGTCTATACCTGAAGGAACAAATAAAATGCTACAGCAATTTTCACTTCTCGAAAGAGTGGAAACCTTCTTGATTGCATACAGTAAGAAAATGTACACCAAAATTTTGACAAAAAGTAATATAAATCAATGGGACAAATTTGATTACATTTAATCAAGTGTGAACATATACCTCACATAAAATATGTGTGAGAAATGCATTACAATTGACTACATTTATGTTATATTTGAAGATAAATGTGGATGGTCCCCTACAATTTGAATAAGTATACCCTCTTTTTTAATTTATGTATTGTTTTAATTATTTCATGCAACAATGTTTTTTGTTACTTAACTTAATTGTTAAAAAGTTCACAATTGTGCAATGTGAATCCTTGGTTTATCTTTAATATGCAATATTTTACATTCTGAAATGGCAAGAAAAATAATTTTAAGGGGAATGTGAGAAGATCTGAAAGACTTAGCACTTTGGAAGATGTTTTCTAACATACTGGGTGACTGCTTTTGCCCTGTTAGAGAATAAATTGCCTTTAATACAGGTATCTCCAATCTGGGGCAAATTTACCTTCTAGAGTTGAATTTTTTAATCTACGAATTGTGTATGCTATGCATGAGCCTACACGTTGAACAAAATAGGGTGTGAGTCATTTTACTTGTAAAAACTTCCACAGGGGGAAACAGTACAAAATTTGGTTAGAAACCCTTGGCTAGCTATGTCTAGCTGGCTAGGTCATCTAGACAAATGATGACTAATTGTGTGAAAAAAACAAACAAAAACACTGCCGGCAAAAATATTGTCAACCCAAAAAATTTCCATGACTTGTAAACTTGTGCTTTTTGTAATTTGTTCTGACTTTATGTTTAGTAATATTTTCTGCTTATGATAGAGCAGCTAAACTGTACATTTTCTAGCAGCCAGCTTCTGTGAGTTTTCTGTTGTTCATTATTACATAATGAGCATATTTTGCACCTGGCAAATATCTGTGTGTTACAAAACAGTAAGCATGCATAACAATTTATGTGAAAACGTTAAGTCTTTGTTAGTCCCAGGGGCACATCTGTTAAAGCTTTGACATTAATACATCATTCTGCAATGGAGTGAATATCATGAAATTTTAACATTCCAATTTTCCATTCAGTTTGCTCTTGCATATTAAAACTAAAGCAAAAACATGTAATGTGTCTTAATAATGGTGTTTACCCTGTAGCTGTAGGGATCGTTTTGTGTTTATATTTATAAATATTTATGTTCTCATAATTAAGTGACTTCATGGTTTGTCTCTTGAAGTGCAATTCAGTCTAACCAACTTTCAATCATGCGCAATACCATAGAATCCAACTGTAATTAAAGCATGGCTCGTTTTAATCATGTGACAACATCTGTCTTAAATACTGAAATGTTAAAGTTTGGAAGAATACTTTCTTAATTTTACAGTGAAGATGCAACAATTATGGTCTGAAATGCCAGGTTGAGGCAAACCACACTGCTTATTCCCTGTAACTGATGTGGCTAGTAGAAGTCAATGTTCAACACTGATGCCCCAAGCTGGTTTTGTGGCTCAGTTTAATTTCAGTCACTGTTAGATGTGACATACATATGCTCTCTAAGTTTGATACCCAAAATGTACCCTTGTGACTTTTCTGCACAGGAATTTCTCATGTGTTTGATTTAATATTTGTCAACAGTATTTTACCCTTTTGTATAATCATTGGCCAACCTTTTCTCTCTCAGCTATACACATATACATGATATCTAAGGATACATCAGGAGCTAAATGATTCAAATGTAACAATCTAATTCTTGGAAATTTTCGAATTTGATACACAAACCCATCAATACTGTCATCTGTCACTGTTTATGAGATAAATAGGGAAAAACGGTTACAAAATATCTGCTTTGATACTCTTCTTAATTTTTGAATTTTAATTCTCATTTTCACCAGTTCTGCATCTCATAATTGTGCCATCACCTTCCTTTACACGTAAGTACTTCAGATGCCAGGTGACATGAAGAATTTTAATTTTCAAACATGAACAGGGGCGTAGCTAGGATGAAATTTTCAGGGGGGGGGGGGGACTAGGTATCAAATGGTGGGTCATGGCATTGATCGCTGTCCTTAATTCTTACACATTTTATTAGGACACACATAAATTTGGGGGGCCTAGCAAACATCTGGGGGCCCAGGCCCCCAGGTAGCTAGGTGCCTGAACAGGAAGTTGGACGAAACATTAACCTTAAAGGATGAGCGTGAAAATGTACCATAGAGTCTGCTTACTAGTATTACAGTGCTTCCACTTTCATCTAGAGTCAAGAGTCAAAGTTTGCTTCCTCTACAGGAAACTTCCATTAAGACAAGAAACCAGATTCAGAATGACTATCACATGCAGTAAAATGGCATAAAGGCATAAACTGAGTGCCAGCTTTAAAAACAAATTCCAAAAATTAGTAAGTCCATGAAAGCTTTTTCATACGCCTTTGTAAGGAACTCTCATAGGCACATTATATCATTTTTGGGGGGTGGAATGGGTAGGGGGTTGGGAAGGGTTTCTGTCTGAGAAAAACCTGAATTGAATCGTTCTTTGTGACTTACAGTAAGTGTCCATATTCTTCCAGTAATCTGCTCTTGAAAGAAGCTTTTGCCAGTTTGCCCCTACTCTCCCTGGCTCATATCCCATTGAGAACACCGTGAGTTTATTGTTAAGTACCCCACAACAAAGATAGCTTAATTTAATAAACTCCACCAAATGACTGTGCTCCAGTGGGCATCAGAAATGGGTACATTCTTTCTCTATTAAACAGACTTCCGTAGCACTCACTGATTGAAACCACTAACCACTTAATCTTTAACACAAAAATTTAACCGAATCTTTTCGTGCAATCTACATTGATCAAAGCTTCAGATTAAGGCCATATGTAACTTACGTTACGTTAGAATTCTAGGAGTTAACTATTTGCTCAACAAAATGAAATTGTCTGAACCTTTCTGTTCCTTCTGTTCCACAGAAGAAGAAACCCTTTTTCATTTATTTTATGATTGCAATCATGTCAAAAAATTTTGGGTTGAAGTATCCACTAATTTTATCAGGAATGGTTACAATTTCTGTGCAGCAGATATTTGCTTTGGTCTTTTTACGAATATTAATCACCCTATTAATTTCCTTATTCTCTATGCTAAGCACTATATTTTCTCTTGTAAATTTGAAAATACAGTCCCTGATGCATTTAAGTTTTATTATAAGTTTCATTTTAATCTGGATGTTGAACTGCATATTTTAAAAAAGAACAATGTTTTGGATAGAATGAAGCTATTACAGAATTATTTCATTTAGACCTTAGGAAATTTTGTTGACATCGAATTGAATGTTTTGTATCTATTATTTTGTAATGTACAATGATTTACAGTGTATATTGTGAATTGTGAAAACTATTAAATACAGTTGGATAAAAAAAAAAAAAAACATATGTAACTTACGTAAGTTACGTCAAGTTCCGGAGGATGGTCCATACGTAACAAATGTATCACTGTTGTAAAATGAAATGTGACCTTCATATATGGCATGAACATAACTAGCAGAAAAGATACTATAACTTGTGTATCTGGTTGATTGTATAACTAGCAGCAGGGAGAATATGAACTAGCCTTTAATGCAGGATTAGTGTGTGTACAATCTTTTCATATTGAAAATAGAACTTGAGAATTTTTGTCTTGACATAGTTTATTTAGTTAGTGTGTACCAGCTAGGCCTTGTCCTTACATCTTCCAGATTACATGTACATATTGTGAAGGTTGTTGCATCATTTTTGTAGACATATGTTTTGTAAATACAATAATTGCATCAGATATATGAACTTAAAAAGAGACAGTTGAATTACCAGTTGTATGTGTCTTGAAATAATCCTTTCTGTTATACCACTTACTGGGTATTACTAATGGTACATGATAGGGAAGGGATAATGGTACTAATGGTACAGGATGGGGGAAGAGATAAGGGTGTTACTAATGGTACATGATGGGGAAGGGGAAAAGGGGGCATGGGCAAGGGGAGAGGACTTGACATGGGTGAAAATTGTTGTGACTTCTGGAAAAGCTACTTCCAGGGATTTTTTGCATATGAAAGCATGCAAAAAAGTGTGGAAAATTATAAAGTGCATACTTACATCTTTCCAAACCCTGGGACTCCATGAGGGGATATGAGGAAGGCTGGGGATGAGTGAGACATATTGCAACTTCATTCCTTTGACAAATGCTAGTCACCAAAGATAAACTAATTGAGAAGACTGCACATGTGCAAGCAGTATGCATCATTTCACCTATTCCATAAAATCATGAAGGGGAGAGCACAAAGTCAATCTCAATCTCAAAGATCGAGAAATTAAATTTTGTGCTCAATTCATGGACCACAGGACTGAGGGAATTATCTTCCATTGACCTGAAATCTATCATCAAGATTTTTATAGAAACAAGCATTTATCACACCAGTATCCAAATTCTTACAGCAGATGCTGGATTCATATAGAGTATTGAAGGAAAGCACTTCACTGGCTGTACAAAATTTTCTCTAGAGCTATATTATGTGACATATTGTGGCCACAATTTGTTCACTAAAAGCATACAAAGCAGACTAGTAGTCAAGGGGGGGGGCCAGACAATGTCCCATAGGAAGTGTTTTGTTCCCCCTAAGAAAATTTGAAATTACTTTTGTCTTAATACATATTGCCCCCCTGAATTTTTTACCCTCCCCCCAAAGCTATCTTGCTCCAGCTTCCCACCCCCACCCCTTTCAGTACCTTGCCTTGCTACAGGCCTGGTAAAAAGTAAACAATCAAGTGCAGAACAAAGTTTACCAGGGTATCTCTAGTCATAGAGTCTTTCAAAAGAGATTGCCTTCAGAACATACCTTTGCCAATGTCGGCCTAATTCAAACAAATAGAGGGCAGTAAACTATAGTCAAACATCAATACAGTTAGGCTACCTTCAATCAGAATGCAGCAATTCCTCTACAAGACTTTCCTTATTTGAAAGACCCTCCATACGATGTCATTTTGTATAAGTATTGAAAACCTTCGCCCTTCCCCAAATCCTAAAAAGTAAATACCCATTTGGTATAGTACAGACACTTCACAATTTCAGATGCTCTAAAGCCCACTAAAATCCCCAAAACTTCCTGCTTTGGGAGTCTATGAGCTCCGGTACTTACCTCCTATTTACATATGTGCACCATTATTCCCTGAAATAATGATCTGGCAAGAAACTAATAGCACTGTGGGATCCCCTACCAATAGAGAGCACCCTTACACTTAAAGGGAGAATGCAGTCACCCCACTAAAGAATTGTATAGTAGACTATCCCATTTCCTGAATGGCTCGTGAGAATTCCGTGACAGTATTTTTCTCACTCAATTGTAAAATTTACAAGGACCAACTGCTTGGTTTACCTTGAATATGCAATATTTATGTCCTAAAATATTACAAAAGATACTTGGAAGAGAAATAAGAAGAAATTTGTGACATATAGCTATTGCTTCAAAAAAAGTTTGGTGCGACTGCTTTTGACCTTTAACTCTTCCTTCTGTATTTGTGACAAATTTATGACGTGCTAACACAGTGAAGGCAAAACTTGGAGAAGGAAATAAGAGTTAAGTGATAGGGGGCTCTCTATTGGTGGGGGTTCCCATGGTGCTATTACTCTTCTGCCAGATGGTTATAATGGTATACATACAAATGTAAACAGGAGGTAAGGAGGAGCCAAACAGACTAACTGCATTCCAGGTACAATATAAAAAGTTAAATACAAAAACTTAATGGCATATTGAATCTAGGTGGAATTAATATGAATCTCCATTTACTTTCCTAGATAAAATTTCTTTTTCAGCAGTTTCATCAGTACACCATAATGCCCCTACTGTTAGGGGATACCGCGGTGCTATTAGTTTTTTGCCAGACGGTTATTGCAGGCAATAATGAGTGCATATGTAAATAGGAGGTAAGAAGGAATGAAATAGACCACATATTTTACCTGGCAAAAATACATTTTGGGGAAAACATTTCAATATACACCTTAACTGTAGTGCATTCTCATGTAGGTTCGCATTTCGTGTCATATCTTCTGAAAGCAATATGGGTTCCAATGCATTTATCAGACCCTCATATTATACCTGGTACTGAGAGAAACCTTATAATCAAACTAACCTGCAATATCATGGAACAGAGAAGTATATTAAATCACTTCTGCTTGTGTCGAGTACTTTGGGAATATTGTTTTGAAGAAAGCAGAGTTGCTACTAAGCTCCTGTGTTTAACGTATACCTGCAACTGTAGAGCTAGACTGCAAAACCATCGTATCCTGTTTCCTCTGTGTTGCTGTGGAAAAATTCTTGGTAATATTTTGTGGTATTTCACGTACATATTATTTGATTAGGTGTACGTGCAAGTGTAGGCTTGTTTATCGTATGTGAGAGCTGCAGTTTTCAGAGTTCAACATTTTATGCTATGTACTGTCTGTGTTCATAAAAGGGAAGCTACTGGTATTTTGTCCCCTCTCTGGCGTACTGACCAATCACAAACTAGTGACGAATCTGTAGCTATATTTCGTCATTTTGGCATAGTGACGAATGCAATTTACGCCTGAATTTGAAACTTGGCAACAACTAACTACAGACACTCATGACTGATATTTTTTCTTTTTTCTTTTCAAGATGACTGTATTCATTTGACAGCTTTGACACTTTGAGGCCACATTACAAATATGCATTCTACACACCGTATGATCATGGACATGATCACCAATTGTCAATACCACATTTACAAGCAACCAACAAGGAGACATTTCATCCATAGCAAGAGCGTATCCAACCAGGGTTCGGGTTACAGCACTACTGTACACTCCCTGGGGTCCCCACCTAAGGAACAAAGGGATAATTATACACCTTTGCCAACACCAGGACCCAAAAAAAGTTCTAGGCTCAAATTTACATTCCTCTCACGTGTACAACTTGAGTACTGTAAGAGTAAGTCAGTTTAGCTTCTCTGGTTACAAGTGTATGTATTTATACATCTTTTCCAAAAACTATTACAAAATTTTACTTTTGCAACAATTTCAATCTAGTTTATAGGAGAAATAAAATTTCAAAGCTATTCCAGGCACGGAGAGTGAAACTAAAGTTAAATGATTTTCCATGGGAGCAATCATATGTTTACATTGACCTCTTCCATGAAGAAATGTACAAAAGATACAAGCTATTCAATTTATAGAGAATAGTCTTACTAATAAGTTTTCACTTTTTTAAATTTTCATACTAAAAATGCAGAAGATGTCAAACTTAAAATTTACTTCAAACCTACAGAAAGCCAGATTTCAATTACCATCACTTCAGCCTCATGGGAAACTATTGAATCATTAATGTTCAATTTTCAATTTAATGTACAGAGACAGATGTTGCTAGGCAATATTTCATGTTTATAATGCAGTTTGTGACAGGTGCAATCACATTCACACAGAGGGATGATATATGCCATAAATTGTTTCATAACTGGAAAATTTTTGCACATAAATATCTATTTTTGTGGCTGGAGAAGTGTGTGTAAAAACTGCATGCTTTTTTATGCATCCTTGAAGTGGGACCATGAGCTCTTTTTTTCACAGTACACTTGTGGTGTATTGTATCATTTGGGCCTGGGCCTGGACTGAGGGTCCTGTCCAGGCCCAAATGACCCCCTCCTCCGTCACTCCCTCCATTCCTACCTGACCAGCTTCACCATGGAATATCTAGCAGGCATAGCGAAAAAAAACAACTCTGCTCTGTCAACTGATGTGTTCAGGGGAAAAAAATTTTGTTTTTTTGCACTAGTTTGCTATTATTATTGAAAAACAATCAGTGTTTCAATCAGAACCGGTGTTAAGTTTGTACTTTCACAAGTTCATGCCGCATTGTTTCTAATATGCTGACAATGTATACACTGCATTTACCAACAGGCATAGCAGCCTTTGATACTCCAAATTTGTAAATAGGATAAATATTATATCATCACAGACTGTACATTGATATACGAACTTTTTATCAAATGTTGTCATCAGTTTCCGGTTCTTTTTTAGATTCAATTTTTGTAGTATATATATATTGAAACAATCACATAGTTATTAATGCTATGCACTGTTTATACAATACACCACAAGTGTACTGTGTAAATTAGAGTAAAAAGTACCAAGTCACCCTAAGTCAGCATAGCACTTGAGGTTTGTACCTATACTGAGCTACAGTAGGACAGATTCTGTAAATTAAGCCTTATTTCACTTTTCACCAGGGGTATATTAAACCATGCATGAGTGGTTCATTTTAACCATGCAACAATGGTTTATTAAATGAATTGTCAAAATTATGACTAGGTTTATCTGTGTATACTGTATTTATGCTGTAAAACATCATATCAAAAATCAATTGTGATGGAAATCAAGTTAAATTTGAAAGTGATTAACTCATCAAACTTGTAAGTTGCAGAAAATTTTAGTTTTGAAGACCAAAAAATGTGAAACCAGATGACATGATTTATATGTTGCTTTATGTTGGAGGCATAATTTAATGTTTCATACATAAAATGTGATAAGCTTTCAAGTGTAAAATCAGTAAGGAAAAATATACTTCTGCAAATCCTGGCAACTGGCAGTTTTAGTTTACAAAATTATCAATAAATGGAGAACTGAATCTCCCAAATAGTGCAATTAGGGTCATTTTGTCTACTAAACAATTGATAACAGCATGGTCTTTTTTTCATTTCAATTTTACAGTCATAAAAGCATTAAGAATTGTAATCAATTTAAATAGTGATATGCTTTAAACAATTTACTCTAAAAAGCACACAATAGTGGAATTTGTACCAGAACAACCATCTACAAAGTGATGACACTTTTAAGCTAGATGACACAGTTTTGAATTCACCATATTATCCTGAAAATCACACCCAAACAATTCCCCAAAATATCAACGAATAAAAATCCATATTTTGTATTTTTTTACTGCATACATGGTGCTCATTTAGAGATAACATGTGGACAATTCAAACCATTGAATTTAACGGTGTCAAGTCCCTCTGTAAAAGCGTGGCAAAGCAAACACATCATAAAACCACACTCGGCTAGCAGCTGCCTTCTGTGCCAAACAATAGTGTGAAAGCATATCGCATAATGGCAGGTGCCGATGCTTGGGGTAAGTTTACTCTCGTTGATATTGATTAGTCTTACTGGTACTTTAAACACAGTTAATTTTGACTGGTGTAGAACCATGTCCATGGGAACAGCAATTTGAATGAAGTACTCAAGGTTTCCTTTACACTTAACTGCTAATGGAGGCTGAACCTGTGGGACAGGTGGATGGATTTTTTTATTTCCATAAGGGCTTTCCATAAAATGAGAGATGTGATGGAATGTTTATGTCCATCTAGATAAAAAAAAAAACACGAAACAAAAAACAACTGAACCAGCAGGTGTTGAGTTCTCATGGAATGAAATGCTCTTGACCAGTGCAACAAGTTTTTGGTATTCTCAGTCATTAACGAAGGTTTTCCAGCAAGTTTCCTAGAGTTGCACAGATTTTCATGAAAAAAACAACACACACACATTCTGAGACACTACTCAAGCAATTAACATTTTTGTTTGTAAAATTTCCAGTCAAACAGCTCAAAAGGTTGCAAGGTTTGACTCAGTTTTCAAAATCCCCTACATCTCATGTTGCTATCCCACAAACCGATTTTAATTATACCCCATTCAATAGTACCCTCCCTATTTGGTACGGTCGAAAAGATTACAGATATTTTCGGCTCCTTCTTTGTCAGCTTTCAAACTAAGAAGGGTAGCTATGGTAGCTGTGATATTGGCATATAAAGCCATATTAAGACATTTGTTATTCAATGCATGAATGAAGCATGGAATTAACTCAACAAAGTTATGAATACCTTATGGCAAGGCTGGTCAAAAAGCAAATCATGTCTCATAACTTTTTGAGCACTCATAGCACTTATTAAACTTAAATAAATACCATAACCTCAGGTACATGGCACAATATGTCGATTTGGTATTTTCAGACATCTGAATAAACAGTTTTATTGACTGATCAATCTCCTTGGAACCAGTTCAAATCAGAGCATTGTGATTTTCTCTGTGCTATAGAGCTGCTAAATTACTAACTCCCTGCTTGACAAACAAAGGTAATACTATTAAAATCTCTGTACATGAGCCAGAAAAAGTTTTGAGTTTTTCCCTTGTTTTGTGAATTCCAGTGCTGGACACTCAGAAATATGAATTCATTGAAAGTCTTATGTGAAATAAAACCTCTCTGAAAGGATCTCTTTCAGCCCCATTAGATATACCAACTTATCATGGGCCTATAAAGGCTATGTAAACTGCGCTTTGTGGCTGAGTACAAAAAGGCTGAGCCATAATTAGCAATGAAGCTATACACACCAGCAGGTTTGGTGTTCAGTCTTTGGCAAAGTTAGACTGTGAAAATTTTATTCAAGAACAATATACAGATTTCTCATCACAACTAAAATGGTACCATGTGAAAAAATAACCTTAATTGTTGAGTTTGATAGACGTATGACAGGTACATTTCCAGGAGGGAACATGGGGCTGCGTGACCCGCAGGTTGAAAAAAATGTTGCTACACTCTCCCATAGGTTGCTACACTCGTCAATTTGTCTAAATGAAGTCACATGCCCCTACTAAAAAAAAATCCTGCATGCGTGATGCATGACGCAAATTTGGTAATGTAAAAGTAAGAATTTCTTCACTTGCACTTGTGATATCTCTTAAATAGCATCATAAATATATCCTAAACTGGAAGTAATTACAAAAATATTGGGAGGATACACTGCATACAATGCTAATTAGCACTGTACACATAATACTCCCTTAAAATCTTCAGGATATTAGTACATGTTTCCAGGTCTTCAATTATTATCTTGCTTTAAGTTTACTCATAACTTGAAGCACAGACTGCTGTATACTTCTCTCCTGGTCCTATACCTAAAGCAAAGGACTAAAACATAGTCCTTAAGCAAAAGACTAAATTTACACACAAAGATTTGCAGAACACAAAAGACAAGTTCTTTGTCATTTGACCTCACATTAAATCCTGTCCTCCCTTTTACATGTCTCCTATACATAACATATTTTTTTTTAATTTCCAAGTTCAAAACATTTCCAATGCATTCTATACCCTAATTTGGCAGACAAAGGATTCAAGAGTGCCCATCTGGTAGCCACATATCATTAATGTATCAAACTTGTTATCTAGCAACCACATTTAATCAGAAAGGTCAAAGGTCATAAGTTTTCAATATTTTCCACCTTGAGACCATCTGTTCTATAGAGTACCTGTATAGTTACATGGCTGACAGCCTTGTCTGCAACAAAATACAAAGAACATCTAATGAGTAATAAATTATTTGTCACATATATTTGCTCTCTTTGCATATTTACGTAGCCTCTCAGGCTACATGTATGGAATGGTATTTCCATCATTTGGGAAGGCGAACTACACCCAAGTAGACATATTTTTACATTGCGCAAAAGAAAGTAAATCTTATCCTTTGGAAACTCTATGAAGCGGATGAATTCAGAGCGGAAGAACATTCTATTTGTCTCGTCGCCATTGATGATTTTTCACAAAGATTACGCAGCTTCTAAATGTTCAGGTGCAAACAGAATAAAACTCGCAAATAGTTTGGAAATTTACAGCAACAGAGCAAATAAATCTGAAAATTTCGGCAAAGTTTTTCCACTGATCATATATTTCACAAAAATTATCACAATCAGATGTTGAACATGGCTTGTTGGGAGAAGAGACTTGTGATATGGGCCCGCATGCACTGACCAACTGAATTATAAAAATGTTGTCGTAAGATGTAGTGGCTTACTTGTATTTTTACAGGTCTATCTCTATAGCACGTACTGTGTAACACACCATTGACATGTATAATTAACTAGAAACATCAGACAAACGCACGTTTGTTCATGACTTGCTTAGACCAATCAAAGGTCTTGACGCAATGTATTGACTTGCGTAGACCATGAGTTACCTGTGGTGGCTATGGCGTAGATGGTTATGAGAGCAGTATCCCTATTTTGGATATGGTTAGTCGCTACTGCCGCTTTATATGCAAGGCTAATGGTGTTCAGTGCCCCCAACATGCACGTACAACGTACGGATCTACTTTTGAGATGACTAGGTGTTCGTTTTGAATTTTGGTTGACCATAATCCTTCATTTTCAAATCTCAAAGTTTTTCGTATTCTCATTGTCGCCCCTCAACTTAAACTGAAGGATTTTAATGCTCAAATGACTTCTTGAAAGGTACGAACGGTGGGAATCTATAAAAACAAATTACGATATCAAAATAATGCATAGACGAGACTCTGATATATTGAAAAAGAAATATTGGATGCAGTTCCGCGCATGCGGGATAGTCTGAATATTTTTAAATTGACCCAATCTCAAGTGGGAATTTTAAATGATGACCAATCGTTAAGAAGTGATTCTCTGTCATGTCCGAATACTGACGAAATTTTTTTCAGCACTTTGAGAAAGGTATTACCAGCTATCAGTGTCACTGGACAGCTGGAGTTGCAGAAGGCGAGGCAAGTAGCGCTAATTCCAGCAGGAGCAGGCGGGGGATCCGGCCGGGAAGCTGGCAGAGGAAAGCCTGTTTGATTTAGCAACGAGGTATTTAGACGCGGGTGATTTTTGTCAGGAAACTTGAAGCTTACTAGGCTATATGCTTAATTTTGAGATAATAAATCGGCAAGTCGACGTTTAATAAATTGCCAAAAGTTACGACTTTGAGTTTTGGAGGGAAAATTGGGGACCTTCCTGCCGCCACCAATGTAAAATGAATGAATTCACGTCCATCGTTAAAACAACACAGCAGTATGTGTAAGTAGGCCTACTGTGCACTAGCACTTAAATCATTAGGGTATGATGTACGGTGGCTCTACAGGGTGAGGAACCTCCGGCACGTGGGTTCGTTTAGCCTCCGACCCACGAGACCGCTAATTCATCTGGTCCACGAAGCAACTGATAAAAGTAAATTCAATTTACTTGAATAATAATATCTTTAATAATAATCTTTTAGTCCTCGGTACCCACTGTTTTATCATGCTTATACCTGCACTTTCAGGATAGTTTATGTAAAACAACTCTATAAGTTCATGTTGTCATGAGCTTGCTTGGAAAAATTAAAATGTCTCTGGAGGTTAATCAATATGCCATATGTTCCATCTCCTTTCTCCCGATTGAAAAACAACTCCTACACCTCTCTCTCGGAGAGGCTATGTCGGATTTGCCATGCAAATTCAAATTTCTAGTTTCAATTAGTTTATTCAAACAATGACAAATATAATGTTAAACAGATTGCACTCAGCTAAATGTCAACACTGACTTAATATTTAAACATTCATGACTGTATACATCCTGACTAAGAAAAGGCTGAAAAATTTGTCATATTAGGCTCTGGGCAAACCAAATACCACAAATGATATTCAACAACCCCAACTGAACCCTCATAGGGAGGCTACCCACCCCCAGTTCCACCCTTTCCTCTGCCAAACCAATGGCATTATATAGCTGAAACATTTCCTGCCTGTGAGAGGCAGAATGGGATGGGCTGAGCAACCACATAAATCTTAGAAAAGGTACAGCAAAGGTTCAAGACAATAATGGGCAGGGGATAACTTTGGAGGAGGAAAATTATATTATTATCATGGACAAAATATGGTCACAAAAAATGGACATTTGTAGATGATGAGAGATATTGCCCTAAACTTAAGGCATTTTGTGGGTATTTTCTTCTCCCATCTCTCTATCCCTGCACCCACTTGATTTCCCTTCTCAACATTTAAAATTCCCCTTCCGCTTCCCTTTACTGATACACATATGCAAGCAATAACTTCTCAAACTAACTGATCAATAATTATAGCATTTTGAAACATGAAACCAATCACGGCTCAGTGTACGTATTGTGCATAATAGTAAATGACTTTAGCTGTAATTATTTGCTGCAGTCACAAGTTCTAAATGACAGTGGGGTAATTTGGCAAGAGAAAGAAGTCACACCTGGAGGCCTGGGAGGGGGTCAGGGTACAAGAAACATGCAAATTATAGCTTCCAGCGAAAACACTCTTTCATGCTCTTCTTACCATAAAGAAAAAGTATAAGTTTCCTTACATTTCCCATTTTCTACTTACTGAGAATCCCTTCATTGCCCCATGTTTTCTCACCCCTTCCCTGTCACCCCTCCTCCCCCACTACACAACTGTGTATTTATACTGGTCATTTACCTTTACATTACTTGCAGCATTCATATGTCAGGATTTCCCACTACTGCATAGTCAACACAGCCTGACGTTGCTGAATTATTGTTCAAATATTTCCCTCCATGATGCTGTGACTCATGAGGGTGGAGCTGATTAAACTGGCACACGTACAAATGCATGGATATAAGAATAAAACTTTGCGGGCATTTCAAATGGAATATTTCAATAGATCATTTGAAATTCAGGGTCTTCCTTCAGGATGTGGGTTTTGAAGAAAACAAGGTGTGATGAACACTTAGGATTCCATTTAATAGCTAATTGTATGTTAAAAGCCCTGACTGAAATGTGCAGCTTTAAGGGCGCTTTACAAAGCAGAGAAGGTGTCAATGTAATAGAGTGGGATTCAATTGTTGTGTTGTTCAATAGCTATCATGTAGGTCAGTCAATAATAAATGAATATGGAACATACATCTAATAAACCCCTTTAAGTGCAACTCATTACCAGTGGTATCAACTACTTATGCCACAAGTTGAAATAGTGCATGATAGGCTTAGCTTTGTTTCAAGTTGAAACAAAAAGATAAAAACTGTCATTTTGCTGAAGAACAACTACTCTTGTGAATTTCTTTTGCCAGTACATAACTGAGAATTGCCTACAGTATTTAGAAAATAGGTCAAAAGATGATGTACAAAAATCATACCCAAAAGCACATTATTGTCTCCCTGTTGTTTTCATTGACTTCCCTTATATACTGTAGGCTTCTTCAGGGCCCGGCTATAAATCGAGTAGAATGTTGCATAATGATGTGTATACTATGAACAGCTAAGCAGCAGGCCCATAACCAGTATTGCTGACATGTTGCTTGAAAAATATTTACACCTTGTAACAAGACCGTAAGTGGATGAAATTATTTCTTGATTTCTACTTGGAAGACAACACTTAACAGAGAATCAAAAATTTAAGTGTCTATACAATGCAATGAAATTTGATAAAGCAGGCCACATCTTAAAGTACTTTCAGGGTGTCAAAATCTTCCTTCTGGTATGACACCCCACACCCTTCTCCCCACCCCTCAATGAGGTCACACAAGGTAAAATAATGCACCACAACACCAAAAAGTAGTATGTACCAGAACACAAAGGTCATCCTAATTACAGCTTAAATTTAAAGCACTTCTCCCGCATTCTGAATGACAAGTAGTTGCATTCTTTGATCTCTAGATATTACTCAAAACTGAACGAACTTCCAACAAGAACATCAGTCTGGGATAAATATTTGTTTTTTGACACCTGTTCCTCTCCCATCATGATCTTGCCTACATTATCAAGCACTCTCAGCTATCAGCCACCTGCAGGTATATGGTCAAAGGTCATTAATGAGTGATCATTTACAGAGTATTGGCAATCAGAATCAGTTTTTAAAACTAGCATATGAAATCAGAAGAGGAATTCCCATCCCCCCTCCTGCCCCCTCCCTGCTGAAGAATATGGGAAGGCTTAAACAAGTCAAGCTATACCTACAAACAAGCTAAAATTGGCTGTGTATGAGAACACTTCCAATGCTGGATTCTACAAAAGTTGCTTGAACCCAAGAACTACACATCCCATTGTAGACACCATCCACAAAAATATTCCTGTAGAGATATTCATTTTATGCCGATCTTTTCACATTTTTAGATTCATTATACCCTCACTTGACTTGGCACACTAACTCAGACTTCATACAAATTTTAAAAACATAAAATGTGTAGCCAATTATCAGCAATTGTTTTATCTAAAAAAAAAAAAAACATGCAAAGAAAAATCTTTGTAATGATATTTCCTTGTAATTAAATTATTCATCCCAACCTAGACCTGTAGTTTTGAAAGGTTTTACCATTTCTTAACAAACCTGTGGTTTTTTTCTTGATTCAATGAGTGAATCACACAATGGGAGTAACCAGCTTTAAACCAGGATCCTGGGTAAGCGAGACTAGTTGTGAGTCACCTTAATCAGACAGGTTGTACAGTGATTTAGGCATTTGGTTTTTGTTAAATATTAGTTTTGTTGCACCCTAGTATGTGAATACAGTTACTGCTATAATAGCTTATTAAATTTTGAAAACTGAAATTTACTGTGCCCAAAACTTAAATACACTAATTGTTTGTTTAGTGAGTTGTAGGGCAATGTACTATGCAGAGGGGACTGTGTGCAATTAGTGTTCATGTGTCTTGCTGTTTTGATGGACCCAAGGATGAAGTCATCCTCACTGGAAAGATGCAGAAAAAAAGGGCAGACGACTGACATGATAGGGTGAATAACCTTTTGAATCTTGGCTTGATGAAAAATATATCCTGCTCAAAATCAAAGAATGGAAGCAATCAGGGCTGGACCAGCTGAGGAATTAAAATAGATGGATTACACATTATTCTCTAAAGTTCTTATTTATGTTCAACAAATGGAGAGGATCCACTTTTATTCTTTAACAAGTTATCCAATTATGCTAAGTTGATCACATCACTTCATCCTACATATACTTCAAGTCTCCTTGATTCATCCCTCACCTGAAACCCCCCCCCCACCACCACAGAGGGGCAATTGCTACACAGATGACTTCTCTCCATAACTTTCCCCGAATGACCACCCCAACCCCCAGACAATTGAACAATTTCCACCAGAGACAATTTCCACAAGGGACAATTTCCACCTAAACAATCACCAACCATGACAACCATGACAAATTCCCCCTCCCCCTCACGCTTCCCTCCCAGACAATAAGGGACTGTCAGGGCTAGGAATTGTCCCAGTGGGATTTGTCCAGGCCTTAGACATCATGGAACAAATTCTCAAATTATCCTCAGATGGTTCCCCATACACTGATTTATTATCCATTCAAATCAATTTAATGAGAGCAACAAGCCAGCTTATTGGATGTTTCTTTGTTTTGGAACAATTCAAGAAAATAATGAATCTAGATTGGTCAATACCACAAATGCTAATTAATTACAAAAGGTGCAGGCTGTTCTTCACGTATGTAGCCATATGAGATAGTCACAAGGTATTTTCTTTGTCTCTCATATACCCAATTTAATATCCAGGTCAACATAGATCTGTCAGCATGATTAGAACATGATTAGATACAAGCTTCTCATTATTCCTTCACTAATAGGGGTGGGCTGAAAAAAATAAAGGGCACTCTGAATGAAAAGTTAAGTTCGAAAAAATTTACACCATTTTGTATTATATCATCAGTGACATCCTGACCAATGATCTTCATAAACCAGGCCAGTGAACAAATTAAATGAATTGGCACGAATTTCATACATGCAGCTAGCCTACCTGAAACTAAAAAGTTGAAAAGGGAAAAGGCCTTTTTTGGGGGGAAGGGGGGAGGAGGAGGGAGATTTGTGCAGGAGCATGACTGTACCTTTAAACTTTGCTAAATGTAATTATGTGAGGCCCATTGTCTCTACTGCAGTGAAATGATCTTCAATCTACACTCAACAACTGGGAATTTATTAGAGAATATACAGCAGTATCTAGATTATAATACTGAAAAAGAAATTCTCCTGGAGCTCGTCAATTCTATAGTACAAAGTTACCGTGATAGCCATTATGCAGTCCTCTCAGGAGGCAATCATTCCTTTCAAGTACTTTAACAACATCCCAAGCATTGATTAGAAATTTAACTTAATCTTCTTTACACTTTCCAGTTACAACTTTTGTTGGAAGGGGGATGTCCCAAGTATGATTCATAGCTGAGTCAGTGTAAATACATCCTGGTCTTTGTGTAAACCATCACAACAAGCCTGGTATCATAACCAGCTATGAAAATAAGACTGGTACCACAGTCTATATGCACAGCATTACAGTGTTACCACGGTGACTGATGAGAGTAATAATAACCATTATACCACAGCTGCACCTCAGATTCAATCAGCCATGAGTAATTATTCACAATACAAACAAGGCATGTCTGAAAGCTCAGATACACAGCCAGACAATTGTACAACTCACTGTTTACAACAATAGATCAGAAGCATAGGTCCTGCCTTATCCTGTCTTTATGAGGCACACTGGAAGCTGTGATAAAAGGGTGAAAGGTATCCTATTTAGCTAATACTTGATGAAAGCAGGGGAGTGACTGTCAGTTGTGAATAGTAACCATTTGAAGGGAAAATTCAGTTGTGCACCCCTATTTAAATTGGTATACCTTGGTCTTCTTGAATGGCATGAAACAATAATTTTATTTTTGTCATTGAATTGTTAAAGATATGTGTACACGCTTGAGATGTTTTTCTCAAACGGCGATAGACTAAGATTCCCTGATGGAAAATGTTGGAATTATTTGAATATCTTACACTCAGTGCACTTAAGATAAAAGTCTTCAAAGTTTGACCATAGACCCTCTTCCAAATAGCAATTACAAAGGATTGTGGGATAGAATTTTGGTATGCATTGCTTTTGCAACAGTAAAATGCCATTGACAAAAATCGATGCATAGAAAAACTCTATCCCACAATCCTTTGTAATTGCTATTTCGAAAATGGTATATGAAGCTACTACAAATGGAGTAAAAGCGAAGCCTTTGTTACTTGGTGTTACTGTTCAGCCCCAATTGTTACCTTTCAAAGGGAGAATGCAGTCACCCCAAAAAAGAGGGAGATACTTCATGTAAGACTACCTCAAACTGAGGTGAATAGACAACTGAAGGGAGATGAATAAGCTGAATAGCCTGAAGTGAATAGGATTAGTAGGTGTCTATTCACTTCAGTTTGAGGTTGGCTTACATGAAGTATATACCAAAAAAGAATTGTATAGTAGACTATCCTATTTCCTGAATGGCTCTTGAGAATCATGTGAGAGTATTTTTCTCAGTCAACTATAAATTTACAAGGAGCAACTGCTTGGTTTACCTTAGCAATATTTATGTAATAAAATAAGAACGATACTTGGAAGCAGTGGCGTAGCCACGGGGAGGGTTTTGGGGGTTGAAACCCCCCCCCCCCATGACCCAACCTTGAAAAAAATAATTGCAAAAAACACATGATCACTATAAACTTTCTTACATTTGAGGCACAAATATTGCACCATTTTGCATCTGGAGACCTAAAATAGCCGTTTTTTCTGACCCCCACCCCCCTTAGACCTTTTTCTCATGTCGTACTCCAAAACCCTCCCCATGACAAAATCCTGGCTACGCTACTGCTTGGAAGAGAGATAAGAAGAAATTTGTGACATTTAGCTATTGTTTCAAAATAATTTTGGGGCGACTGCTTTTGGACCTTTAATCATATTCTTGCCACCTTCATAATTTATCCACTTTATAGATCTAACCAAAATCTTTCAATTTCTCTGTCAATTCATTCCATGTAATCCCTTTGATCTTCTGTCATCTGTTCCGACAAACACGAGCCCAAATTTTTGCTCATGTAAAAACAATGACTGTTATCATAGTTTACTCATCAAAATACGTAAATGAGTTTTTCATAAGATAATGCTCAGTTGTTTAATTCACCATGCATTCCACAGAAATAGATGTGCAGTCTACAATTACCCCAAAAGCTACAAAACGTTGGCTAAATAAAGAAAACTTTACATTCATTCCTAACAATACCATCAATTTCTCATTAAAAATATTTTTGTGGCTCCCACATTTCTAGATCCTTCCTGATAACAACACAAAGCTCAATGTGAAGCTTGATCCTAACCAGTACTGTACTTAGTTTTATGAAACTGACAGCATATGTGTGAACAAGTGCACATTCTTAGAAATCACTTTAAGTCTAACTTACAAATTATGGCGAAAACTGCATCCATAAGGCTGTGTTAGGATTAATACAGCAAGGAAAGATCTTGCCTACAACTGTCACTTATCCTTTAGTAATCCCAGACTATAGCTCTTTGTAGCCACTAATGATGGTTTTGAGCTTTGGAATGTTAGAATGGATGATAACCTCAAAGGGCAATGAGCTGTTTTTACTCCATCCAAACTAGCTCCATGGTTTGACCATACCTGATACATCTCTATAGCTATGTAAAAATTGTGATGTGGAGTGTTGCACAGTGTCTGCATGTCTTTTGTTACTTGTTTATAAATATCTGTTTACCAACAAAGTTTCTAGTTTGGAGGGTAGTGTGGACATTTTCCAAGTAACTTCCAGATTCTTCCTAAAAGTGTAGTCAACAGCTTCTTCTTAAGTAAACCCCTCAGGGCATATACCAAAATACCAACTATCCTTGGAATACTTTAAACAAAGGAAACAAGACCTCATGAGTCCCTCTTTTCTCATCACAAATTTGCATACATTACTCATGTTTATTCATGATGTAGTGGAAAACATTATTTTGTCTTAAAAAATTGGTCTAAGGATTGGATGAGAACTGTGGCTACTCAGTTGACATTTTAAATGCTTTTTACATCAAAAAGGCAGGTAATGACAATGATGCATGTCCACAGATCTTTAAATTCGTGCAGAATATTACTCCTTGATTTACTTTTTGCATTAATGTCAAGGAATATAACTTTTAATGGAAAGAGTAGATTTATAAGATTTAGCTGATGATAAAAATTAATTTGGTGTGACTGCATATGTTAAATGTCATAATGGATTGCAACAGCATTTTAAATTGAAAATTTAATGAAATCATTCTATACCATCAGCTTCAGTCACGTAAACTTAAGTAATTACAAATGACGAATCCCCCATCCTTCATACGGGAACACTGGGAAAACTCGCATTTTTAAACTTTCAAATAAACAGCATTTTAAACGCAAATTTTAGTTCAACTTTAATTATCAGAAAAAATAATTTAAACTTCTCAAGCTAAAGGGCAGGGTAGCTATGCAGGAAAAAAATCCTGCTCCCACTATTTTTTAAGATTTGAAAGTCGATTAACACAACTGTCTGGTAGTCGAATAGAACTAAGTGAAAGAAAACTGTAAATTAACAGCTATTCCATTCTTAGGGCTATATCAAGCAGCCATATGCATCAATGTTTGCTAAAAGTTTGTACATTAAGAAAGCAAGCAAAGTAGCAAACAACGCAAGAACTGGACGTATTTATCATTATATTAGTCACCAGCTCTGAGATTTTGTTTTGTATCATAAGTTCCTTCTTAAACTTATTTCTGAGGGTTCTCCAAACACTCTGCAGAAAGTCACACTTTTATATTTCTTTATCACAAACTTGGGCCTTAGGGAAGTGAAACTTGCTATAAGTGTTAAACGTGAGAAGTTTTAGTTGTCTTCACTGTTTGTCTACAGAAGTAGGCTAATACTTCCATGGTTTGTTTACAATGTATCGAGGAGACTTGTTGTCCTTAAATTAATTCTGACTAATACAATAACCATTCTTTACAGCTTTTAAGATTTTAAGACTCTAGAAACCATAACCTGGGAATAATTTAAATGCTTCCATGTCATAATGCTAGCAGTTTGTCAACAGATATTTACCTCTGTATTTGAGGGTATGAACATGCACATAACATATGCAAGTTCAAACAATGGTCAAAGCGATCCTTCATCATTCATCTGTAACTTCCTCACAACCCCTGATGTCCCCCACCCATGGCCCCATACCCTAGACGTTACACTCGTGGAGCACACTTCCATGACTATTTCACCAAATAGGCTAGATCATTGACACATTGCTAAAGAACAGACTAAAGAAGATGATTTTTGTGTAATATACTGACCTGTTATAACCAAATGATGCAGCATTACTTTTTACCTGCCGTACATATAATTGTAGTTATCAGATATGTTTGGAAACAGTTTGAATGAGAGAGGACTCGTTTAGAACATGTTTTACAGTAAATTTGGGGTGACTACATATTCCCCTTAATCTATGTCATCAAGTTTTAATCACAAGTTAAAAGAGATTACCATAGGTACTTAAAGTGTTTGCTACAGTGTGTACATTCCCCTACCACTTTTACTTTTACAGCAGAAATCTGATTTCACTCTTCTGAGAGAAATTACTAAATCCCTCTCCAGTCAATTAAACAGAAGCTTCCCTTTCCTTGAAGCTAGGAGATGCAATCTGATCAAAGCTCAGTGAGACGACAAAGAAGTGTGAATTATGGCCTCTTTGGTTGCTCACATGTGCTCTCAGAATGTCTTATGTAACACAAGAGCTCAAGTTACAGTCTGCCTGCCCAAGCATAAAATTTAATAGTACCTTGAGCAATTACTGGAGTTTCATAAGTTGTTCAAATCCCCATACATTACTTCCATCTGCTGTCTGATGTTAAGTTGTATTGTGTGATGAACACACTATGTCCTCATCTAAATTTACATGCAAGTTCATGCCTGATGCATTTCATATTCACCATCTTGCTACCAACTCTCCCAAACCAACCTATTTTGCGAATCTATGAGCCCTACTTACCTGACCTTTTACTCTCATTCCAGAAGGCTTTGTCCTACCTTCCACAATCCACAGGTTGTCTAGGTTCACATGGGGACCACTTGGTCTTTGGTCACAACAATGAGAGACAGTGTGGCATCCTGCAATACCTGAAGGTCTTAGCGGGTTCAACCAAAGACCAAGTGGTCCCAACGTGAACCTAGACAACCTGTGGATCATGGAAGGTAGGACGAACCCTTCTAGAATGAGAGTAACAGAGGAGGTAAATAGGAGCACAACAGATTACAATATTAAAGGAAAATATTGCATTATGGAAAAAAAAATTTTCATATGTGTACATGCAACCATGATTTCTGGACACAGAATAGTTGGCAGTGATAAGCAGTTCATAATATCTCTTGTTCTTCATAATATTTTTAGCAGTAAAAGCTATTGCCAGCCTCAGAGAGTTTATTAGTGAGACTCAATGGTTAATAAATCTAGAACAAAGCTACAGTATTTTCATGTCCATTTCATATTGATGCAATATATAAACACTACAATTCATTTTAAGCTTTCTACACTGTACAATCAAAATAAACACATCACAAGTTTCTCGTGTTCCAATTTATGTATCTAGGATACATATATACATATAAGTGTGAAACTAAAAAAAAATTATTTAACTGACACAAAATTTCCTGGTGTGTGAAAAATCCTCTGATTTGGCATGTTTGATGTAAGCTTTTACTTAACGCAAAGAATTTAAAAGAGTGAATTTTACATTTAAATGAGGTACTAAACTAGCCTTTATGACAGCTTTTAGGCACTGATTGCCCCTCATCAATATGCAAGTCACATATTTGCATAATTCACAACTTACATCAGTACTTCATACATTATTCCTCCTTCATGCTGTATTAAGACTAATTTTAGCTGGCATTTTGGGAGATAAATTTAAAAGATATTGCACTTTGATGATATGAAGTTCTCAATTGCTAACTTATAACACCAATTCCCTTTATCAAAATGCAGCAGTCATACATCATTAAGTCAGCTGCACCCTAGATACACAAAATTATTTCTACCTACATCACTTAAGAGTCCTACATTACATATGTGCATGATCAACACAAAGCTGTGACATATGAATATACTACTGCAGGCCTGATTTTTAAGGAAATTTTCAGGTTGCCCATCGGACAACCTGAAGCTAACTTTAGGTTGTCCGAAATAGTTTTTGGTTGTCCGAATGAAAGTGACGAACAAGAGATGAACAATTCTATTTCCTGTCTCTGACATAGAAAACAAACATTTACTTTAAATTCTGCATTTTTCCACATTTATTGGCATGGTACAATGATGAATGGTAGTCAAAACCATTGTCTCAATGCCACTTCTTAAGGGGATTTTTATGACACTTTCCTGCTGATGTAGGGAACTACTCAGTTACAAATAAAATCTACTCGTCCATCGGACAAGTTCAAAGAGAGAAAGTGGTTGTCCGATGCAAGTTTTACCCGTCACGGACGATCGGACGAGTGCTAAATTTCAGCCCTGTACTGAGTAATCATTTATTCTGCTTTCCCATTAAAACTGCCAAAAATTCACAAGGCTTTTATGAAGCAATTTATAGTAAAGGCTGAAAAATATCAGCCTCCCAAAACAAATTTCAAACTTCACCTTTGGTGTGTAGCACCTACATACAGTCTGGTAGGCAGCTCTAAGGAGGGAGATCCTCAGGGAATGCAAAGTACATGACATGCTATTGCAAACCCATTAATTTCTTTTGTCTCTTTCCCCATTATCTCCCCAACCTCACATTTTCAAAGCCCTGATTCCTCTAATTACTTGTAAAACAACTGCAGTAACCCTCTGAAATCACCAGATGTGATATTTCAGCACTACAGAAAAAAAATTACACAAATATTGAACCAAACCTACATTCTTTTGACTAAGCCATGGTACAATTCTATGCAAGATTGTTTTACTGCCAAGCAGTACAGTGTAAATGACATACACTATTGTGCTATTATTGCTAAGTTAACAGCTAGCTGTATGCCTAGCTTTAGAGTAATCAAATCTATACACTGTACGGGCACATATGCACATTTCTCTTTATGTACATATTCAATGCAACACTGCTCTCTCTCCTACCATCAATATTTACCTACCTCACAAAAGTTTTACAAAAACTGTTAATTTTCCTGGAAATAAGACTAGTATGATAATCAACCTTTTCAATCAAATTTTTGACTACAGTTTAGGGCTGCTGTTTCATCAATTTTTCACATACAGACACACGCACACACACAAACTCATACACATACTGTTAGTATGTAACTACATATCCAGTGTACATGACTTTGCACTACCTGCAAAATTTCAGTACTGAATATGAATCTAAAAGTAAAGAGACAAATATCGTATTAAAATCATGTGACAAATTTGCTCTTTCATAGCCCTTCCAAACAATCATTATAGTAACAGCTGGAGCTGTTTATGTTACCGACAAGTGGAGGAATATGAAGATGAATGGAGACTTACACCCAGTCACAGAAGCATACTATCAAAGCCAGACTTGTTCAAGGAGCACAAAAGAAGGATGTTAAAAGAAGAGACAAAGAATCGGTATAGGTGACCATGATTTATCTCTACTTGGTATAAAGAAAGGTCTCACCAGGATGGAGCTTTTTCTTATCTACTTGCTCCCTCCACACTTCCCTAATTTCTGCTTCCTCTTCTAGTTTATTATACACCACTGCATGGTATTAGTATTAACAATGAGGCATACTCAAGGTTTTGAAATACGAATGGGGAGCTACATCACCTTTTCTTGATTAATCAAAATGTGCCAGGAAATTAGAATGGCTGTACAAGGAACAAATTGTATATTTTTTGATCTACTATACAGTCAAACAGGTAAGAAAGTTATCTCCACACAAATGATCAATAATTTTTAATACATACACAATTACTATACTATATACACAGTAAGTATAGTAAACCTGTCAACCCCACACCTCTCTGAATGGAAATAAGAAAACAAAAATTGAGGTTCAAAAAAAAAAAAAAACTTTGTACTTAAGCATACACCCTCAGAATAAAAGCACACATGTATACCCAACACAAAGAAGCATGACATCCAATAAGTTGATTTCAAGGTTTAACTTTTGCCTCTTCAATATTAGATACAAGATAACACACAAACCTATGGCTTACTGTGAGCTCATTTGGTTTCATTCTACGTTCCACTTCTAATATCCGATGACAGAGTGGATTGAATTTCAAAGTTAATTCCAGTTGTGTCAGCAGTTTTCATGGGAATCACTGCTTCAGACCATCCAAGTGTGATGACTACAGTATCACGTCAGGAATTCTTTCTCACTGGGACCTTCTGACAGTCTCAACTGGATGGAATTTTTTGGATTCAGAGAAGTTGCTTCAAATGAGATGTTACTCAGAGAGGAGTGGAGTGAAGTGAAGGTTATTTTTTAAGAAAATTTAGCAATGATAGACTTGACACAAATGGAGTGAGAATTCAAAAATTTTACGCCACTTGTCTAGCAATAATGTTTGCAAGCCTAGATAAATTTCCACTGACAGACTTCCCTTAAAAAGATCCCATTTAGTTTCAATCTCGAAAGAGAGGAAACAGAATTTTTTGTTTTTGCTTTTTGTTTTTGGTTTTTTTTTTTTGTGGTCTTCCTTTAATAATCACACAAATCCACCGGTATATTGCTAGTATTTGATGATCACTAATTCTAAGCCACTTTCTGTGACAAAGGTTATGTTGTTTCTGAGCATGAAAATCTAGCAGCCATCACACTCTTAACCAATAGGGTAGGGACTTGATGATTTCTTGTCACAAGTTTAAACCTAAATCCATTATTACCTACAGCAAATGAGATGGAATCATTTCCTTCTGAATCATGCAACTAGTAAAAAAGATCACAAAAGATAACCATAGCAACAGAAGGATCCTAACACACATAAATGTTCATAGAAACAAAGGATCCATAGACATAAATGTTCATAGCAACAAAAGGATCCTAACAGACATAAATGTCCATTGCAACAAAAGGATCCCAACACACATAAATGTCCACAGCAACAAAGGATCCTAACAGACATAAATAATCATTTTCCATATATATACAGACTCTTTTGTCAGACTGATCGCTAATAGGGATAACATCACATTACTATATTTTATCATGAATATTAATAGTATAATATTAACATAATTATTTCTTCATTACTGAATATCAAATCTCATTTTCCAACAAATCAGTCACATTTGCATGCATCTGATGATCAAAATATTCAAGATTCAGTACCTAGTTTAAAAAAAAATGTTGCATAGGCATGCAGGAAGGCCAACTTGATAAATTGAACAAAGGTACAGCACTATGGATAAATTTTCATAACAAAAACTGCAAACATACAATGACTTTACACAAAGTATGCTGTATCTTTTTTCACATAAATTAAAAAAAAAATCATATTTCAGCCAAAAACTGCACTTGTTTTTCTACATTAGAACCCCTAAGTATCCCTGTAATGCTTTGTCTTCAATTGTTAAACCATTCTGGTCCTATTCATAGTAAAACTGTCCTAAGTTTCCTTTATTGTTAGTTCAATTTATGGATACACCATTTCTCCAGTTTCTTAATTTGTTTAATAATTCTATGAAATGACTTTTAAATAAATACTTTCAAGTTTAGCAGTCACACTATGAATATTAATTATTTCATATCAGAAGGAAAAAGTGACTCCAGATAGGATGAATTATGGATCGCTTGTTTTTCATAGTCTGTCAAATTTATTCCAAAGGCATGGGAATTAAATTAACTCTTAAATAAATGAGCACAAAAAAGTGCACTTGACACCCATCACAAGTGGACAATGACATGACACACCATGGGTACATTAATCTTAAACAAGTTGCATCTTTTGGGATTCCATCTTCGTTTTGATTCAAACAGGGTGCTAGAAGGGTGTTTGATTTTTCCTTTAAGTGATCCCTCATTCCCACTTGAATTATCGAAAGAAGGAATATGCCATAGGCTAACCTATTATTCCTACCATCTTCAGGTTTCTCCAAACTTCCCCAACGTGTCTGCCAATAACCAGAAGACAATCCATAATGCATTAATAGGAAAGCTAAACTTATCCCAACATCAGGCATTCCTGAGCTGTTCATTGTTGAAGATCTAAATGCTAATTTTCTTAATAAAGTAGATCAGGACAGTCTAATCATGACATTTCTCATAATGAGGTCAATCATTGTTTAAGAATGGAACTCCATAGACCCTTTTCCAAACAGCAATTGCAATGGCTTGTGGGATAAGTTCTGGTACGCGATGTTTTTGTCAATGGCATTTTGCTATGGCAAAAAATGATGCACACCAAAAATCTATCCCACAATCCTTTGTAATTCCTGTTTGGAAAAGAGTCTATGAAAGAGAATATAATTACAAACACTCTCTTCATTTCTGCTCTGAAACTTCACATTCTTAGAAGATTTGAAACTTTTTGTTAACTCAGGAGTCTTAGGTGTGGGTCCAGAAATTACGGAAGGGGCAGGGGAGGGGGATGGAAAATGTCAAGTGCACTAAAGGGCACCACCAGCACAAGCACAGATGTGCAACTATGGGGTCCAGGGTCCAGGAATGAAGCCCCAGTGGGGGTCCAGGATCCAAGCCCCTGGATGCTCTTGCAGTATTGCATATTAAGAGCACAGAAATGGGCTCCAGTTACTCTGTTAAAGAGATGTTATATCATTTCATATTTTATGAATTTGACATTAAGGTCACAGTACAGCTAGGTTACTATAAGGGCACCTGATGAGGTCCAGGGTGAATCTGAGGTTATTTCAAAATTTGGATGCTAGCATTAACCATAAAATGTACATTTAGTTAATTCAGAAATGATTCTACCGTAATGATTATTTTATTTTGGTTATAAGGTTAGTCTGGTATGTGACGTAAACAGCAACAATTAAGTGCAAAGCGCATCAAATTTCTCCTTTTAAAACATCATTTTTCAAGGAAAAATTTCCATTAAGGCAGTACTTTGAGACAATTCAATTCCCTAACCAAAATGGTTCTGTCAGGAAGATAAGTCTGACTTCTTTGTGTTAGTTTTGTAACATTATCACTACTTAGAAATGCAGGGTACCTGCATGGTCCACCCTCTACAGGCTGCAGTGGTTTGGAATCTTTGTGTATGATAATCAAGTTATTTGAAATTGTTTTAATAGCTTTGAATAAGTTTTGGAGGGAATTAATCTAGCTAATAAGCATATTTGCCTCTCTATTTTGGGTTTTATAGTCAGTCTACTCAAGGCCTTTATTTCAATGACCATACTGCCACACCCTGGCAGTAGTATGGAGGAAATTGCCTCAAAGGGGGCTCCAAAGAGCATTAAACTTGACCTAAGGAATTCTGGCAGGGTACCAGGGCTGCCCAAGAGGAAGTTTTCTGATATGAAAAATATCTCAGTGTTTTATATTAACATGATACAGGAGTGTGCATGGAATATCCTAGCTAGCAAATGTCATGGGTACTTTACTGACACCATCACAGATAGGTAAACGATTAAGGTTGGCAACTACAGCAAAAATCAAACTACTCTCAACCCATGTAACTGATACTAATAGCCCATCAGGGGTTTTATTTTTGATTTCCTAACGTGTAAAAATACCGTACCACATCGTCAAGTTAATTGCAATCTGCAACTTGATACAGATATTTTTAACTGATGCACTTGTGATACTTCTGGCGACTCCAAGTAAGTCTGCATACAAAATATGATTCACCTTCTACTAAACATGGTTATGATTCTAAAGTTAGTATATTCCACAGTCAGGGCTGGAAAAATGTTTCTTTCCCAGAAAGGGAGTCAAATTGTCCAGAAGCCTGAAAAGTTCCAGCTTCCCACCTTTTTCCACCCATGTTCACACTTTTTTGGAATCTCACCTGGTTATTTTGGTCCTTACATAAATAATAAAAGATTTAGCTATGGTACTTTGTCTTCAATCTTACTTAATCATGAATTTTTCCTTAAATTTGTCCTTTTGTCCAAATACTGAGGTTAATGAACATAATCAAAGTTCCAACTGGTTACATACAATGGTTAGGGGGTAGAGAGGGGGGTCCTCTTGGAAAGTGTCAAGGTAAACCTATGTGATCACATATCCTGATAGAAGCTTAAAACAACCAAGCATTAAATTCACTGCATTGTACTGTATTTACATGCACCTTGAAGATCAAATCAGGTAGTTGCCATGGCAACTCCCTGGTCAAATCCTGAGACCACCACTCCAGGACTTCTCCTTTCTCCCTGTCCCAATACTTATATCATATCACTGCAATCCTTTCATACATATACAGTCAAATGAAATTTGATTTTGATGGAAAATACTTACATTGAAGCAATGTGTTTGTCCTTAAAAGAATCTGAAAACAAAAACTTTGTGAGATTTTGACTACTTTTGTAAAAATCTTTCACATCACATACAAAAGGCTATATCCTCTTGGGATACTAGGCCTCTGTAAGAAATCCGGTTGTATTACAACCCTGAATGACAAAAAATTCAGGTTGGTGTCATTTAGGTGAGAAAATGAAACTGATATACATTACAATGTGTGAGCTTAAAAGCTACTGTACACTTCTAATATCACTTACATCTAATTGGTTCCCGGTAAAGTTCACCATAAAAACCTGCTTCAGCAATAAAATGGCCTCTGAAAGTCTGATAGTTCCTTTTGTGACATAAAGCAAAAGAAAGGGACATTTTGCAACATTTTCATTCACATCTCGCCCAAAAGCACATGACAGGAGGAGTTGTAAGATAAATAGACAACGTAATGCCAGATAGCACTGAGGTTCTTGCAGCAAGAATTATCTTGCACTTCAAACAACTTCACACCAAATATGAATATTCAACAATAAACCAAGGAAGTACCTCCCCTCTCCTCTCCCACCCTGTCCCCTCCCCTGTGGCAGATCCAGAGGGGGTGCCAGGGGTTCACGTACACCCTAAAGTTTTCTAAGGCTAAAATTTTCACATACTAAGGTAGACCACATCTGACAATTCAACACACACTAATTAAATGTACCCCGGTGTAACATGGATTTGTCCTACAATGTAATCTAGTGCACCCCCCAAACAAAAATCATGGTTCTGCCCCATCCTCCCCGTCCCCTTGTCCAACCCCAGCCCCCAAAATGCTACTTACTCTCGTCACATTAACATAAGAAACAACTGTACACTAATGTGTGACTTGCAGTCTATGAACTAGTTCCACATCTGTTCCCAGTTAAATTATTTTTTGCTCCAAGTATCTTCCTAAGATCTACAAACCTGTCCATATCAGTGCAACATTCATTTCAAACTGTTCTTGTTTGATATTGCTGACTTCAATCAACACAACCTCATGGGTCCAACATCCAGTCCCTCAGTGCAGACTTCAAATCAGTAGACCCTTTCCCAATAGCAATTACACAGGATTGTGAGATAGAATTTTGGTGTGTGTCCTTCTTTACCACGGTAAAATGTCCTTGACAAAAATGATGTGTACCAAAATTATCCCACCTTCCTTTGTAATTGCTATTTGGAAAAGATCCTATGTGTTAAATCCTTGTTATCAGGACAGAATGAAAACTGCCAGAGATTTGAAAACTGGAACCTTTGTCTCAGTTTGAGCTTCATTAATTTTTTTATTTTTGCCAATGAATTAACATTTTTTGAATTTGCTAATGAATTTAGTATCACATTTCCAGCTTAATAATTACGCATTCCATATATCAAGAAACCCTATCAAATTGTAACAATTGACAAAATTTAGTTAACCTGACATACCGGTAATTGAGATAACCAATGTTCTTATGTTACATGTGGCTGATGATCGCGATTATGACAAAATTTAATATTATGGGATGTAAACTTTAAATGATGCAAGCTATACAAATGTTTGACCATTATGGGGACTACATTTACTACGAATATAACACTCTTAGATCAGTATGAAGTGAAATAAATGGCTTTGTTCAAAGTCCATATGAAACATGCAGCATTTTAATGTTACTTGAATGTTATATTCAGCACTTCCACATTCTTAACTTCTTACGCACTCAAACTTTGTAAGGTAAGTATATACAATATTTCAACAAACTGTCATTCCTACCACTTAGCTGTCAGTTTACTTTCTGTACTAGAAATGTCACAGACAATTTGACTGGCACCACAAGTAAATAACTTAAGTACAGGTGAAAATAAAATTCACCCGGGTCTCATTATTTATTCATCTACCCCACTTTTTGCATTCACACATCTTTCACATTTACAGCAATGTTGGCTTACATATTTAACCAAATTACATTCATTTTCTCAGAATTCCCACATTTTAATATTGGGTTATTTTTTTTTGTGTTTTTTTTATTTTTATCTCCACCAAAGCTACTTGGCAGAAATCACATTATATTCACCAGTTCTAATCAAACAATTCTTTTTTATTTCCTATCGTGTATTTATTATGTGTCAAATGCTTCAACACCATATCTATCTGTGAGGTGATTATGAAATATATACCCAGTAGTCCTACCTATGACAAGGTAATTACAGCCTTTTGAGGAAATAACCTTTTCAAATGTAGAATGGGTTACGTGTGGCAAGGATGAATTGTAGAAATTTGGTCTGTATGTTAAAGGTATGAGTATTAAACACACACATCACACAACTATGTGCATGCATCTAGACAAAAACGGCTGTGTACAATCCAATCCAGTTATGAGTTAAACATGGACAGGCATGTTTAATTATTCATGATGACTTCTCCAGCCATCAAAGACACCAGGTGAATAAACTCTATGATGTAGAGGACACCTTTATACATTTCATTGGAAAAGGTGACAGAAATTGCCTGCTCAAAGATTACTACCTCTTGTCATTCTTAGAAATTTACATAATACACTCTACAAAGGAGAAAGTAATCCAATGGTAAACCATATAGTTAGGTGAAGTATGGGTGAAGTTTCATGACGCTTGGGTTCAATTTTGTTTAAACACGTTTAATACACTTCAAAAGTGCAGACATTATGTAAGACTTCCTTTTTTTGCCAGTTAAATACAATGAGCAGATAACATAAAATACTTGCAGAATACTGGAAGGTTCTTGACATATATATCTTCTAACAGATTTGTAAGCCCAGACACTTAATCACAGACATATAGCAAGTTTCTTCATGCAAGCTACAATAGATAGCTAATGAGCATCTGAGAAATTATGTTGAGGTGGACCAATTCTTTCAAATGACCAAAGAGATCTGGACAATGGATTTCACCTGTGGGATACCACAGCATCTGATATTTACAAAATATTGTTTTAAACACACACCTTTCAAATGAAATGATTAGCAGTAACTTAAGACATTGTTTCAGTCTATAGCATTCATGCAGAGATTGATGCATAAGTTACGACCTGTCCATACACTAGTGCAAGAAAACATTAGTTGTAGACTGGTCCTGTACTTGTAATAAAATTGAGAGCACAAATCTGTTTACTGACCTCCATACATGACAATAACATAACGAATTTCTATACACTATTAAACAAGATGTCAAAACTTCAAATTTGTGCAATGAGACCATCACTAAAACAGAAGCATGATAATGATTGTGGTATTTTCATGACAGTTTGTCAGCTCTGAAGCCTCACGTCTACAATGCATGCTTGCTTTGTAAACAAGTCACTCATTAGCAGCCAGGGCAATACCCTTCTGTCAACATCTGAATCAGTAACGATTTTGAACTGTGCTGTGAATGAGCACTGGACACACCATGTCAAAATGCTACGATGAAAAGTTATAGCCTTGTTAGATAAATAAAATTAGGTTGGCATAATACCAACCAATCTGCTTCTGACAAGGAAATAGTGGCCACGGTGTTTCATGTAAAAGCAAACTGGGGGACGTGAGAAGAACATCCATCAACATCTCACGACACAGAACTGTTTATTGCGCTCTGAATAACAGCTGGTGTGGCAGTGTTTTATGTACTCAGAAGGGATGGCAGAATACTTAGTACTTAATTACCTTGCCACATGCGAAAAGACTTTTCTGGGTACCAGGTGGCACAGACGGATAGCTTCATATGACAGTTAGTAATGCTTCACTGATAAAAGCTTTCATAAAATGTGGAACATTTCAAGGCAAATCAAGACTTGGTTGCAACATGCCATGAACGCTTAACTCATAAGAGATGTAGGCAGGCAATGAACTCCATAAATGTAAAATTATACATTTGTGAACCAATGTTATCGTGCATGTTATGAATATTAACCAAGTCACAAGGGGCATGATGCTTTTACATAAGTTTTCTTTTTTGAAATGTTTTCCTTGTAAATTTAACATTTCCTTTCCAATTTATTGATTGCAAAATTGGCTTACTCACCTAGGGTTGTATGATCAATCCTATGACACAAGCCCTCTTATCCAATAGGACAGATTTACACAATAATTTACTGAAGAATAACAAGTCCTCCAAATTTCACATTTCCTGTCATGTTTTGACAAATATGTGTAACTTGAAGACAACTCATGCATCTAAAATTATGATTAAACTTAAAATGCCCCAACTTGTGCTTAAGATTTCCATAATTAACAACCAACTTGCCAAGCGATTTAAGTTGAGAGTAGTTTTTCGTAATATTTATTTCAACTTATGCCTATAAATTCATCCTAAAACAGTGTAAATGTAGCTGAAGGATCGAGGTAAAATATACTGTATAAATGCTCTCTTTGTTTTCTCTGTAATACAATTCATGGCATGTTTGATGTTCATCTCAGAAGATGAAACTCTGGGAAGACTGCCAACTAGCTATGCAAAAAAATTTAGCTGGCAAAAACTTGCATTAACCCTCAAGAATAAATGACGGGACCACTTACATTTTGGGTAAAAGTGTTCTTACCCTGGGAATATGATGTAATAAAGGTGACAGGGATATTCACTATTTCAAAGATGTGGAGGCACATTCAAATTTTCAGTTCAAATTATCTGCATTCCAAGTAATTGGTAAATGGGAGAGGGGATTGGGGTAGGGGTACAAGAGCTTCCTATCACTGATTTTCTAACCTCAGATGTAATCTGATCCAAGACGACAACCCCTCCCCCCTACATCTGAATGTAGTGGATATTCACAAGCAAGTACAGTACACTTAATAACCCCTTGCTACATCTAATTTACATTATTCTTGTGCATACCTGGAGTTCAGGAAGTCCTATCGTTTCAGCTGATTCACCCATCTCACAAATCATATGACTTGTTACATTTTGGATTGTTTATATGTACATCTGCCACATCCTAACACATTCACATTTTACCTAAAAATGTCCACCTTACCTTTAGCTTTTTACAGCTTACGTTTACTACCTGAATGCACGAGTGAATAGTAAAATCCCCCCCCCATCACAAAATCCCCGCTCCCCCCATCACCCCAACTCTTTGCCCTCAGTGTGTCCCTACAGTTAGTTCCCTCCTTCTTGTCTTCTGCTTATGACACTGAATGAGTGTCTGTAACTTTTGATTAAATATGTAGATCATGGCTATCAAATTCATCATTTTAGCTCAGCTACAGAGTCTTTCCATTTATGTATTTATGTATTTGGTCAATTCAAGTGGAAAAACAGCAGACATTCTTTAAAACAAAATATGTCCAACTATGACCCAGCCATACATTGAATTTTAAGTTTAAACTTTCTTTTTTGTCATATACAAACCTAGTCTTCTCAAGGGCATCACAAAACTTTGCCACCTAGTAAGCAATATCCTCACTCATTTCTTCATTTCATGACACCTTCCAATGAAGTGCAGCATGCTATGAGGCTACAAGGGGGTACCACATCTAATAATATGTGCTGGTAAGTTGTCAACTCAATTCAAATATTGTCCATGACTAAATGTCAACAGATTCATCTCACACCTGTCTCCTTTCAAAACATGCCACAAAAGCTTACCTGCTAGATCAAGACACCACCATCCAGGTTTTCTTTCCTTTTTAATGCACTTGCTGTTTTAAAAACAACATTTAACACAGGTAGGGAAGAGGTATGGAAGCTGAAAGAAGTTCTAGCTTTTATCCACTCAGTCTGCATGATAAATACAGTCATATGAAAAAATGCTTCCTTATTAAGCTGTATTCTGCTTAGCCTGACATCATTCTCAAATAAAGACTAAAAACTGTAACAACCAATTTCATGTCATCATGTTCTCTTCTTTAAATACAACATAGACCCAGGAAGCTGGGGTGGAGGTGGGGGTGGCAGGTAGGGAGGGGAGCTGGGGCTTTAGCCCTCCAGTAAAAAATGTGAGGAGCAACTATGCTACCGCCCCCTCAAATGAAAACCCCTCATTTGTTTCCTCTGCAAGAAATGTCAATAATTTGCAGTACAGTAATTTACCTTAAAATTTGTCCAATATGTTGCACCAAACTGCATCTAAGGACCCTCAAATATTCAAAAATTTTCCAAAGGGGAGGGGACACCCCCTCCCCCAGGATGGCGATCCAAAACAATGTTCAGTCCCCCGTCTCAAACAGCTTCCTTCTAGTGGTGTAGTTATGGGGGCATGAGGGGCGCATGCCCTCATGACAAAGCTGTGCCCCCCTCCCCGTGGAAAATTTTGGAATGCACAGTTCTGTATATAAGCCCAATAGAGAAGGAGAGAATTCAGAAATTGTGCCCCCTAGGAAAGGTCTGTGACCCCCTAATGCCCCCTGCTCAAAAATCCTGGCTATGCCACTGCTTCCTTTCCCTATGAACTGCAACACAGTTCCCACACAAACTTGTAGCAGCATTCAACAAACTTGAAAAGCCCAATATTCATCTCATGCTGATGCCAAGCTGAACAATCTTACTACTTTGTGATCTTAAAATCATTTTAGGTTTAAGGGAAATATTACATATACATAACATCACCACAGCAGAGAGAGAGAACAATGTATTTTTTATCATAATTAAACCATTCAGAATCTCCCATAAACTTGGCAATAGCTTAAATTTCTTTTTGAAAGTTTTATGCATCAAAAGCTTTACAAATCTAGCATCATTTGAAAATTCAAACAAGTTGGGTGAACCAATTATTCATGCACGTCAACGCAGTGAACTCCTGTGAAAACCTTAGACAATACAATTTTTGGTGCCACAAATGCAAGATTTCTCTCTTAGAAGTGTGCCAGGGTTTAGACAACATCAATGTTAACAGAAGCAATGGGGTTTAAAAGGAACATATTGTACCATTACAAATAAGGAAGAACAATAAATACATGAATAAATTACAAGGAATCAGGAATCAAATATGGTGCACCAGTTTAAAGGTTCATTGATTTTTCTCCTTACTATACTCTGGGTTACATATGAATACATCCTGCTACACAGTTTTGCATACAATCAGCTCACACAGGAAAATGAGATCCAACTCTTGATAAACTTTCCCTTTAAATATCAGTTTCGTTTCGGTAAAGTCACAACATAATATTCGGTGTAAAACAAACAAATAAATTTCTGTTTGCACACACTAAAATTTTGTTGTCTTCCTGATGAGCAATTAATTATTATACATCAGGTCAAGCTTTCATAAAAGGACTAATTAAAATCCTGGCCTCCAAATCCAAACCAAGCCACGTGCCAAACATGAAGTTATAGATGCCTAATGCAGCCTTAACCAGCCAGGGGCTAAACAGAACGGTCAAAAGTAGTGTCCAATAAAAAGAAATCAATTTATCTCCGTATCCTGTTGAACTCATTGTCTTTGACAGTCACAGTATGAAGGTTTTAGAATCTGACTGGACGCAGAATTATGAGAGAGATTTAAGTTGACAGATTAGCCTAATGGACACCATTGTTTTGAAAGTAGTATGCAACTCATGATAAAAGTAGAGTTAATCTACATAAATAAATAAGGCCAATGATGGATGGATTCTTACTATATCTGATGAAGGAATTATAAGAGACAGGAATGCTTATTTAGCATCCTTTATGAGGTCAAGTACCACCTCTGATACGCCAGATGTGACTTAATTAACCACTCTAGGAAGAAAAGGTTCTAAATGTTTGATCACGTTAAACAAACGTATCTAAATTCAATATTGTACTACAGAGGAAGTGTCTCCTGTGGTATAAATGTTCCTGCAGCTAATGACACTAGGAGATGGAATGGGGTCTGAATTAAAAATGTCAAACTGTGCTCAGTTAAGCCCAAATACATGTATAACAAGGTCAAAATGATTAATTTTTTTTTTTTTTTTTGAAAGGACATGTATGTCCCCCCCCCCCCTGCTCTTCTCAAGTTTGACCTTAAAGCTTGCAGTGCATACAACTTTGATAAAAAAAAGGCTAAGTGCACTTTTCCTTCCAGTGACACTGACTTGCAAGCTGTAAAAGAAATATTTTAAAATAAAGAGTTGAGGCAGTTATTATCAGAATTCCAGAGTTTCACAACTGGTGTTATTCGCAGTATCCAGTCAGTATGGCTCATGTATGAAAACTGAAAACTGAAAATGTGTGTTTTCCCAAAAAAGCATCCATGGCAATTGTTTTTGCTTAATGCCTTGAAGTTTCACATCTCCACTGGCAGCTGCCTTCATGTCTAAGCTGACTGATAATTGGTTAAACTCAATCTATAATGCCCTAGTGGTATTTTTAAAAGTTGACGTGAGTCACAATTTCAACCAATCACAGGACTACAAAATGACTCCAAAGACTGATTAAATTTCTCGAGTTAGTTTTGCTTTACCCTAAGTAAGTCCCAATTTATTCGAGGGGTAAGTATCATTTTTCAGAGATTAAACCCTCTAATCACATTACTTCCAACTTCTAGTTTCTCCCATACACTAGAGGGCAGTTCAACAAAACCATGTGGAATGTAGGTCAATGGCATACACAAATAGCAAGTATGATGCGACAAAAAGTCAGTTTCAAATAATGGCAAGCTTTTGCAGTGATGAGACTGAAGCAGATCAATCTTCCATCATTACTGGAAGATTAAATTGGACCAAGGGATGTAAAAATAAATAGTAAAATACAGAATGGTACACTTCATACAAAACATTTTCTGCTACTATATATGTTACCACTGAAGAAAGTGGTGTTTAATGTGTGTTTTCACAAAATACAGAAACAAAAATAGTTAAAAACAGAAATAGTTAAAAACAATCCTTGCAACTGCCAAATAATTTCTTTCCAGAATCCAATATCAGCTAATTATTTTTCATGGCAAAAAGAGTTTGACAACAAATATACAAAAGAACAATTTCACGTGATATACATTTCTCTTTGATGATTTTCATTTGTTAACCCAAATGAATACTTTGCCCACAGCCATTTAATTCATTGGAATAGCAAGTCGCAATCAAAGAAATTAATATAAACTTTGAAATTAAAATGGCTTAAGTTTAATCGTGTGGTGACATGTGACCCTGAGGGATCAGGTGTTGGCAGTAATATAATCCTGATAAAGTCAACCACGCACAAGCCTGAAGGATGTCGAACAATGCACAGAGGCAGCGGTACGTGTCTTCAAGCATTTCTTGAAAGTTCATAACAGCCTTTGTCTCTGACTCCTGAAACTAATACGTTGTTCTACTCAAAGAAGGTGACACAATTTAGATGAACATGCAAGCCCAAACACAATTCACAACTTCTGTGAGCACAAGAAATACTGACATATGAACTTTTTACAAAGTGATCTTCTTTTCAGTGACTATATGATGGAGCAACATTATGGTCTTATTACAATAGCATTCTGTACAAGGTCACGCTACTATCTACACACAGAGATATAGGACGAAAGAACGGGATAGAAGAAAGTATAAAATATTGATATAAAACACAAAATTTGTCAGAAAATTGAAGATAAAGCTGGGGAGACAGAACGATAAAATTTTCTCTAAAATTTTGATAACAGGACTCCTCTGTATTTGAACAAATGGTATTGTATAACGTCATATCAATTTGCATTATAATCAAATGGTAGTATGTCATACTGTATTGTAGTGTATCATGCTGTATTAATTACATTGCATAAGTATATGCATTGATCAGCGCAACATTGTATGGAAAACAGAGCTAGTTGACAATCTGCTCAGGATCGTTTCTCCCTGCAGCAGAACGCAACTAACATCACTAATTTGAAATTGTGACAAGAATAACAACTTCTATTCAGTGTATTTATCCTCCTGTGAGGCTGGTTTTAATACTGAATAAATACAATGCATGCATATAAAGTGAAATCTTTACCTCAAAGAAACCTTTAAGCACTTAAGGATGAAAATTTGATCATGCATGAACAAATTTCGAACCTAAAATTTATATGCAATTGATATAAAATTTTTGCTTCACTGTGACAATGGTTAAGAAAAGAATACCAAATTTCTGTAGACAAGAGTAATTACCAAGAGACAGATATACTCTTTTTTCCCCCAAGATGCACAGACAATCATTAATGTCATGTATGAATAAATGAGGAACTTACAAAGAGAGTGCTTATTGGGATAAGTAATACGATAGCATTTCCACAAAAGTCTTTACACCTATAAAAAAAGAAGCGACTTTGATGCCATGAAAAGTTTAAAGATGATATGAATAACACCTATAAATGTGAGTAAACAAAATGAATAGTGAATTGTTGGCCTCAAAATTTATGCATTAGCATATTCAATGAAATAAGAATTCCAACAAACTGAGGTACCAGTAAGGTCTGTATCCCTCCCATGAGTATATACATAAAGCCACATGTAATTACAGCACAACCTTGTTCACATTATGAAAAAGCACAAGCATTGTAAATTCCCATTTAGAGCCAACGACCTTACCATATAATGAAAATTATCAGGCACAGAGGGCATAGCTAAGGGTAGCTTTCTCCTCTACAGACTGACATCCACGTAGTGAATTTGCATGTTCAGAAAGTGTTTATTGGTACATAAATTTATTTTTTGTCTTTAATATGATGTTTTTTTTTCCCAGTTTTATATGAGCATTGTGCGAGAGCATTATAGTCATTCCCTACCAAGTGCATAGACATGGGGGTTGGGGGTTTAACACCCTGCCCCAAGTTCAAAAGTAAGAAATCCCTGAAGAGGCCCATGGGCCCCATGCCCATAGGTACCTATTTGCTTTCTGGTGTGGCATCTGGGGTTATCTGAGGTGAGTGCGGTTGGAGACTGAAATCCCCCCACACCCTACCCTAAATGTTATTCTGGCTACAGGAGTGTTACTTACATAGCTGAATATTCCTTGTCTAAAAATGACAGACTTATTACAACTATCGCTATTCAGGTATCCACCTTTTAATTGTATGTCAGAATTCATCTGTACATACATGTGTCTCCACTGCTCCGACACACTGTTTTCCAATGGGGCCTACATTATTACTAATATTTCTACGTAGTTCATACCCCTACCAATTTACATACTGCAAACTTTTCAACAGATGTACCTCATATACAGTTTCATTACAAACTACTGTTGGAGAATATATTTTAGCAGGAAATAACCCACCTACACACCATATATGTGAAATATCTATTACCATAATGCAGCAGCCAGGGATTACAAGCCCACTCGTTCTAGAGAGCACCATCTTGCATGCTGTTTGCAAGATACCCAGAAACTTTCCAACGAATTCTGTCAAAGTAATTTATTCTAAAAATGTCATAAATTTTTCTTCTTCTTTTTGCTTCAGCACAAAATACTGACCTGGGGCCACATAAACAAGGTCTATGCACTAGCTCTGCCAATTTAACAGAATTTGTCTATTTGTGTATTGCTCAGATAGTATGATTTTCTGTCATTTGGGGGCAGACTGTGGGTGTTTCAAACAGCCACAGCCAAAAGTTAATTGACCAGCTAGTGCAGCCCAGGTAAAAGGTCTCTGTCAGCAACTGGGCCTAAATCCAAATGGCCCCTAGCAGCTATTGCCACATTGTCACACTGTCCAGTCAACATATCCCATTTCTCAAACAAAAATCAATTGGCATACTGATTTAGACCACATCGTAAACTTTTTGGACTACAGAATTACCATTATCGGCTAACCCCTTTAAAAGGCAAGGCACCAAAATATACAACAGTTCATACTGTGGAACAATACTACTGCAATATGAATTTGACATAGTGTCCTCCATCTTAATGTTCCACAGTTCATAAACTAAACTTAATTGTTCATAGTAAGCCACATGATTAGTTGGGACAAAGACTATATTACTAAGACACAGTGTCCCTGTACGTCCGTCCCACATCATATCAACAAATTAGAAGAGCAATATTTCACTGGCCTACACAACAAACCTGGCTCACTCTTAGCATGTTAAAATACAACTTAGGCCAACAAGTATCTTTAAGTACATTGATAATATTGCAGAATATCTAGGATGGATCATATTCCTGTAGTTTCCAAATTCTCCCAAAGAGTAAGCCCCACACTATTCCACAATTCGTACTGTGGGACAATACTATCATAATATGACTTTGACGCAGTGTCCCACATCATATCAACTGTTAATTTCAAACAAAACTCAGCATATAATATGGATCACAAGGGATTAATTCCTAGGGATTCAAGTTCATCCATTTTCAAGGGACTGCATGGTAGTGTTTAAATGAAAGTGAATAATTCCTTTCAAGTAAACAAACACCTTTCAGAATCTATTTCAAGGAGAATATTCCATAATTTCTAGGACAGGGAATCATGTTCCTTGCTGGCTGAAGCTTGCATCAGCAGATGACTGAAAGTGTTATATGCATACTCCTTAAAGCCAGACAATGTAGCCTCTGAGGAAATCCTTCACCACTCAATCGATTCCAAGGTTCATAAAATGAAATAAATTCTGGCATTTCCCAACATTACATGGCCCTGCAAAAATTGATCAGCAGGAAGTCCGACCTAGTAACAATGCAGTCAAATCAGCACATATTTAAATATACAGGCTTACAAAGCAAATTAAAAGTAGCCTAAATATGACTCAAGTGAGATTTTTTTTTTCATCAAATGCTGCATGTAGACTTCATGTTTATTCTGAATGAAAAAAATTTATGTATAATCTATGATGTAAATTATGCATGGAATAAAATACTGACAAAGACCTGACTGTAGGCACAATGTCCTCCTAAAAGATTACGGTAATAAAGGCTCTGGAGAGATACCTTGATTATTTATTAAATTAGAAGTCCCTTTGTCATATTGTACAGTGGTGGCATCCACAAGATTTAGCCAATGTAGAAGCCAGTCCCCAGTTTTAGCCCCTAGGCAGACCACACCTCCCCCTCCCCCCCCCAAAAAAAAATCTTTGAAGATATGCATGCATTGTGTACTAATACTTAAACAACTTGAATACTTGCTGCTCCTGGCCATGGGCTCACATTGAAAGTGTGTTCAACGGGGCAACTATACAGTAATAGCAATGAGAAAACTGTTTTTGTAAACATTACTACCATCCAATACATCAAGGAACTCTCCATGAATATCGTACCGTTTCTTTACATTTCGTCCCCATATTTTGCACAATGGAAACAAACAAATATGATTGAAACAGTGAAGTCTGTATGAGTATGTCATGTGATTCAATAATACCCCCCCGCCAATGCTCATATAAATATTTAACAAACTGTACAAATGAAAATGCAGGAAAAATTGTGAAGCAGTTAAACTTCTGGTGCTTTCCATATTTAGGATACTACAATGAGTTCTTTGATTGAAGTCCACAGGACTGCTGCATGAGATTCTGGCTGTTTCACCACTAATATGATTCTAAACACTGTTGTATTGTATACCCTTCCTGTTTCCCTTTTTCACTGTCCACATTCTCAGTCTTTGCTACCATATTAAAGTCCTCATACAATCTTGACAGTAATAATTTTCATCTATATTAATTTATCCGAAGCCATGTAATGCACTGTCCTTTTAGAACAAACACAGATCACTACCCACCTCTAAGTACTAGGCTAATTAACCGTCACCTTGGTCCCAGTTAACTACCACCACACACCATTCTTTGTACCTAAAATTTACTCTCTACACTGGGCAAATAATTCAAAATCATCCCAGTTTTAGTGGCAGGGCACGTAAATAAATATATGACAACATCCCTGATGGCCACCAACCCCAATCCCAGATCAATACTAACCATCTAAAATATGTGATTGAGCTTGTCCAGGCAGGCTTGTATTAGTAAGCTTAATTAGTCTCTTGAGAGAAATTTGAAACATAAAATTCTAGTTACATTTTGATGGAGATGTCATAATGAGAATTAATACAAACTAGAGGTATAGATGATGTAAACTAGCAATTTTCTTTGCTATAAGTTTCTGGTATTTCAAGTATTATTTTATGTCAGTGTTTGGTTTCCTTTCTAAATGAAGTCTTTGAACACTAACATAAGGTACTGATATAAGCCACAAATATACATGGAAAGTGTGACAAGTTCTTTGAATGCCTTTTTATGATACTATATAAACTCGCAAAGCCTTTCTTCTACATTGTAATGTCCTGTCTTTGGATGTTTATTTTGTTGGGGAAGGGGTAGGCTGGGAAAGGGAGACAGAAACTTAACTTTTGAGAGGCAGGAATTATAGCAAAATTATGGCAAAAAATTACAAATACAGACATGGTTCACACATACTATGGATGGGTGGCAACATAGGGGGCTGGGAAGACTTTGGCCCCAAGTCAAAAATAGGAGGCTAATGTATGCTTCTGTCCACCCCAACACTTTTCAAGAATGAAGACCCCTAATTGTCCCCTCTGTCAAATACATCAAACCTTTTCTGTCAAATACCTAACTTTCAAATGCACTTCAAAAATAGCACACAATGTAACATAAAACTGTATCTTAATATGCTCAAATACCCTGTACCCTTAAACGCCTCCCCAGGAGGGCAGCCTTAAATATTAAGAACCCCCACCACTAAGATTTACTTCCTATGCCTATGGGTTCATGAACTATTAAGCACTTTTCAAACACTTTCCTGAGGTATGAATGAAAAAATTCTCACAACTACATCATATTTTGAAGGACTATTTTCTTTCAGAGTAGGGATTCGTAACAAAAAGAATGCAACAATGCTTCTAGTACTCACACAAAATAACAAAATTCTTTCATAGCCTTGCAACTGACCCATTCAAATTCAAGCACATTCAACATTTTCAATAAGTTAAAAGAAAAAGGCCAGTAAATATAACCCACCCTAAACCCCTCCTACAAAAAACTACAAATGCTGATACACCTGTACATCAAAAATGTACCATACTGAAAGCAGATACACCAGCTCCCAACATAGTGTGTTCACCTCCCCTACCACTTAACAGCAAATGACAGACCTGAGTTCTGTATGGGGATTCAAGGGTTACAAGTTTTCAAGGCATCAACTTTATGCTCCGGCTGGATGAATGTAACTTGAATCTGTACATTATGTAACACACTTTGGAGCATTGAACTTTGGGTAAACTGAGGCCATACATGTATACATTTTGGCATCACTGAGCTCTGATCAAATTGAATATTCTAGGTTGGTGGAAGCGGAAACCTCTCTTTAATGGACTGGACAGGGACTGATGCCTTTCGGCTCTTTCTCTCAGAAGAATGAAATCAGATTTCTTATGCGGCAGGGGGATGTACATGCTATGAAGTTATCATGTTTCAGCACAGGCTTACAGTTTAATCACAACATATTCTTCATGACATTGTTTCTTAAACAGCTCATGATGAGAAGGGCTGGGACCGTGCTGTTATTAGTCGAAAAAACTAACACGTGGAGTAAATGTTTAGTAAGAAGCTACTACTGATTAATTATAAAACTCATTTTTCTTTTCTCTCCCTGCTTGTTATCCATCTCATCATCTGTGAATTTCATCAATTTTTGGTCCATCTTATATTCTTTCAAATATTTCCCCTTTCATATTTTAAACCTACAAGTTCCTTTGTTCCATGCCAATGTTTCTCACATATAATAAGGCAATTAGGTCTAAACAACCATGAAATAAAGTATGGTGAGACCAAATAATATAGACCTGCAATTTGGCACATTGCATACATAGGCTGATGATCCTGATTAATCACTTAATGAGCACAAATTTTGTATTAAACCTTTAATGGTTTTGCTATATGTTTATAGCCTTAATGAAGAGGATATTTCAATATGTGAAATGTTTTCAGCTGCAACCATAGACACAACAGTTTACTATACATACCCTAATTACTCAGGCCTGAGAGCAGGGCTCCTTAGAAAATAAGGCTCCCCCAGAAAATATCTGAGAACTAAAGTTACTCTTGTCTTAATATATCTTAACACATCTTCCCCTTGCTGGAAAATATCTTGCCCTCCTCCCCCCCCCCCCCCATCCAGGTTATCTTTACCCCTTCGAGACCTTGTCTAGTTACTAGCTTGCAGTTTTAATTGCCAAATATATCACAAAAACGAAAACAAAAAACAATTACAATGAAAAATGCAAAAACCCATCATCAGTAAGGTGCCTCTATTAACAATTCTATGGGATAAACAGACATGGAGCAAGAATTATCTATGTATCCCAGACATTGAAAATAATATCAATTTAGTGCCACTCCCAACATGTAGAAAGGAACACAGATTGTTATTAATATTTTATCATCCTACAAATATTCATATTAAGCTTTTGAAGTACATACTTTTACATGTTACATAAAGATTCCATGCCATCTCTGTACATTTCTTCATATTTGCTGTTTTCATAGATGCTGGTTATATTAAAAGCTAGAGGGCATATTTATCGGGTGTATAAAGGTAAAACAGGAAGTCACTACATAGTAGTAAGATACACATCAAATGCACATATATACAGCATAACATACACAGTTAAACATTTAACATTAAACGATGTCTGCCAGCTATAAACCTAAAGCATTACTGAGGAAAGCAATTTTGGAGAAACCTTAACTCGTCCCCTACAATAAAATGTAATCAACCATAGTTTGCACAGGTGATGGATTGTAATGATATGATTTTATTTACATGTTTTGTCTGTTGAAGAGGAAGAAGCTTGCCAAGAAATGTCACGGCAAGCAGTATTTCTTTCAAACTTTGGAAACTAGCAAACATGGAAATGAGAGGCCCACTGCTATTCTTTACAAACCAAGGGTTGTAATAATAGCAATAGCATTACAAATTAGCCTTAAAAGAATTTATACTGCAATGCTAATTATGGTGACTTCACAATTACAGCTCAGTTTATAGAGCGCCTATTAATTCACACCACTATTCTGGTATTCAACACATAATGTTAAAGAGAAGGGGTACTTACTGGGTATAGGTGACCCAGATACAAACTTCAGTGGGATGCCATAAATTTTTCATATGGTCTTCCTTTTGTTTCTAGTTGGCATTAAGGGGAAGGCAGTGGGGGTGAAGCACCATAAGTTTGCCCTGGCTACCACTAATGATCACTATGTGACTCCATTATTGTATATCTGACTTAGTTATATAGTTTAAAGAGCCTATAAACAGTCACATCTGACTTACCTCCATCATCAGCTGAATCTAAGGCACCTCTGTTGTATGCAGTGATAACAAGTATTTAATCATATGCAGCCCATCCTTGTCACATTTCTGGCTTCATATATATGCAATTATTTACATATATTGCTTGTAGTTGCACCAAATACATATCCTTAAGACATGAACCATGGTACCTTAAAAATATAGCTAGTCTTGTCCTGGCATTCAAAGGTAAACCTGCTCGTCTCTGTCCTAGTTATTTTCCAGTATTTCTGCCTCAAGGTACAAAAGTCTCTTCCAATTTCTCTCACAAGTCTCTACATACAAAGATTGCATACCACATGTGGACCAATGGGTAGGTCCGAGTGGGGTACCCAGCTCTACATCAAAGTAGCAACTCTGGGCTGGAAGTCAACCACCACTCCTCAAAACTGTTCAATTCTGTCAAAAACATGCACAAAAATCCTACTTTGGAGTTAAAAGTGTATATTCTGTCATGTGCAGGTTTTAATGAAGTACATTGTAACACAAGTGGCCTTTGGTCTCTTTGTTTAATACTCAGTCACAAGTTATCTCGTCAGTTGACCACATGAATCTCCACTACTGGAAGTTCATCACCTCAACCATTGAGTTTACGCCTACTGATAGGCTAGTAATTAACAGTTTACAGCAATTGTGGAATATGTTCCTACATCAGTCATGTAGGAGATGCAACTCCATTCCAAGTCAACACTATCAGGGACACCGACTACAAAAAACAGTGGAGACATCCAAGCCTATCAAGATAACTCATACACATAAATTTGACAATTTATAGCAAATCAATGAAATCATTAACAAAAAATATGTCACATTTCAGTTAAATAAACCTTCCTGATTTACTGAACAGGGCTGTTAGAAGGGAGAAGGCTGGGGTTGGGGAAAGAGCATCAAGATTTGAATGGTTTAGGTATTAGAGACCTTCTCATGGCATAGATGTAGCACAGGCATTTTATACAAGTTTATTCATGTAGGGCTGACCTCATATGTCATTCATGACATACCAACTGCACCAAAAACCAAATTCAGACCCCACCATTCTATTGTTTAAATGGGGTTTGCCATGTTACCTAACCCATGCCCTAAGGCCATTGTATATGCAAGGAGCTCCATAGATGTTACAGTCAATCTATTTCGTCTCTGAGCTCACTGCTTCAGCTGCACTGTGTACCCATGACTAGTAAGGAACCATCTGACAATTTTTAAGGAGGCTAATTCTTCATATCAAATAAGAAAAACAAACTCTGCTTGTAAGCAGCTTTGGAGCAATTGAATAATGCTTGGCTCAAAATTGTTAATATATGGTTGCTCTTTAAATGTATTCATTCGTACTGAGCACCAGACAAGATATAAGAGGTTTCCAAAGTCTATGTAATAAAAACTTCAAAAAATTCTGCTTTATTAAAAGAAAACCAATTAAATGTTAAGCCTTGTAGGTTTTATGAAATAGGGTAACAACCTTCAACTTAAAGTTCAAAGCATTTTATGACAAGTTCAATAACTACTGCCTGTATAAAACAGCCTGCAGTGACAGCTAGTTTAATATGCATGGAAATTTCTACTGTCATGATACAGTAACTTTTAGTATGCAAACAGACAAACAGAATTGCTGAACTTTTCTGACGGTGGGATTTGTGTAATACTGTGTTAATAGCTCTGCTATGGCTCTAAACAAATCTATAGATAACATTAGCTAGCAAATACTGCAGACAAAAGTAAAGTACTATAAGAGAGTTCAATATTGCTTACAGTAAAGCAATACTGGTAGTGAACTTTGCTATGCCCTCTACATTCACAATGCTATATATTCTTCCTAGTTTCTAAAATGGAATAAAACAGACAGATATGCTGGTAGTGGTCCTTGGTTTGTGAGGTCAAATAAGAAAAGAGAGAAACTCAGTGATTTTGAAAAAGATGAAACCTAACATTACTGATACTATGCACAAAATGGGGGAGGGAAGGAAGCTGACCCAATGTCGGGAGCCACAAGAGCAAATTTTACAGTTTACCAGAGAAAAATGCTGAATAAAGAATGCTGACTATTATACAACCAAACAGGCAACTGAACTGCTGAAATGCAGATTTGTTTTCTTAAAGAGCAACATCCATATGGGTACCCTTCAGTAAATATAGGACTGCTTCCATAAATGTTAGGATTGTATTTAAGCCTAATGAGACTATTTCTAAAAATGAGGAAGTGTAGATCACTGATTAACTTGTAATTTTTGGTTTGTAGCATCCTTGCAAATTACACCTTTTTGGAGAACAAAAGAAATCACTAAATTCTTCATGGTTTCTTTCATGGCAAACTGTGGAGAATAATACTCCTAAATTTTACCAAACTTATAATAGCACAAAAGTTTGCTCTGGCACTTAAGTTGGATAAGACCCATTTAAATGTAACTTCTGACATCTAAGCAACACTGCAAAACTTAAGTTTTACACAGAGTTGCCCAAATCTTACTTGAAATATCCGTGGATCAAACTATCTCAGGCTGGCAACACAACCATTACATATCACAAGTAAACCACTGAATTCATGTGAATATTATTACACTTCATTCACAGAGGCATTATCACATGATCGAAAAGCATCAATGTGATTAAACACATTCAGTTGTGTAGATGCGCGTTTGGGGGGGGGGGGGTGAGTACAAATTTACCCCTTTGTAATTTGCAAGAGTTTTGCACTTAAGATCAGACCCAATATTCAAATATTCTGCATTCAGATGCATGAATTTAGTGTGACAGTCAATGCAATATTAGATCACTACACTCCATAGAACTGCACGTTCGTCCTCATCAACTGCTAAAGAGTAATTTCAACTGGTTCATTAGGTTATGTAAACACTGAACCATTTAGATGCTGCAATCCATTGTGCAGCCATTGCAATACAACACTAATGAACCATAGCTGTAGATAGTTCACACATGTGATGAATTTATTGTGTATCTGTGCTTAAACAAAGCTAATTGCTCCAAGATGAGGATTCTGCCTGGCCAAATCAAGGGTAAAATCAATAAACACAGGTGATGCTTGCAACAAAAACTCACCCCACTCCTATTTCCTTGCCCCATATGAGTAAGGATTGCCAGTTTAGCATTTTAAAATTCCAACTGTAATAAATGCAACATTTCTTAGATTGGTTTTGACTTTCAAATATTGAAAATGTATGCAAAACATGATGGTTGTGGCCTACAGTAGTTTTGGCAACAAACAGATTACCCATTTTTGCTTCCAAACACATGAATACCAAGACTGTAGATAACATTATGGCACCATATTTGCTATATCAGGAACAAAAAACAGTGCAATAAAAGAATAGAAGTATAATCCACAATTATTCAGGAGTGGTCATTTCAATAACATTTCCTTGCTTATTACAAACAAATTGTTTTCAGCTTGTGTTAACCTGCTTTAATCCCATCTAGGTGTAAAATTTGGCCAGTTGGATCACAGCAATACTTGCAAGCCAGTTACAAACAAAAGGGACATATATTTCTGACACTGTACAGACTAAATCAATGTTGATGCTCAAAAACCTTATCGATGTAGACAAACTTAAAGCGCTCTTTTCATCTTGGAAAATTTATCAAACTATCTTAGTACATTTTCAAGCCTACAATACATCCCTTCCATCAAGGTTATTATGTATACCTAAAGGCTGAGTACAGATTACCATGATCTTTCTGAAAGTGCAAACTATCCAATAATCTTGACTGATGCTGATAAGACCTTCAGTAAATAATACAGCTATGCTTGTCATTTACACAGCTCTCAAGACCATATGACAGTGAAACTGTCTCATCTGTGATTGGCATGGAGTAAAACAGAACACGCCAACAGTACTACCTGAGAGAATGCAATAGTTCAGATGTGCAGGTGACATTGTAGAGTCTCTATACTCTTATCGAGAGCCTGAAATGTCACCCCATTTTTCAAAAGAGCTTGTTTCGGAGCACGTGAAAAAAGATCTACACCATCAATGCAAATGATATATGCAGCCAATAGTCAATGTTATGATTTCTGTTACAAAATGAGTATCCACTATCCAAAATGTCATACAGTAACTTGGTAACTTAATGTTTGGTACAATCTAAATCATTTTGTCCCTATTGCCCCCTGACACAAACAAAAGATTAAATACCCATCCCACCACCAGCCTAGGACAAAATGTATCTTATGCACATGACTTTTCTACGAAATTGAGCAAAACTGAGGGCACCATCCACAAATGGAAACATGTTTGCACTGACAACAAGTCTGTATATGAACAATAGGTCATGCTGTGACCTACAAACTATTGAACTACATTGCTACAAGACTTTAAATGTCTTCAGTATGGCTGTTCTCTTTAAAGTCCCCTAAAAATGATCACATTTTATAATAAAAGGTGTGATACTGCCATGATACGCAGCTACTCTTTCTCTATCCCTGTTACCGATTAAATGTCAATTTATGCTAAATATTGTCTACTTTTTTCAAATTGTCATGTCTCTCAGTGTACATTTAATGTCAGTCACACAAATTCTCTGGCAAAAAGTCATGTGATCTTTAGAATTCTTCTATTTTCCAAGTTATGTACAACAGTTTCACTTATGGCAATATGCTACCCTCATCCTAACACTCAGAACAGTGGATCATCACTAGAATGACAGAAACCAGAAAAGACATAATATCATCACACAATATTTCACTGAAATGAAATGTTTATTTCTAGTATTTTTTCATTAATTATCAAGAGAACAACCATTCACCATATCCAACTTACGAGTGATGCTGACATTTATGCCACAAAGCATGAAATTCACTACAAAAGCTGAAATGATCATGAAATATTTGCAAGGTGACTGCCAATGATGGCGCTATTCACATTTAGTCCTTCCCTAACAGCTGGAAATTTTCTGGAAAAATTATCAAATGAATATTTTAACATTCTGCCACATGTGTAAGCTAAAACTACAAGATAAAAGAAAGAAGTAGGTTATACTTGTCTAACCTCCTTTCTTAAATCTTGCTATTCAATTTTCTGAGTGTCATAGCATGTCAAAGTCCTTCTCACAAACCTTATGGCATGTCATGAAATAATTAAGTCAGAGTTTTTGTACTTACCATAATTATGTTCACCAATGGAGTCAACAGTCCTAGCCTCTGTAGCATAGTTTGACATTCTGTTCCATTGGCAGCCATATTACCAAGAGCCCAGCAGCAGTGATCCTGCCAAATACAATAATTTCAATGTCAGAGAACTGAATTTGTTTGGTACCATATTTATTCATTCTCACAGTAATAGCAGGATCAAAACAGACAGTCATAAACCACAAAGTCTAAGGAGGAGAAAAACAGTATTGCATTGTTTTCAATATTTCAAACTGCTTCAGAAGAATATGAACACTAGAGGCTGGGAGGCTGGGATGAAGATTGTGTCACTTAAAAATTCCCTTCTACTATCACAAGAGACAATGTTTAAAAGTCCTCTTCAGTGAAAATTTCCCATTCATTTCATGAATATTAGTATGTGATCAGGTGCAATTACAACAAAGACACTCTTAGACAAAGCACTTGAAACATGATTAGCCTCTCCACCACTTTTTCTTTGTACCGTGGCAGTCTAGCCCCCCACTTTTTCTTTAATATTTGGCTCCAGTCAAAAGCTTCTTTCACCTCTGTCACTCCACCACATTATAACAAGTGTCCGACATACTCTTTGCACTCTGTTGACTGGAGACATGCAGCTTTCAAGAGTGAGGTACTGAAATATAAGGCTTGTATGGAATGCATCTGGCACTAGCTGCTGAAAGAAACTGGGCCAGATCCACTTTGTGAGTTTTTTTTTTCTTGGGCATTCTGTATTCCAAACAGTCTTTTTTTCTGCTAACTTTTTAACTTTGGTTAAAACTTTGGTTAAATTTATGGGCAAATTGGAAAACAGAATGTGTAAAATTTATGAAGCACCTCATTAAAGCTGAGACATGAATTTATGGCAAACTTATGGAACACTGTTTGCAAGTGGTTCTTTTCTAAATTTTGCATAACCTTTTGCATAACCTTTTTATCAAATATGTTCTTCCATCTCCAATCTCTGTCCTTCACTTCTGTTCAGTGTTTCATTTTTCCATGAGGTCCAATTACTTACCTTTAATTCAATGTTCTGTCCATCCAAATATGTGATGAGATAAGGTGCAGAGGCTTTCAGTGCTACATTACAATGATGATCACTGCCAGCTGAAAGGTTTGTTATACACCAGGCTGCTTCCACTTGCAAATTTGAATCATTACTTGTCAGTAGACCCACCAATGCTGGTAATGAGTTGCTTACACTGCAAAGAAAGTATCATTCAGCCCTAAAACAATAAAATCCTTCAAATGAAAATGGTATCATGGCAAAATTTGTAACAATTTTTACTTGGCACCATTTTCAGAATGAAAACAAGATATGCAGACATTTTCTTTAGTGTTAAGTTCATAATTATTGAGAACTCATCATTAAACAAATGTGAAAAACCATGGCAGATTGGAAATTGACCAATATTTAAATCACACCTTCCAGATTGGCAAATTTTGACTTTTCTCCTCCTTGTGTAACATAGGATGTACGAACTGTAGAAATATGAAATTTCTAAGCTGGAAGGGTAAATTTGAATATTAATGTCTATTTTCTGCATTTGCATCAAGATTATAGTTATTGAAATGAGCTCAGTATACATGATGAGGGCGCTGTTCTGCTATTTATGTGGAGACACATGTCTTTACACCAACATGTGTCAAACTGTGCCTGATGCCTCATTTTTTTCCCACAAGGTTATGGGCAAATTTGACTTTCAAAATTTTTCAAATCTGTTTCAAAATCATGGTTAGGGTTATTTTTAGGGTTAGGGTTACATGGCCAAGGGTTATTTGGCCTGTTCTTTCATAATCCAGTGTCAGAAAATTACAATAAAAGGAACCGGAAGCTGTCATTTTGGAACTAGGGGTGTGGCCTATTTCCAAGAAGCTGATTGGTCCATTGGCATGATTTGCTCATAACCTCGTGGGAAAATAAATTGTGCGTGCCTGAGTTCATAAGGGTTGTAAGTGGAACTCATTATTTCACAGGATATCAAGGCTAATAGCACTTGGGTAAACCTACACACACACATTTGATGCTACTCAATTTGCAGTTAATCACAGGTTTGACACACATTCTCATGCAAACTTTGGAATAAATGGGCTGGTAGGTGTTAATTTGGCTTGTTACTGACCTAATATGTCACAGTGACATCTGGGACATCTGAGCTTAGTACAACCAGGCACTGCCTTGTAAGAACCTTCTTTGAAACGATCCTCAATGCAATCAGGGGGGTGATCTTCTGTCATTTACACATTTTTGGCAATAATGTTTGGGAAAACATTTTGATAAATGCAAAAGGGTCATTCTCTGTCAACTCAACAAATTTCCCAAAAATCATGGCTGGGTACCATCTCAGATTTGGCTGAAATTCATTACATGTATAGCTATACTAGTCTATGGAACACACAGAAAAAATTAGGTCAAAATTCCATTCGGTCACTTTTTAAAAGTGAAATAGATACTGCACAGTTCTTAAGATAATTTTTGTATGGTTGCATGCATTGGAGGTCAATAGCGAGGTCAAAGGTCAAGTTGGAAATGGTAAAGATTTTGGACTTTTTGCTTTGACCAGACCACTTTTTGATCCCCCGTAATTTCACCATTTGAAACACTAGAAGCCTGTAACTTTTTCAAGTTTTAAAGGCTTAGTCATAGAATAGGTAACTGTGGTATGACACTTTTCTGAGATGAACTTTGGAAATTATAAGGGTTCAAAGATTGAAAAAAGTGCAAATGCTGGAAAAGAAGTGCATCATATATTGATCCATAACTCTGAAAGTAAACAAGACACCAAAACCAAACTCATACCAACAGTAGAATAGATAAAGAAGAGTAACTGGTAAAAATTTTATTATTATAGAAGGTCAGAGACAGCGTCAAAGGTCAACTCGAAAAATGGCAATTTTTCGCATTTTTTCTGTGGGCCCATGTTTGACCCCCCATAATTTCACCACTGAATATACCAGTGGCCTGTTACTCCATGTAAGCTTTCACATCTACCCATATAATGTTTGACTGAAATATGGCATCTTTTATGTGCAAACTCATGGAGTGACAGGGGATTGAAAATTGAAAAATTCACAGACGCACAGAACGAAAAGCAATGTTCAGGGACCATTATCTCCCAAATGAAGAGAGATACACTGTTTTTAATGCCAAATCCATAAAATATGGCTAAAAATTACCCCACTTGTGTATTTTAAGCCTTGTATCTTTCTCCATTTTGAAGATATTAGGCCCCCAAAATGGCCAAAATCACACTTTCGCATCTCACGAGTGCTTGTTTAGGGGTCGGGAGCAACGTTCAAAGAGCTGTAACTCATAGACGGAATGGAATTTTGACCTAACTTTTTCTGTGTGTTCCATAGACTAGCATAGCTATATGTGTAATGAATTTCAGCCAAATCTGAGATGGTACCTAGCCAACCCATTTGTTGAGTTGACAGAGAATGACCCAAAAGGAAGATGAGAACGCTAGTGGAAATAGTCCCTCGACCCATAACCCTTGCTCCCAAGCAAAAAACCTGTGTACCAGGGACCACCTTTTTTGTTTGCAAAGAGACCCCCTGGGAGGTGACCTGTTTTTGGTGTGGGGGGAACCACTTTCAATTTCAATGCCATGCAAAATTAGTCTAAAAATGCCAATGGTGACAACTGACAACATCAAGAATCTTTTCAACAAAAATATGATGAAGTACACCTGTTTATTCTATAATCTACTACACAATCTATTACACAAACTTAATGCTTCTGATGAAACCAACGACAAACCTGAGAAAAACATCGATAAGACTCAAATCCTGAGACATCATCCTCCTGATTGCTTTCAACTGATGTAATCTTTCTAAGAGTGGACCCTTCTGGAAACTTTCAGACAGGATCTTTGCCTTTGGCAAATAAATAAAATTTTGGTGTTAGTCTGTGAGTGAAGTACTGTTCTTGGAAACACAACATTAAACTGTAAACTTTGTTCTTCTTTGTCAGTATAATGACAAAACTTTGGAAAGCCTAAATTTGGCAGAAGCAAAGACACATTTTGGTGGTAGTTTAAGGTTCATTAATGATAGGATGCATTAGAGGTTTCTATTACAGTAAGAGAGAATGTTGCCAAAAATTGGTCTGTGAGATTTCCATGCTCAGCTAACTTTACATCCAACAGACTTCAAGATGGCAAATGGCAAATAGAAATGTGATACAGTATATTAATTCTGGGTCTTAAAGCAGTTATTTTGCAAGGCTAAATGACCATTTTTGTTGGAAAAGCCAACAGCCTAAGGATTACACATTCATGCTAGTTGGCTTCCAACTCACAACTCACATATATATCAAAGCCACTTACTCATATTTTTAATCTTTCATTTGAAACAGGAGTTTTTCCAAATAAACTGAAAACGGCAAAAGTTTTACCCGTGCTTAAAATGATACTCCCTGTGGGGTACCCCAAGGGTCCATTCTTGGGCCATTCCTGTTCATTGTTTACATGAATGATACTTATTTTGTTTCTGATAAAGCTGATATTATACTTTTTGCCGATGATACTAACATTTTCTTCAGACATAAGAGTGCAGATTTATTGTGTGATACTGCTTCAATTGAATTGAATAGTTATGTAACTGGTTCTCTGCTAACAAGCAATCCTTGAACATAAGTAAAACTAACTATATTATCTTTGGTAATAGTAGAACTAGTAGGAGGGATAGTGATGTCTGTATAAATGGGAGGGACATTAAGCAAGTTACCACAACCAAATTCCTAGGAGTACATATACATGCAAAGCTCACCTGGCGAGATCAAATTTCAAATATTTCCAAGACAATTTCAAGGAACGTGGGCATATTATCCAAACTAAAACACTTTTTACCTAGAAATATACTTATTACACTATACCAGACTTTGATAATCCCCCACTTAAATTATTGTTCCATTGTCTGGAGTGGAGCAAACAGTTCTCACCTTAGCCAACTTACAATATTGCAGAAACGAGCCATTCACCATATAGCTCATGCAGGCCCGTGGGACCACACCAGCCCACTATTTAGAAAGTTTAAATTACTTAAGTTTACTGGCGTTACTGATTTCAACATTGCAGTTTTTACATAAAAAGCATGGAACAGGTTACTACCGGATACATTTCATAACTTTATCAAATTAGCAATACTCTTGTTCATAGGCATGATACTAGACATGCTAACTTTGCCCATCGTCATTATTATCATACAAATACTGGATCATTCAGCTTGTGTAATCGTAGTACCAAAATGTGGAATACCCTCACAGACTCAGTAAAAATTCTCCCTCCCTATTTATCTTTAAGAAGGCAGTTATGAAAGGCATCATTGATAATTATTAAGCTCTCTTGTTGAAACTCCCCTCCATATCTTACCCGGTGACTCATGATATTTTTCAAATGTAAGTACATAATATGGAGACAACCCATAGTTATGTATGTATGTTTGTTTGTTTGTTTATGTGTTTTTGTGTCCTGCAGAAATTGCAAATATCTGTTCCCTTTTTCTCTCTTTCTTTGTAGGGAGTCATCCACCTTGTCAAGCCAGTCGTGGCTTTCTGGATGACTTCCTTTCACATCATATGTTTATATGTAATGTGATGAAACAAATAAATGAAATGAACTCTTCATTAAAGGCATTTTCCAGTTGCTTTTCACAAGGGTCCCATGTGAAAGAGGAAAAAAGTTCAGTTCATAACATCTAAACCCTGTAGCAATACTCTTTTCCTAACTCGAGATATCTAATATTAAAGACTACTTATTCTTGTCAAAAATACCTCCAGTTCTCATCAAGGTCACAGAATGTTATGTAACGTGGGCACATTGCCTCAGATTTCTTTTGCTTTCCTTCATAACTGAATTTCCTGTTGTCCTTGAAATTTGATACTGTTGGAATGTTTGAATATATCTTTCCTTGTACGTTTAGCATGAATCTAAACCCTATATGTATGGCATAACAAACAAAGTTGCTAAAAATTCCCTACAACGGTGTCAATATCATAAAGAAATTCAATGCTTTTTCAAATTAATGTGCCTCGATAACATCACAGATTTCCCATAATGCACTTTATCTTGAGAAAAAATTGCATTTCTTTGAAAATTAGTATCTTCCAAATGCTACAAGCTATTGAGATGTGGTTTTCACCTCCTAGAAGAGAAAATTTTCTGCATTTTTTGAAGTCATTGATTTTTGTCACTGGCAAATCCCTTTAACAGTAACTCATATTTATCACTAATATGGGTATGAATTATTGAAGTTTCTAATATTTATGCAAAGCTGTCAAGCAAAAGTATGATTAAAGTTACTTATCATATCTTTTAATATAAAGCCACAGTGTTTATCATGGAGAGTGGAAATCCTAGGGTGGATGAGCAGGATAAATCTTTTCCTCTCCAATTTGTAACACCCTCTCATTGATTTTTGACATTTTCAAAAAGGAAAGTTTCCTACAAGTATTGTTTTTTGTGCCCCCCCCCCCCCCGGCACCCCTTCTCTGGTAGTGTGTTGTCCACATTAACTTGCTTGAATAACTAAGCTATTCTTAAAACAGTATCTTCTTAAGATCTATATGCTATGCTTAGTCTCAAGCTGTAACAACCATGAATACAAACACTGGCAATAGACTTACTTTTAGCCAAGGTCTCCAGTTAGACATACGAAATAATCCCATAGAAAATAGGTACACATTTCAATCTTCAGTTGAATAAGATGTCCACAAAATAATACCACTCAGCTGTAAGACGGTGTCATATTTATTCTGAAGAAATGTTTTGCTGGTATTCATCTAAAGGTACCCACCTGATCTTTGGTAAAGTGACCATCATTGACTTCAGTTTCCTCCTCTTCTTCATAACGAATTCTCTTGGATTTTAGAAGTTCCTGCCTTTTCCTTTTCCTCTGCTCTAAAAAAATAAAAACAACAAGACGAGAATCTGCAGTTAACAAATTCATTTACCATACGCAGTTCACAAGGTAAACTTCACATGATTACAGCCATTGTAAGAGGAAAAAGTACAGGCATTTCTCTTCATTTGGACAGTTTACATGCTCACAACTTAGTTTATTTGAAGCTGTTCTTCCCATTTCAAAAATAACAGCCTTCATCACCTTCCAGTCAGAGATGTGTACAGTAGGCCTTATTTGATTGATTCAGGCTGTTTTCACCTGAATACATTTTATACTAAGTGTGGTCTGCACAAAGCACTGACCAATCAAAAGGGTGTATATCTGAAGGGTAAAATATGAATTTGCCCATATTACATACCCATCAAAGGGCAGGCACAAACTGTAAATTCTGGTCATCCTAAACCTAAGATGGCAGAGGGTAATGAATGTTTGCCTTCAACTTACCTTCTTTGCACTGAAGTAAATCTTGTTGAAGGTCTGTAATTTTAAACCTTATTGACATCACCATGGACATTAATCCCTGCTAAGTCATTTATCACAGCACTTAACTAAATTACTTTAATGAATTTTCTTGCTGTTAAACTATATGGATGAGTTTCCACTCAAAAATGACAATTTTTGCAGAATAAACAAGACACCCAAAGTAGGTTGCAGGGGCGGATCCAGAATTTCTGAAAAGGGGGGGGGGGGCCGAAGTTGTTCGACCTGTGATTGAGGGCACTATACCATCTAAGCAGAGCGCCACCATCGGTTGGCGCGGAGCATACAAGAAAATTTTTGACAAAATAGACCTCCCAGATCGCCGGAAATAGCACTTCCCATGTCTTATTTTTGCATTTTCTGCTTCATATAATTTCATGTCTCAACTCTCAACACATTTTTAACACTTTTAACACTTTTAATTTTTCCACAAGTTATTAACAGAAGACAGTTATCATAGGCACAGTGCCTTGCTACAATGCATCCTGTTCAAGGCGTCTAATCAGATCTTTAGTAGTCATGTTCTAACTTGGTGAATATTGAGGGACTTCCTTGAGAAATTTGTGACCCATATCTTAGTTCGACTTGATGCCAGGACCCAGATACCTTGCACTGACATGTGGGCGTAAATGTACGTTTTATCACGTGCATGTTCCCCTCTGCCTAATTTCTTCTTTTGCCTGGACTCATGAGAAAGGAAAAATGACCCAAAATGCACGAGACTTGGCAGCCCTGTCATTGTTTTGGGGGTACGTCCAGGCAGTGTAATCATGGTATTATTGTAGGCCTTACATAGAATCAAAATTGAATGACCGAATTGTAATGATTCCGACCACTATATTTCTAAAAAAAATTTTGTAGGTGACCTGCACTGTAGGCCAATCTTAACGTCTTTCAGAGAAAAATCGAGGGATTAATTAACTGACAAAAAAGAATTTGGCCATTTAGTTTGTCATTAATTATGGTTATACTTGTTGATTGCTGATTTTGATTTAATTTATAATTCCTCATTTTTCTCCTTAGGAATTTATTTATGGAGGGATGTTCCCCAACTGAAAATTTTAGGGAGGGACGTGTCCTCCCCCCGTTTCCCCGCTTTCCGCGCCTATGCGTAGCATAACAGAAAATCTGGGTAAAAGCACATCCCACATGGCCGGAAAAGACACTTTTAAGGCCTTGTAATTCTCATGATTTTCCATTTTAATTATCTTGCAGTGGCGTAGCTAGGATTTTTTGTTTGGGACAGGGGCGGGGCTCCCGTCACTATCTAAGCGGAGTGCCACCATGAGTTGGCATGGAGCATACCAAATAAATTTGAGATTTTAATACATCCCAGATGGCCGGAAACAGCACTTGTCAGGCTTGATAGCAGCCATCAAGAAGATCAATTTTTGTGAACAAAATGTAAAGTTTGATTTTATTTTATCACACATTTCTGTGAGGATGGATTACCTCAGCTGGTGTGACTTTTAGTTAAAGGGTTGCACGTTTGAATCCCGTTTTACTCAGTGGCATACCCAGGATTTCTCTCAAGGGGGCATATATTGTGTTGTGTTATCGCCGGCCTGGGGGAGGGGTCTAAGGGGAGGGGGTGTCCCCCTCGCCTTTGAAAATTTTTGAAAAATTAGGTGTCTTTACATGCAGTCTGGTGCCACATATGCTACCTTTTGAAGTAAAATTTGTGTTAAAAATTTTACGTATTTTAGGAACTAAAAAAAAATTGGCATTAGTGGGGAGGGCATGGCCCAATGGCCTCCCCCCCAGTGTACGCCACTGCATTTACTATCTAAGCAGAGCGCCACCATAGGTTGGCGCGGAGCGTTCCAAGAAAATTTGAAGTTTTAATACATCCCATATGGCTGAAAATGGCACTTGCCAGGACGGGCTTGACAGCAGCCCATCCCATCTGATGCGCACTGTCTCGTAAGGTATTTTTCGATTGGCTGATGGTATTGTATCGGTATTGTATCGTATTGATTGTATCTAATCATGTGTAGTAAGATAGCATGCGTGTGAACGTCCCAATCGACGTTCAAACTGATCTGCTGTGTGCTATGACTCCTATGCTTCGAAGGTGCTAATTGCAGCTTCATTCTCTATCACTCCACTCTCTGTCCTTCTCTCTAGCTCTTCTCCTTTCCGTTTTTCTCTTTTTTCTCTTTTATTTTTTTTTTTTGCATTTTCAAAAAGGGGGGGCCGGGGCCGGCCCCCCCCAGATCCGCTCGTCTAGTGATTTCAGGGGTGGGCCCATGCCAGTCAACTTAAAGTAACCCTGTCTGGCACTGAAAACTTCCACCCGGCACTAACCAAAAAATTGCAAATACCACTTACTGCTGTACTTCAGTTTTGCACAGACAAATTTCCAATACATTCCCTCCCCTTAAACCTCTCTCCCAGGTTGGAATCATATCCATAGCCCCTCCCCTAAGGCAGCATCCCTTTCAAATACGGTATTTTGGAATGAATGCAAGTAGTGAAGGTCAAAGGTCAAATGAAGGAAATCGGCAGGAACGGACGGATTTTTTTCCACCACCACTGTGGAGCCAGAGGCTATACACAGCCAATGAAAGCCGCTACGCAGACACTCAGCTGATGGCGGGATATGCAAACATACAAAAATACATGTACGTAGGCACGCGATACGCATACTGTATGTAGGCCTACTGTACATTGTATGATTGTGCCGTACAACATTGTGTAACTTGTTACGCCCCACCGGTACTCAGGATGCTTTACATTATCGATGCAGTTTAACGAATTTATCATTCATCTATAAATTACATTTAGGCTACTGAGATTTATGGCGGAAATTGATGTATCTATTGATTTAATTCGATTATGGCGTGTCCACGGCCTGAAGTACTTTATGAGAAAGCGAGGCTCTTTTCGAAAGGGCTAACTTAGCTTGTCGCTCAGTCTTAGTGTTTGCCACACTGAAAATGCGCGACCTCATAACTCTAACGTTAGTCCTAGCGTTAACCTTACAACACATTTCCGTTTAGAATGGAAGAAATGTGTGTGATAATGATCACTCGAAAAAAAATTGAAGAAACTAATCTACAATCTACCTTCACTAACCATGGAGGCTATCCTTGACAAAGTTCGTTCGTGTCACCATGCAAGTTCGTTCACTGCATGCGTATATGAGTATGAGTCACTGACGTATGTGTGCATGCATATCTGCTGTGTAGTCTGCATGCTTTAACTGTGCAAACGTACCCTACGCTGGATGACCGACGTACGCTACGGTAACTATGCAGAAGAACTTCCACATATGTCTGCTAACAATTCAGCGTATGAAAAGAAAATTTCCTGAAATGGACAATATGTTCGATTCATTTAATGGAATATTATCCAATTTTAAGCGTTGTCAAGAAGGCTTTATATTACTGAAACTTCCTTAAACTTTCAAAGCATTTTTAAAGCTACCGGAATCCACTGAGTTTCTTTTAACGAAAAGGTGATTTCCATGAAAGTAGAACTATTAAACACCGCTGAAATGGTGAAAGTCCCTCATTTGACCTTATTTAAAAGGTCATTACGCCTGCGCTGTAGGTGATTCCGAAATACCATATTGCACTCATCGAGAATAGAAAAAATATCTCTAGATAATGAAGATTCTTAAACATATAATTGGTTCAAAGCTTTACCAAGTTTTACCAAAGATAGCTCTATACTGTATCTTAGCCACCTCACATACACAAAAATTTCTAAATGAGTATGAAGGTTGTATCCTCCTCTTAGAGAGTACTCTTGCCTTATGTCTAGTCAAAAAATAGGAAGAAAAAACACTAAATAATGACAACTACTAAAATACAACCAGTTTAAGCTTTGCCAAAGATGGCACCACTTTGCACCTAAGCCAGGCCTTACACATCACTCCCCTCCCCTCAGCACCCTCCCACAGGATGACAACCATGCACAGGTAGAAAAGGATGAGCCCACCAGGAAAGGCATGCCAATTTGTGCTCCACTTAGTGTCATTCATGAACTGCCCCCCTAGGGATTTTGCCCAGGCTACAGCCCTGGCACTGAATGTGCTCAGAAAATCTGGTTACATGAGTGTCTCATGACTAAATCCCAAAGGTGTGAAAGTAGCTAACACATGGACATTCTATAATCCAAACGAGGCAAGGACAATTATATTTCCAGGCGTAAACAGTTATTTAAGAAACCTCTTAAACCAGGCAAAAATCCACACTAGAACCACACAGTTTCCTTTGGTTTTCAAGTTTTCTGAAATTCTCATGTTTAATTTAATTGCATAAAAAATTGACTTCTGAAATAATGGAATGCTATGAATACCATATAAATACGTAGCATATTGGATGTTGCACATAATATGTAAATTCCCACTGAAATTTCTGAAACAGTAAGGCAGCCAAAATTTATTGATAAAAACTGTAATTTTCTTGTAAATTTGATGACACTCTTGAATGTTCAACAGTTTATTCTTAGCTACCCTGAGGAAGTCTGGATATTGAAAAATTAAAAATTAAACTTACTTCTAAACTATTAAAAAGCACTTCGTTTTGTAATACTGTTTATAATTCAAAGTACTAAATTATTTTTATTTCAACCTTACATCAAGGTTTATAAACACATTTACATGGAAATTGCTCTATAAGGCCTGGAACATGGTACCATTAAAACAATTTTAAATTGACACTTACATCTTAAGGGTAACAGAGCACCAGTTGTGCAATTGTTGAATACCTTAGGTTTTTACATTAATTACTTAGCCTATTGACTCTTGATGTACAGTTTAAGTCAATGTAGGAGATCATCAGATAACACCTTACTTTCACAGTACATTAAAGTGGATGTTACATATAAGCTATAAAAGACAATATTTCACGGATGCTATTACATAATGTGCGCATTGCATGTACTTCCTTGAACATCATTTATCATCTGATTATAAGGAAGTGAAAGGTTTTTGTTTCACAATTCCAGCTCTTAAGGGAACAGGATGTGTTAGAGTGATGGAAAAAGCTTTCTTGCATAAAACAAAATTTAAAACAAGTTGATTTACAATGTTCTCCTAAACAAAGGTTTTTGCTTTCCATCTAACTTGAAACAAGGGCAAAAACTGAATTACTATGAAATAATAAAAAAACCAATATCAATCAAAAAAACCAAAGAGTCAAATATGGGAGCTGAAAAACTCTTGCTGAGTAGTGAAGACCATGCAGTAACCATAATTTCATGAATCACAGTATAAGCAATAACTGACTTGACTTATTTATGTACCAAAATAAAATGAAACTTAATATTTTGAAAGTAGTATTTTGCTCAGAACAAAAATGATGTTACTAATGGTAATTAAGCAGCAAAAATCCATCCATCAAAAAGAATCTAAAAATCTAACCTTTAAGTACACCTAAAATCTAAAGCACCTATGGTTTCCCCTTCAATGTCTTTTCAGAAGTGCCAACTTATGGTTTGGGAATGGTACCTACAGTAGTTTACGTACCTGTATACAGATTATGATACCTAGTTTCCGACTGAGTTACTGTACCAACCTGGTTTACGAACAGCAGACCTCCATATAATGTCCAGATGTCTAAATAAATCTTACAAGACCATTTCTTAAACTTTTGGAGAATTTTGGCAAACCATTTTCTTGGCATGGTACATGCCAAGCACTGTTGTGTAGCACTCACAGTGGCATGATACAATACCCCTTTGTGGGGAAGGGGGATAGCTCCCTTTGTGCTGAATACCCCTGGAGGAACCCAGCTACTGCAAAGCTATTGTACACTGAATATTTTTGTGTTTGGCATCAAGGTGATGAACAAAACTTACAGTAGGTGTACTGTATATTTCTTGCTTTTTTCATATGCAAACCATCTTGTCATTTCATTCATTAAAGTGACAAGATGGAAGTTGAAGTAAGTATTGCCAATTTAAGTTAAAATTCCAGGGAAATGCCTCACTGCAAACACTTTAGCCAATACTTTGTGAAATGCCATTTGGCAATGACATAAGTGGTCCTTCCTTCCCTAGGGGATGTATTTATCATTCATGAATCCATGCATTCTTATCACAGTGCTTCTGGTCTGGTACATCCAACATACGTATTTAAATACGTACTTAAAGTCCTCTGAAGATTCTGTGAAGCAGCATGTTTTATCTTGTCCAGCCACCCTGCCTCTATGTTCAGCAAACAAACCAGCCACATAGTTTGTCAACAAAAAGCAAAGTTGGCTAGCTAAACTGGTCCACTCAAATGCCTCAGTCCAGCACACAACCAACTTCGATGGCCAGGCCAACCAATTTTTTGGCAAGCCTATGCCAAGCAGGGAAGCCAGAGTATCCAGAGAAAAGTCTACTGTCTACCTAGAACCAGCAGGATTCAACCCACACACTTGTGAAGCATGCATTGATGTATGGCAGCCAACCACTCTGCCATTCAAGGAATCTGTCAGTGAAGCTTAGGCAAAAACAAAACAGGACTTGCAATAAAAATTAAGTTCAGGATAAAGCCGCGGTCACACTACAACGAATTCGGATCGGATTCCGATCCGATTTTTGCGAGTTTTTATTAAAATCTTCTCCATCTCTGGTCACAAAAAGCCCAAAATTTGCCAACCAGTGTAAATATATGATTTGCATCAGAGGTCTATGAAAATAAAATGTTAACTGATTTTTTTTCGTGACGTCACACCGACAAACAGCTTTTATCGGACACGCGTAGTCCGATAAAAGCTGTCTGTCGATGTGACATCACGAAATAATCCGAATAAATTTAATTTTCGTAGTAATGCGATAACAATCATATAATTACACAGGTTGGTAAATTTTGGATTCTTTCCGACCCGAAATGGAGAAGATTTTAATAAAAACTCACAAAAATCGGATCGGAATCCGATCCGAATTCGTTGTAGTGTGACCGCGGCTTTAGAGATGTATAGTATTTTGAGACTGAATAAAGTTGTTGAGAATGGATAATAAATTTAATTGTGACAAACCACCTTACAACTGTACAGTATAATAGTTGTGTGAGACTTGAATGGCCATTACATTCTCTCTTTTTCATCTTTTCAGTACTAGTAAGTGTTATGTTTATTTCTGAGTAGTTTACTTGCATTTAATAAAATTACAAATATTCTTCACTTTTAAAGGCTGTTCGTTATGCAAAGTATCATTTCCTTAACTTCCATAGTTTGAAACTTCAATCAAATTTTGGTCAGGATCACGAAAGTAGACGGACTTGATGGGTCCTATGGCCCCTGTGCGCATGACAGGCCCTTCTTCCACTGGGATGTGACACTTGGATAAATGCTCAATGACATCCCTGATAGGAGTATCGGTGATAAAGCATAGGTCAGCTGACCCCATTGTTGGATTTGCAGCTTTAGGCTCAAACTCCTTCCCCTTCTCGTGCAAGTTAATTTTCTGCTGACCAAATTTCAATGCTTTTCTTGTTTCTTTAAATGTTATCTCCTCCATCCCCATAACCCTAGTGTAGAATTCCACTGTCTTGCTGACACTTTTGACAGTTAACACCAGATGATCAAGATGTTTGATGGCAAAGCCGGAGGCCATTTTGCATCAGACAATTGCGTCATGAATTTAATTCTGTAACAAAATACACAGCATGACAGCAAAGAGTCAATCAATTACTTTAATAGATTCCTGTATATAAATATCACAAACAAACATAAAAAATATATACAGCAGCCCAGAATTTTCTCAACATTTAATATGAAGAGGAAGGAGATGAGAAAGGAGACATTGCCCCCCCCCCCCTTATTGCCCCCCTTCCCTGCTTTAGCCCCTTAAGTCACTCCATTCTCCACTAATCCAAAATGATTATCACCATAATGTTCAGTTAAACCCCTTCAAAATCAAATCACTTTAGTAACCTCAAGTTACAGTATAACCAAATATTTAAGTTTATAGTAAAGATCTTTAAAGGGCTGCTGCATCATCCCAAACATATGCACTGTAGGAATATCCCCATATCTCTAAATACAGTACAACTGGAGACCATACTTTGATTGACATGTCCCTCTGATTGGTCAATGATGCCTTTACAAATCACATCAGTATATGGCAGCAGCTCACACACAGCAGTATGTATATGTGTAATTCTCCAGTACTGGAGAGATTTTTAGTGTATGGACATAAGGAGTGCCTACTCAGCCTCTATAAGGTAAAAAATTTGTGGAGTAGTTATTTTCATAAACCTCATCGACCAAAGAGATACATAAGATAACATCCCCACCATGTGGCTCTTAGTAATTTTTTTGGAGGTGATAATAGTTGAAAAATGGCCCAAAAGTGGACACCAAAACGTGACATGAAAATTCAACCATTTTCGTGAGGGAATCAGAAGCAAAGCAAGTGAAGTTATTCTTTGGCAATAATTTTTTTATAAAGTTCATATCACTACTTTATCAAATGTGACATAACATGGGGAAAATTTATGGCGTAACTGAGTTTTACGAGCTGCCCAAAAGTGTGTGACGTATGTAACATTTGGTGTCCACCCTGTTACATACGTCACACAACTCTGACAGCTTAACACTGTAAGTACTTTGGTAATGGTTAAAGGTTTGCTTGTCAAGGTCTAGGCACTAGTAGCTCATATGGCACATTACCTTCAATGTAGCAATCATTCCAATGAAAATGGAGAAACCCAAAAACTTGATTTGTGACGTACGTAACATCGGTGTCCACCCCGTTACATACGTCACACAGCTACCCCACCACCCTTACATGCGTACAATCGATTTCAAATTATATGTGCATCACAGCAGCCATTACCATTGTCTTACTGGGCATTGTCATTTGTAGCAATGTTTGCTATGAAAGTCACAGTGAGAGCATACATGCTCGGTGTCCACCACTTTGGTGTCCTGTTATGTACGTCACAAAAAACATGAACTCTACAAAAATGCTGGTTTGGCACAGAATATCATGTTCATGGTAATGCTTTTGTTATAAACAGCAACTCTAGGATGAGTCATAAGCACAACATTCTCCTAACCTGAAAAATTAGGGATTTGAAAAATTCAAATTTTTGGTGTCCTGCGTTACGTACGTCACAAATTATAAGCAAAATTCTTTATTAAGAGCACATGAAAATTTCAGTATATGTAAAATGTAGGCTAAATCGCTTCATTGGTGCATAACTAATTAGTAATCTGCAAATCTACTTTGGTTGAAACTAAGAAATTCAAATTTTCAGTGAATAACAACAAATACCAACTATTGTGATGTACGTAACGGTGTCCACTTATTCAAAATTGTGAGTTTGATACCGTTTTGTAAAATTTGACACTTTTTTGCATAAAATGTATTTTGATACTCAAGACGGGTATGATAAAATACAGCTAACTCAGGAAAAATATTTACATATTCAGTTCCAAGCATGTAAGTGGACACCATGTTACATACGTAACACATGTAGGGGTATGACGTATTTTGTGGAATATTTCAGTCCATTTGTATTCAACTATCTTTGTATTTCATATTCAGTTAACACATGCCAAAAAGTAAATAATGAGTGTGCTTTCAAGATCATTTGATGAATTCTAATTTTTGGCATGCATGTCACACTTTCATTACCCAGTACTGGAGAATGACACATATATGACCTTGAGCAATTTAAACTCCCAGGTATTGTACAGTTCTGCAGCTTTGTCCCGAAATTTAAATTGGCATGTGTTTTGCTTTTAAACTGGAGCCTGGAGGAAGGGCTAAAAGTAAATTTTAGTTGGAAATGTTTTTACTGTCTGGGGCAAGATTTGTTGCCTTTTAAACACTCAAAGTTACACAGTTTACTGAGTTTAGTTAGAAAGCCACCTGATCAATCAGAATGACAGACAATCACAGATTAAGGAATTCACTTAAGACTGAGTTGGCTTGACACCAAATTAATTAGGGATAAAGTTTGCTTGAAACACAGGTGTGCCGGAACCAAATAGGTTGGATCTAAGCTCCTTAGAAGCCTATATTCTTGCTTCTGCTCTGTAGCTGGTTCTTGAAGTATACATCTCGCACTGGCACTGACAGTCCCCTCTGGTAGTGTGTTTCACTCACTTATACTTCTTGAAAAATAAGAGTACATGTATGTAAATATTGATCTGATACATACAGTTGCTGGAAATTTTTAGTCCTCTTTTCCCAGAGGTCTTGCTGGGTCAGTGGTGGGGAGGCACTGGCCACTGTGTATGCCCCTGAGGTTATGAATCATTCAATACATTACTAACATTAATAGAGATGCCAATTCTTCTGTTTTGTAACTTTGACCTGGAATTTGGTAAAGTTTGGTTTTGAAATTATGTTTTGAAGAATGTTGCAGAGTTTCTTGGAATTCCTCTAGCTGATTAAAATGCTTCTTGGTGTAAGCTTAGGCACCAGCTAGGTAAAGTATAGTCTAAGTGATGTATGATGAGACTGGCATACCTGCTCTTAAGATGTGCAGACCGGATGGGAAGGTTTGCTTTAAGACACCAAGTATCCTACATACAGACCTGTATGGTTTTTGATGTTGCAATCATGAGCAACATGAGTATCCCACCTCCAATTATCCTGTAGATGAATACTTATTTATGTAGGTATAGATGAGAGTGAACAGTATGTAAAGTCTGACCACCTACAGTAGCTTATACCTGGGTGGGATTATAGTCTAGAGGATGACATATGCATGACATAATGTAAAAGGGGCGGGCCGCGCGTTTTTCAAATTGGCAACTTGTTTCTCCTGGAGCGATATGAAGATCTTTCTCCAGGATTGAGTTCTAGGTCATGTGACTGAGAAACTCAATGAAAGAGACAAAATAATCCAAGTGATATAATGTTTAAATTATGCTTTAATTTAATCTTATTTGTTTACTATTACCTAATCTGGCCAGTTTATTATAACATTAACACAACACTTACTTTCTGCAGTTGCAGCCACACCAACCCTTACTAAACCTTCCACCCTCTCTCAATCTCCCTCAATTAATCAATGAATCTTACTCTGAAAACAATAGCTTTACACCGCAAAGAAAACAGTGTAATTCTACGCACTCCTTGTTTGAACTAAGACATAAGGGGATTCCCGGAATGATTGTTACTTCAAGGACGCAGGCAGCTAGCTAGCAAAGAAACTAGGAGCATTTAGGCTAGGCGCGCATGCACCGTACATACAACAGTACAGTGGCCGTCTGGACGCACAGCACACCATAATAGATCATTTCGTTAGGAACTGTAAAATTACTAGAGTACCGCACGCTCATAATCATAGCTAACTGTCTGCATCATAATAGTATATTAACGTTATTGCATCGTTAAAGTAATAACAGTACGAATTACTAGTTAGTAAGTACATACAACTGTACAATTAAGTCAAGTATTCCATCTTCCAACTGCATCTCATTGCAAGTACCAATGTACTAACATTTAAGTTAGCCTAGTCCTACGTGATTTGCTGCATGTATGTACAAACAAGTCCAACGTTTGGCCTAGTAACACAGTATCGCCCTAGGCTAAGCCAATGCTACATTATAATATGTAAAATTTGAATTAACAGTGTCTGACTATACGATAATTTATAAACATGCCTGCCCTGTTACAATAACACTTGCTAGAATTAAAATTCATCTGCCACCTTTGCCACTGGTTAAAAGATGAAGGTCATTTTGTAGATCTTCAGAGTCCTTGGCAGATGAGATTAGTGTACATCAGCAGCATTTAGTTGACTTCAAATTGTCAGGCAAACTTGTTTTCTATGATACTGTAACTTGCAAAAATATGATAGGCCCTAAGGAGACTACACCAAGATTCCACAGGGAGATGCAAACATGACCAACTTTAAGCACAACCAGTGCCTTTCACCCAGTGTGGGAATACACCTGAAATTTATCATATATTCATACACATACTTACCAATAAAACCACTTATACTGCACCTGTCACCTGTATGCATAGTTTCTGTAGTATTTACAGTGGCCTGTTTAAAGGGGGAGGTCAGAGGTCACAGGTCCCCCATCTCCAAAGTCAGTGGGCAGAAAATCACTTAGTCCAGGGATTTAAGGGTTGGGGGAAGAGGAAAAGATCGAAGAGACACACTGAGCAGTATGAGGTATAACGAGATTAATTTATAGGCCTAGAGTACCTTGTTTTCCTCTGGTGGAAGTAATTTACTCCAACTCATACATCAAAGCCTCGTGCAGTTTTTGAAACCTAACGCTGCCTTAACCCCACACCATGTATTTTCCTTGTGTAATTATATAAAAATAATGTATGTTTATGCGTGCGATAATATGAATTATTTTATGAGTTGACCGATTGAATAGGATATTAAATCTTTCAATGAATGAAATTATTCATACTATCGCATGAATGAAAAACATTCATTGTTTGTTTGTAACACCTTATAACTTTGATCTAGTCGTTGGTTAAAGTGATATTTTGGCGGTCACTATGATTTGTGTTTGTCCATGTGGAAGCTCCATGGTTTGTCATTTACTAGCTAGGCATTTATGTCCCTATTATGTACGATAATGTGCCATCCCCAAAGCTGCATTGGTTTATTGAGTTGCGGCATAGTTTGTACGTACTGCGCAGTGATAGCTGATGTCACAGCCGTGTGTAATACTAGTACCACTTGCCTTATACCAGAGCTGAGACATCTACCTTTTCATGCTAGACTTAATAAAGGCAGTAGGCAGTCGCCCAAAAAATTTTCTTTGAAAAATGAGCAAACTCTTGCAAATCTCCCCATATTACATTACATGCACCTCTGAAGATGTTTTAATTATAACTATTACAGACAATATGGAAAGCTAGGACAAATTCTCCATGAATTTCACAATTCACTAACAAAAATATTGTCACGTGATCAAAATAGGCCAATCATGAACCAGAGTAACAGGGTACACTCACTCTGTTTGGGGTGACTGCCTACTGCCTTTAAACATCTTTGGCTTACCACCCTGGATATGAGAAGGGTCCAGATTGGAAAGTTTGCCCTGCGCGGGGGATTTATCCCCCGCGCAAAAATATGAATTTCGAAGTTGCCAGCCGTGCAATTTAACAACTGACAACTGCAACCGTGCAAACTTGTTGGCAGCAACCAAACAAGTTGGCTGGGAAAGGCAATTTCCTTCAATGTAGGAGGTAGTTTTGGCTCAAATTTTCTTGCTATGTTCTGTGCCAACACATAGTGGCGCTCCGCTTCGATAGTATCGGCCGCGCAATTCTCTTGGCCATTATTAATATCCCCCGCGCACCATTGCAATCTTTCCAATCTGGAGAAGGGTTCGGGGGGGGGGACATGCTCCCAGTGTACAAATTTCTCTCTGAAAGGAATTCTTTGTTATCTTGTAGGTATTTTAAAGTTCAAAATAATTCTTGGGTTACAGGCTATTGTAAGAAGCTAGTAAAGTGTTTTGCAAGGCTTGACATTTGAAGTTCGGCTTGTCTCACAGAGTTGTCAACGAATGGAATAGTCTGCCTGAGTGTGTCGGTAGCCTACATAGGCCTAGGCCTAGTTATAACTCCACATCTGTGCACTGCTTTAAGGTTAACATTGAAAAGTTCATCTATAACTGTGGTAGAATCTAAATGTACTGGACTTATTTGGTGTTGTTTGGTTGTTTATTTTCAACTAAGGGGTTACAGACTTCAGGGCATCTTGGCCCTCCTTTGCCCTTCAACCTGTTGTTATGTTATGTTATGATTAGGCCAAGGCGTAACTTACTGCACTTACAGTTACACTGTGCAGACTAAGCTTGTGCCTAGCCTACTTTGAAGCAGCCAAAGCCCCATTTAATATTTTCAACATATTAAGTATTACAACGAATGTGTTCTTTACCAAAGTCTGTGGTTCTTTGCTGTTCTCTTCTTTGGTGTGGTGTCGTTGGGTTAAATTTGTACAACAATGACCTTTTGTTGGACTCTGTCATGCTACATGCTAAGCTAGGTACTGTAAGTTACAGTAACTGGATCCTTACATGTAGTACATGTACAGTAGCACAGTCTCACTGTAGACATGATTGCGCAACCAATGAACGCGGAACCTGAGAAGGCTACTCTAAGAAGAAGAAACGTTCAATACTTTTGTCTCAGCATTTTGCAAAAAAAAATCTGCAGTTACATCTTCCTTTGTGGCAAATCTGTGGCATAATATACGTCTTTGTTACTTGAAAATTCTCTCGTCAGATAATGATATAAAAACTGAAAATTTCTCCACGCTCAAGCCAAAGTTTGCTTCGAATGACCTTGAGTACATGAGTCCCATCCATCATGTCCGTAAACAACAGCACTATTTTCTGCGATCGTAACAAACATAATACACTCTGAGTACGATACACACGAAAATTGAACATGGTCTTATTAGGTTCCTTTTCTATAGTAGGACCGCTACATCGCGGGAAATACAAGTTCTCACGGCTTTTCGACGTTGGTAAGTTACACAGCCTAGGAGTACGTGACATCTCCTAGGCCACGTACAATGACAGAACTTACATGAGGGCGAAAGTTACGCAGGCCTATTTGAATTACCGTGTGAGGTGGCTCATGCAAGGCCTCATGAACTGGAAAGCTGACACATGTAAGAGAAAGGTATTATTAAGTTAGACCTGTTCGTTCAATGTAGCATTTTGGTTATCTTTTATGTTTCACTAGCCAACAGTAACTTCTGTAAGACATGACAGTCACTGAGTTGCAATTAGGCCTAGGCTACAACAGACTAGGGTAACACTTTAACAGTAGGCCTAGGCTAGGCCTCATTAGCAGTGTTGCCACCTAGTGAAAAGAAAAAAACCCCAGATTTTAGTCCTAAAAAAACCCAGATTGCCAAATAAAAACCCAGATCACCTATACTTCTGCAGAATCTTACAGAAAACGTAATTACACGAAGGATAACATAGCATAACATAACACTGGTTAAAGGGCAAAGGAGGGCTAGGCCTGAGGCCCCATAAGATGCCCTGAAGTCCATACAACCTTACTGAAAACAAACAACCAACCAACACCAAATGAGCCCAGCACAAATTAGATCTTACCACAGTTATGGAAGAACTTGTCAATGTTAACCTTAAAGCAGTGCACAGATGTAGAGTTAACTACCCGTTCAGGCAGACTATTCCACTCGTTAACAACTCTATGAGAGAAGCTGAACTTCCTAATGTCGAGCATTGCAAAACACTGAACTAGCTTCTTACAATGGCCTCGAACCCGAGAATTACTTTGAACCCTTAAATAATTGCCAGATGGCAAAGGATTCCTTTCAGAGAGAAATTTGTACACCTGAAGCATGTCCCCCCTAACGTTAATCCTTCTCAACTCCAGGGTGGTAAGCCCAAGATGCTTAAGTTAAGTCTAAGATGATAAGGTAGGTGTTTCACCTCAGGTATGAGGAAAAGGCTCTCCTCTGAACCTGCTATAAAAGAAACTTGTCCTTTTCATAGAAGAGACTCCAAGCCTGGGCTGCATAGTCGAGGTGGGGTCTTAGCAACTGCTTATACAGATTTAGGCCTAGTACAATTTCTTTACTAAAACTACTGAAATTCCTCTTGATCAATCCAAGCACCCTATTAGTATGGAACGCAAATTACGCAAAGTTCGTTAATAACGGCGTATTCGTTAGTAACAGTGGCGTACATTGAGTTAATAACGGCGTGATTTTCAACAACAGCGTGGTAAATGTTGGTAATAACGGCCTGATTTTAAGAAACAACGTGGTTAATATCGGCAACAATTGGTGTAACTTTAAGTAACAAGGCGGTAAAAGTAGTTAACAGCGGCGTGTTACGAAGTGGCCTCGTACAGCAAGAGGTTAACAACGGCGTAATCCTTATCAATAGCGAGCTAAATGTCTTTAACGACCTTTCCGCGTTCAACGGGCTGATTGTAAGTAACCATGTAATATGAGTTAACAACGTGAAAGCAGTCAATGGCGCTGTTTCAGCAGGGAGGTGTAAGGACTCCCTGGTTTCAGTCAACGCAAATGCGATTAACGACGATGTAAATGGGAGCAACAACAAGACTGGTAGTAGGCTAAGTCAATGAGCCTATGCAGGGAGCTAGAAGACAGCTCCATGCTCAATGTTCATGGAGCTGGAAGACAGCTACATGCTCAATGTTTCATGGCGCTTGTACTTAAGCTGCTGGAAGAGTGGATTTTTTTTATCGCTGTCCATTTGAGGATTTTATTGAAGCTTGTACAAAGTCATGTTCAGATAGAAGGCTTATCAGACTCAGAGCTAGAGGTGTGCACGAAAAATTTTGCTTGAAGAATAAATACCGCGGCCTAACGAGATCCGTCTGGGACTTTTTCATGTTTTGTGTGTGTGTGTTTTTGTGTGTGTGTGTGTGGGGGGGGGGGGGTAAATTGGAATAAAATTACTTACTTGCATTTTCCATGAACTAATTTCACGTGCGGAAAATCTATATGCAACTGATTGTTGAAGTTACATTTTCATATTTTTGCCTGATACTTTGGCCATGTTTTTAGTTGAATCACCCTAACCTTGGCAGCCTGAGGGCCTTTTTTAAGAATTTTTTAGTGGGGGGGGGGGGGGATTCCGCAAAAGGGATCAACTCAGGCGCGTGTCCAGGATTTTCAGCAACTGACAGGGTCTGGCCTGAGGGGGAAGCCCTTTCGCCCGAAGGTGCCCGCGCACGGCGGGGGGTCCAGGCACTGGCGTAGGCAGGATTTTTGCATGGGGGATAACTGCAGGACCTGATCGCCGGCCTAGCTGGGGAAGGGGTATAGGGGAGGGGGCTCTCTGAGAAAATTTTGTTAATTTAAGGTAGCTTAGATGCAAAATGGTGATGTTTTTGAACTGATCATATGTGACTGGAAATGTTCATAATTTACTGGATACTAATTTTTGGTTAAAATGGCCGTGTTGTGAAAGGGGTCTAGAGGAGGAGAGAGTGTCCCCCTCCCCCTGAGAAATTTTTGAATATTTTAAGCACCCTCAGATACAATCTGGTGCACTATTTAACATCATTTGAAGTCTTTTTTTCCATTACAAAAAAGAAAGTTAAAAAAGTTCGGCGCGAGCAGGAGGGTCTGGACTCCCTCTGGACACGCGCCTGCAACTTAAACAGAACGCGACCATTAGTAGGCGCATACATTATAAAGAAGAAAAAAGATTGCCAGAAACGGGACTTCCAATGCTTATAAGAAAATTCATACATTATTTATAGCCTATTTTATTTAATCACTGAGTGAGGTCATTTTATAGTACCCCCTTCCCTCCCCGTCTGCTTAACATTAGGCAGTGACTTCCACCAGTGATGCACCCAGGATTTTGGACTGGGGAGCTAAGGATTGTGGGAAGAATATCTAAGCGGAGCACCACCATTAGTTGGCGCGGAGCGTTTCAGAAAATTAGTTTGGATAAATTCCCCCCAGATTACCGGAAATCGCCCTCCTCATGCAGCTCTGCTATTAAGCTCCTATAGGAACGGTATTTTCAGTATTTTCTAGGATGGAAAACCAATCTTCTTAAAACTGTTGGGCAGATTGTCAAAATATGGTGATGTCTGCCCCTCAATATACAAAGTACGGTAACATTTTTACAATTTTCTGACTGTTATGTGTTACCAGTACGTTACAGTAAAGAGCAATTTGCCACACTTCCTTACCTCTGGTGGCTTAAATATAAGCCTACAATATTTTCAGCTTACTAAAAAAAAACAAGAGCTCGTTGGAACCCCCTCCTTCCTTTGGTACGCTACTGGTTTCAAGAATTCCAGAAAAAGGGACCAAAGGGGGGGGGGGCAAATGAGCTGACTAGGGGGCCGTGCAGGGGACTGGGGGGGGCCACGGCCCTCCAGTATGTATGTTAAACAAGGCCCTGTATGGAACCACTGCTACCGCACTTCGTTACTGTTCAATTGACTACAGTGCATGTGTGATCACAGCAGAAAAAAAGTCATTGGTGCTCTTGACTTGAAATTTCTGTGATTGCAGGTAACTGTTTGCCTACGTACGTTGTGCGTGGGCGTTACGGACCATTATCTCAGCCCAGTGTTGTAACTAGTCACTCAATTTTGCAGTCGAGTCGAGTCATTTACTACTTTCAATGTGACTCGAGTCGAGTCAGTGACTCGAGTCATTGTATTATTTCAATGAGTAAAATTATGATACAATTGCTCGAGTCATTTCCCTTTTGAAAATTAGTGACTCGAGTCATGACTCATTACAACACTGTCTCAGCCTCCATCTGAAGTTTGCGAAAGGTATAGTAGGCTTACATATTTAACAAAATATTAATTTTGCAACATTAATTTTTAATGTTTTGGGAAATTTCAAAATTAGGACATTTTTATAAATTGGGGACACTTTTTAATCGGGCACGGAACGCTGGAATCGGGGACGTCTGGTCACCTTACCGTAGCTGCGCCAGTTCATTGCGACTGAGAGAAACGAGATCTTAAAAATCCCACTTATTATTGTATTAGGCTTATTCTTCTATAGCCTATGCTACCATATGTAGGGCGCAGCCCCTGCTCCCCGACGGACCGCTCAACTCCTACATGACTCCCGTCGGCGGCCTTAAATTTTAGGTTTTTACAGTATTGAGGCATAGGTATCTATATACCCACCCTTCGAAGAGCCCCGAATTATTGCATGCTTTGACCAAATTCTCAGGCTCTTCTTATTTTGAAGCGCCCCTACGGGTCATTCTCGCCAGGGGTCTGAAACGTAGCCTACGTCCCCTGGCACCCAGCTAAGAAAAGCTTCCTACTCCCGCGAATGAACAGTATAGCTTACTTCACCCTTTCATTTGAGACCACACCATGCGCTAAACGTTTTTCCGCCATATGGCATATGCTTCTTTGTTCTTTACCGTGGACTTTGAGTTTCGCAATTTCCCTAGGAACATATTAGGAACCTTCCTCATCTATCAGGTTCTTTCATTGCTTGGACTCACTATCTCTGGATTGAAAAAATATCGTTCACTAGGATTCCAGCATTTCCAATTTACTTTATGCGCCTTTTCATTTTTCATCCTGTCAAGCATTGGTCCGGCCGATACGGAGTCATTCCGCCTCGCCTCCACATCAGCCGTGTGCTTTAAATATCGCCAATACGGTAAGTAACAGCGCCATTGAAGTTTGCGTTGTTGATGCGAATCGTGTTGTTGCTTCCGTTTACATCGCCGTTGATTGAATTTGCCTTGACTGCAACAGCGCCATTGACGGCTTTCACGTTGTTAACTGCTTTCACGTGTTTACTTACAATCAGCCTGTTGAACGCGAAAAGGTCGTTAACGACATTTAGCTCGTTATTGAAAAGGATTACGCCGTTGTTACTTCGTATCACGCCACTGTTAACCACTCGTACGGCGTTTTACTTAAAGTTATGCCGTTATTACCAATACATACCACGTTGTTTCTTAAAATCAGGCCGTTATTACCAACATTTACCACGCTGTTGTTGATAATCACGCCGTTATTAATTCAATGTATGCCGCTGTTACTAGCGATTACGCCGTTATTGACGAACTTTGCGTAATTCGCGTTCCATATATTAGCCCAAGCAGCAGCAGCTGCACACTGTCTAGATGGCTTTAAATCGCCTGTAATAACTACACCCAGATCCTTCTCAAAAGTCACATCACACAGAATACTACCATTCATGTTATAATCATAGCTGAAATTTTTAGGACCAAAGTGAAGGACTTTGCGCTTATCTGCATTAAAAGACATTTGCCAAGTCTGAGACCAAGAATATAACCTATCCAAGTCTTTTGCAGTAAGGAGGCATCATCCTTATCACTAACCTTCCTATAGAGCTTTGTATCATCAGCAAACTTACTAATACTACTTTAAAATCACAGGTGAACGGGTGGGTTTCCTGTTCAGGGGAAATTTGTAATTTTCTTCATTTTATTTTATTTTTCTTATTTTTTTATTTATTTTTTATTTTATTTAATCGACAATAAGTCCCTCATAGCTTTTTAATAGGAGCGGTATGCTCAGCTGCATGGAGGGCAAGCCAAGGTCATATTTGGGGTGCGTGCATGCATACAATTATAACATTACCGGTTAAAGTGCAAAGGAGGCGCCAGGCTCAGGTCCCATAAGATGCCCTGAAGTCTAAACCCAATCAGCCAATCAGACCAACACCAAACGAAAACTTGTCATGTTCAAGTTGATCTGAAGGTTGATCTGGAGTTCACTACCCACTCAGGCAGACTATTTGAGTCATTCGGTCAATTCTATAAGAGAAGCTGAACTTCCTTATGTCGAGCCTTGCAAACACTTCACATGCTTCCTGCAATAACCTCATACTTGAGAATTACTTTGAACCTAGTTTCGTAAGTAGCTACAAGATGACAAAGGATTCATTTCAGAGAGAAATTTGTAAACCTGGAGCATATTCTCCCTATGCCTTCTTGAAGTACTCCAATCATCAACAGTTGAATGGACTGTTGGACTGACAGGAAGATAGGCCCACTAAAGACTATGCATTGCAGGCTACTGTAAATCGGCTTCTCAATATGGTTGTTTGTCAATGGCATTTTGGTGTTGGCCTGGACTTACTTAAAAGGAAAAACAGTCTCCCAATTTGAATTAGAGTACTCTGTCATCCTAATTCAGGAATGGCTCGATCCTATTTATCACGTGACAAGATTTTGTTACTTAGCTGTTTAATTCATGAAGAGTAGCTCTTTCGTTTACTATTCAATATTTTGATACAGAAACATTAGCTTATGAAAGATAGTTGTGAGCGAAATTGAAGTGGAGGTCTGTAAAATTTAGTATAGATTTTTAAAATAAACTTGGGGAGACTGCATTGTCCCTTTAAAACACAGACATAAGTCCCATGTACTGGCAGTCATGTTTTATCCAACAACCATTCCCCCTCTACTCTCAGAGTCAGAATCACACATGGACTTGACCTGTACGGTTCCAGCCTGGGGCAGCCTATGTTAAAGTGCAACCAATCGCACCTGTATAGATATTTACATCCTAGTTAGGTCCTACATGTACATAATGCACCATCATGATTTAGAAAATAATTGTCGTGTTTTAATGGAAGTGCGCATACATGCAGGCTTACTAGGCTACCCAATGCAGAACATATACGGAAGTAGCCCTCGAACTGAGCTGTGCGTTCAGTGTTATATACCTTGCACCTGTTACATAACACTCAAGGCTGCTCAAGGGTATAGACATGGAATATGAAGGGAGAAACTGTCTTGGCCTTCCAGAATTAGGCCTTTTCAGTAATTTAAAGGGGAATTTTCATGATCCCAGACAGTTCCAATTCTCCCAACTGTGCATCTTCTAGCTCCTCCCATAACTGAATGAAGCTCTTCCTTGTGCAGGAATAAACCTGTTTTATTGCTTAAAGGGGAATTTTCATCATCCCAGACAGTTCCAATTCTCCCAACTATGCAACTTCTAGCTCCTCCCATAACTGTATGAAGCTACTCCTTGTGCAGGAATAAACCTGTTTTATTGCTTAAGGCCATGTCCTGGTGAGCATACAAGGCTATAAAATGTAATAAAAGCACTCTCTCTGCCTTGTGTGGAATGTGAGCTACTCTGCATCTTTCAAATTTTCAGACTTTGATGTCAATCAAAGAGCAGTCACCAACTGAGAATTTTGATATACCCACACTAAAAATATACTATGGGGTGATGACTGTCTGTCTTTAAAGTGTTTTGTGAACATTTACTCACATGAAACTTGTGAAATGCAATGAAAATTTCGAGTTTCAACTCCGAACTGTAAAAAGACCCAGATTTCTACCTTTCTGAAAAAAATAAACCCAGAAACCCAGATGAACCTGGAAAACACAGATCTAGTGGAAAAAACCTAGGAGTGGCAACACTGCTCATTAAGCCTGACGTTAGGTTTGCAGTGGGTAGCCTAAACATATCACACCATCATCAGTATAGGCCTACAGTAATTTAGGCTATGCACTAACATTACAAGTGATTGTTAATGTTACTCTATGCATGCCCAGGCAGTCCTAATGTAGGCCTAGTAATGTACTGTAAGGTTCTCATGCATGAGTTTTCAAGTTACTGCAGGTCACCTAGACTAACTGAGGTTCAGGGTTGGCGCCATTTGGTGGAAAAGGGTGGCCATGGCCCCAGATCAGGAAGGCTCATCATCATCATCGTCTGTACGTTGCAGTAACCCATTGGGTATAGATGCAACAGGAACTTTAGAGAGGGCTAGCCAGACGATTCTTGAAAATGTCCAGATTCTGTGCATCTACTTCATTATCTGATAGTGTGTTCCAATTAGGCCTAGGCCTAATTACAGTAGAGGGGAAAAAGAATGCTTATACTGGGGCTGACCCCCTACAGCAATCAGTCACCCTGACAGTTAGGCCTAACTTGTTTTTGCTTTGAATGGAGAGCAGCCAGACTGTAAAGTCTGGCTGTTTCCCATGCAGGCCAAATTTGCTGTCTGCATGAATTCTTTGGCTTTCTGCAAATCCATGCAAAAAATTAAACTTTTACATTGTCAGTACAAACCTAGCATGTCAGCAGCATACTCCAGACAATCCCAGGGATTGTGTACATTGATAGGTAAAATCAAAATCTGTTAATTACCTTTTGAGTGATGGTAAATATTCTGTAAAATGTCAGTACAAAAACTGGAAACAAAAAGATTTGTGAGTATTCACTGTTTGTGATTTTGCATTCCCCTATGCAGATTCTCCCACAAGGTGGCCAAGAGAGTGAAAGTCATAGATTTGCATCACAGGAAATAAGTAATACATGTGGTTGTTTTTCATTATTAATAATTCATTATTTTTCATTTGTCATTAATCATTATTTATACTTAACGGTAAAATTACAAGGTTTTTTTCCTTGAATTTGAGATTTTTTCAATTACTCTAGCCTATATGAAGTTACTTTCTACATGTATGGAATGAATGGCATTCATGGCAATTTATGTTTAAAATTGTTTTGCTAATTGGGAAGATAATGAAATTTGATTTGCTCGGTGAATATGCATATTCAGACAAACAATGAATTTTTGGCAAATATGGACAGTTTTGGGTGGTAGCTTTGGAGCAGGCTGGAAGTGGATGCAAATCTAGATGACTTTCATTCTCACTCTTGGATTAAAAGCCATAATTTTCTTCAATAAAATTCCAAAACTTACAAATTTCCTTCAGTAAAAGCACAAAGTGTCTGCTCAAAAATTTTGTGTTCACGTTCCTTTCAGCAACCAGTTGCCTTTTTTGCAGCCTCAGGTTTTTGTCCCCCCTTTCCTTGGGGAACTCCCCCTCCCCCATCATGCAGCCAAATCCTGGTGCCACCCTCACTGAGATTTTATTCCATACTTAGTTGTTGTATAACCAGAACCCAGTCAGTTTGATTTCTCATTGCAATTTTGGCCTGTGAGCCATGATAAATCCAGTGAGCCATGATAAATTATGAAACAGAAGGGCCACAAGTGGCTCGCAGGCTAATACTTGACAAACTAGATTAGGTAGTATGTCAGCCAATAATATAGGTCTATATTTAAGACCCCAGTTCAACATTAAGCCAGCAAAAATTTCCAGTGCAAAGCAATTTAGGCAGTCAAGTTTAAGACTTTGTCCAATCAGAAAGAAAACTGTTTTAAAATTTGCATAGGCCTAGTTCATGACAAAAACCAAGGCTGAGCCCATTAACTCTAACCCTAGATGAAGAACAGACCATGTTTTCAATTGTGGAAAAGTGAGAAGCAAACCTTTTTCTAGATCGATTGGGGTGACATGCTAACAGACCTATTTACAAATTCCACTCTAGGAGAGATTCTCAGTCAACTTGCAGCTCCTCCTGCAGGTTTGTATGGACACTAACTTTTGTGGCCCAAAAGAAAAAACTGGTAAAGGGGGGGGGGGGGGGCCAGGATGCCCAGGCTAGGGGGACACCCAACCCATTCTTGCCCCCGGGCACCCAGAACAAAAGTTACACCACTGGGCTTGACATGGAAGTCCAACTTCTCTCAAAAAGTTTTCACTGAGTGAAATAGTCTGCCATGACTGTGCCATGACTGTGGTAGAATCTGATTGTACTGAACTTCTAAAGGTTTTGGTTGTTTTCATAAATTGGGTTTAAGCTTCAGGGCATTGGTCTTGCCCCCCCCCCCCCCCCTTTGCAATTTAATTTAGCTGTCATGTGGTGTTCCCCAGTGAATAACAAACTTTTTGTCCATTATAAATACAGCAAACCTTTTTCATGTGCTCAAGTTGCAGACCTTCTTGGACATGTGTGCTGCAGTAGGCTTGAGCCTCCTCCAGATGAGACAAAGTAAGGTCAACATTCATTCTCTGAATGATATTTCTAGCAAATGGCAATTTACAAAATTCTAATTTACACTACTCAGTTTCTTTTTCTTCCAGTTGAGCTATTGCCACAGTCATCTTAGAACAAAATACTATCCCAGCTGTACTGTGCAACAGAGCTGCTTGACAGTTTGCATTCAGTCAACAAGCTAGAGAAAAGGATAATGGTAAGGCATATATCGACCTGGCACTTGTACTGTGTGGATTGGACTATATGGTATGGCCCTCTTACATGATAACTCTTGTGATCTCGACAGGTTCCAGTCACTTCTAAACAGAGCTGCTAAACTTGTCTTGTTTGCCTCTAGACTAGATAGCCCTTTACATCACATTAAAAAGCTTCACAGGCTACCAGTCAAAAGTGCAAATGAATGCATCAACAATTAATGCATGTTTTTGAATGCATTAACAAGTGGGGACCAGTTTGTCTTTACCATTAGTTACCAATATTTACAGAAACTCTTGCCTTTAATAGGCCAAGTTACAAGGTTTGCCACAGAAGTGACTGTTGTCATACTTCTGAAGAAGAAATTCAAAGCTTTCTCTGTAGCAGGCCCCACACTTAAAAACACACTCCAGCAAAAATAGGGAAGCTCGAATGCTTCCTGTTTTTAAAAAGCTCAAGTCCCATTTATTCTGTCCTTTTGCATTCTTTTTCTGTTTTCTCAGCTCTTTGATCTTTTGGGGTTAGGGGCAACTTAAGGCTGTACAAATATTGTTTGTATGTATGTATTTATGCAATATTACAAGAAATTTTCTGAATGAGTCTCTTCACTGAAATGTGTTGTCCAGGTATTTCTCAGTACAGTAACTTTTTTTAAACAAAGTGGATTACATGTGAAGAGAATCTTGAATTAATCCATTTCAGGCAGATGGGGACTACATGATTGATCTTTTTTCTTTGGCCAGTAGTTGAAATTTTTGTGAAAAGTGGGTGGGTAGGGGGTGGGGGTGGGTGGGGGGGAACACGTAAAAGGTGCTAGTCTGGAAGCAAAATTTACTGTGCAAAAAGAGAAGCTGGATGGTAGACTTAGGAGCATCTCCAAAGGGGGAAGGGAGGGGGAGGAATATCTCCCTGCAGGGATACCTATACCTATAGCTTTTGGCATCTACAGTAGTAAACATTCCCTTCAAATATTTTTCACGAAGGAACTGTTTGGGAAAAGTTAACTTGTTAGGAATTTCATAATGTGCATAAAATATGCATTTACATGTTAGGCTGCAAGGTCTGGTTGAGTGCCTATTCTTTTGGGGGACCTGGCCTGAATTAAGAGGACCTGAGCAGCATTTGGTACATTTCAGTTCCTTACCACTCTCTTACTGTAGCACTGCCAAGAACCTTTGCAGGACCCTGCTGGTCAATGTCTCCCCCACTCCCCTTATAACATGTTCTTCATAAATTCACTTAGTATACAGGTGATTGGACTGAGTGGTTTGTGTGCCTTCTTTGGAGACTCTTGGCAGTCACGAAACTTTAGACAGTTTAAGGTGGTTACTCCCACCTCATTGAGATGGCTGATTTCAAGTGTTTGCTTTAATAATAATGCATTAGGGACATTTTATAGTTGAGCCCTAAAACATGCCACTAAATGTTACATTAGATTTCAGTTTTAACCTGTGGGTTTGATTTTAACAAACACATACTAATGTCATGTATTTGATTATTTTGTACTTTCTTCCTTTCCAGTCAAAACGAAAAGGACTTAGTTTGGAGGAGAAGAGGAAGAGGATGTTAGAAATGTTCTTTGAAAAGGTAATCATCATACATGCTGTTACTGAAGGATTTTTAAAGGGTCAACAGTCTCACCCCACTCCATACAGTACAAGTTCTAAGTACTAAGTTTATTTCTGGCCCCTCCTCCCAAAAAGAGATAGACCTGTCCTCTGCACCTTCAGACAAAGCTGCAGTAGCCAGTACTGATATCAAAATAATGCAAGGCCATATCCACACCACACACTACTGTGTATGTGCTGTATCCTGGACTGTGGGTAGACCACTGACTGCACAAGTCATCATTGCCTATAAAAAATGCAATGAGATTCAGGACTCCAAATAAGAATCAAAAAGGGCACAGCTAAATGACTGTCACTTTTTGTTAATTTTAGAGGGTTCATAGCCATTGCAAAGGGCACCATGGCCAAATATTAAACAGAATTTTGGTATCCATGGATAGCAAGTGAAGTTACTGTATTTTCAACTCAAACTCTTGTCATGTTGAAGTTTTGTGTTTGAAAAACTGGCAAAGAATAAAAGTTGCAAAAATATTTCAGATTGTTATTTGAGACTCTTTTGCACATTTCAGGTCCATGTTCAGACCATATTTTTTGACCATTTACATTATTTTGGATATTAGACAATCAGTCCTGTGGTTGAGTAACTGACACACAGTATGCAGTGCAGACTTTTATGAAGAAAGCTGTAATGTACAAGTGCAACCCAACCACGAACTTTGGGACTAAAACCTGTTCCTTTTGGGAGTCAAAATTTATGTGTGTATAATTTACAGATTCCCCAAACTATCACTGCTATAATTTATTAAAGTTTCATAATTTTTTAATCCATTCTGAAGTAAGAAGGTTTTGATGGAGATTCTGAGGTATTCAATAAGCTGCAGTTTCTTACTTGAGTTACAGTATGTGTACTGCCCTTGGGCCAGTACTCAATACTGCCAAAGACAGACACACTTGCATTATATCTTAGTGTGAATGCATCTTGTGATGCACATGTAATAAAATGTTTAATGGTCCTTGGATGGTTTAAAATTCTGTAAAGAACACGTACAGTATTTCCAATCTCTTTGAATTTCCGGACACTATGTTTTTGCAAAATCTGAAGAACTTACTGAAAAATCAGCAAAATTATATTTTTCATTAGAGAAGGGCACCGATAGCCATGCACACGAGGGCACTGCAGCAGTTTTCGCCTTCAGTGAAGGTTAATTTGCCAGTGGCACCGCAGCCATCAGCAAGAGCATGATGGCCATTGCCATCAAGTATTTTGAGCCCTGTAGAGTCAAGCTGTTGTTAGAATTAATACTAATGTCAATCAAGGGAAATTAAAAGTTGTGAATAGGAATATTCCTAAATATATTTGGGACAATGCAACAGACTCTTAAAAATTAATTAAAGGCAAGTGATTGGCATTGTTAGTAAGTTTGTTACTGTATTGTTTTGTGAAAGTTTAATGAGATGTGTGGTTATGGGGATCAAACTCCGAAAGCTGATGTGTAACATCCCTCACTGTGACATTTGAGAGCATTGCTTGCACAAGAACCATATACATGAAGGGTTGGGGAAAGGTGGGTAATTGGGATGTGGGGGGATGTCAGTGAAGTTATTGTTGAGGAGTGGGGGGGGGGGGTGAAGTAGCTGTAGAAAGTACTGTTCAGAATAATGATGAAGAATTTTTAGTTGATATTTTACTCACTAAATATACAATACATATCTGTGGGTCATCCAAGGTGTCTTACAGGCAGACAGAAGGCGCTTGTGTAGGATGTGTTAAGTTGAAAAGAAAGTTTAGCTGGTGTTTTGGGGAGAGGGACCAACAGATGCTATAAAGATAACAGAACTGCATATGCCACATTCCACATATCCCCCTGTGAGTGCCACCACTTGAGGGAAGAAACTTAAAGTTATGTGTGAATTTTATTTGTTTTGATACTTTTGCAGAAAGAAGTGTTTCAGTTGAAGGAAGTGGAGAAGATTGCTTCCAAAGAAAAGGGAATCAGTAAGAACTAAAAAAAATTGATATTTATGAGTTTTAGTTTTTAAGAAGACTTGTATTACTCTACTCGACTTTTCATAATAACCATTCACTTCTACATGGCTGACTTTTTCACTAGAGGGTGTGGGGTGGAAATAAGCCTTCAGCCTTTTGGGGCCAGCTGGGCCCTTAGTCCATGGAATCTAGGGGCCAAATGAGAAATTAAGGGGCCCTAAACTAACAAAGAAAAAACGACTGTTAAAGTGTAAGGGTGGGTTTTGTGTGCTTGGAAACATGTAGTTTAAGGTAGGCTATAAGTACTGTAGATGCTGAAACTAGCCTGAAACCAATCTGTCCACACCCTCTTAGACCAGTACTTGACAACTGTACATGTTGCATGTATTGTACATTTTCAAAATTTACTCGTAACTCCGGAATTTATTCCCTGGTAAAATGAAGGGCACTGTCCAATTCCCGCCAACCAGTCAGACATGAACACTAAGTATTTGCCTGAGCAGCCCACCCGTAGTTCGGCAGGTTTTGTAAATCCCATCAGTCACTCAATCATATTATTGTTTATTGTAATCTGATTGGATAAACCCGACATCATTCATATGTGCATGCAATGATCTAGGCCTGCGGTGTTATGTAACAGTACACAAGCCAACTTGCGATATTAGAACTACGCTACTGCATTGCATGTGATAGATTTTTTACTGCATTGCTTTTGCTGTACAAATGGGTTACTACAGTACTGTACATTCGCCAAGTTTTGTAATAGCTAGCTAATTTACTATTCAACTTGTGAGGCACTGCGTACATTACTCATGAATGACATCGGTGTGCGTCTGCGTGAGTGATCTTCAGTGTTGTGACAAAGGAGACTGTAAAATGAGCAATGTGAACTGATTTCAGAAATAATGTGTTTCGCAGGTTTTTAGTGACTGTCAGGGTACGACATACTGTACACAGGCTGTGCGAGAATAAGATTGTTTACTTGTGGGTGGAGAGGTTCATGTGGAGACTGTACAGTTATACTTGAAATATTTAGGAGCCAACCAGGCCCCTTTCCCAGTAGAAGCTACGGGCCCGAGCGAATTTCTGGGAGCATTGGGCCCACGCCCACGGGCCCCCGTTATTTCGAGCCCTGGGGTGAATCAGACTAGTTTGCTTTATATTTTGCTTTAATTTAAGATGTTTTTGATAAGGTAACTGATAATACAATTGTTAAGAGTCCCTGCCCAATGTGAAAAATGGCCCAACCAAATTTGTTTTAACACTGCATCTGGTCAAATTTAATGTACTGTAGAACAGTAACTGTTGTGTCCAAAAATCATGGACGTACTCATCATACTTTTCGTAGACCTTCAAACCTAACAAAATTGAAAGGACTAGGTGCTGAAGCAGTAATTTCATTATATGATTTACTGCTAACTGCAATATTATCAACATTTGCAGCACATGTACATAGATTAACAAAATGACATTAGTCATTAATGGCATGCTTAGGCAAGGATACTGGTCTGTGGTGGGAAGTCTTTTCTTAAAGGTAATGTTCATCATTAAATATTTCATTAGGTATACATGACTTGAAAAGTCTAGGTTATAACAGGAAGCAAGACAAATGACATTTCATGATTCAGTCGCTTTTCGCTTCAGTCTTTGCATGATGGTACAGGACTGCAAGATACCTCCACCTGTGTCAGACTGTCCCACATTGTCTGCAGCCCACACATTTTTAGCTGCCTAAACCAGACAGTTACCCTTATCTACAAAAGAAACAGACATGATGTGTAACATACCATATAACCTGAAAAAAAAATCATCTCGCACAAAAATATTGCAAAAGTGGAGTCCGCCATTTTTATTTCATTTGCTAAAGTGAACAATGTATCATCAAGTATAGGAAAATCTGCTGTTTTGCATCTATTCCATGTTCTCCTTCCAAGAAAATACTTTGAGAAAAATTGAAAAAATTCAAGAAAAAGTTAAATTTTAATGAGAGGCAGTCTAATATCCATTTCATTTTGTAGCTTTTGGTAACATAAGCATATTTTTTTCAGAAAGTTTGTCTTAAGAACACTTCAAACTGTTAAACTTCTCCCAACTAAGTTCACTTCTAGCCCCCCCCCCCCCCCATTTAAAAACTGACAGTCATTGGCACCTCCCTGACAAAGGCCCATCAGACCTACATGTAGTTTAACTGTCCTAACTGTTGTTCATATTCTGCATATACACTGTATGCCACTCAAAGTGTAATAATCACTATTAGTGCAGGTTCCAAATATCCAAGTATTACATAACATATGTGGGGTGTAATAGGTAGAAATGACTTCAAAAATGTAGGTATTACATAACATGTGGAGTGCATTCACCAGTAATGACTTAAATATCCAGGTATTACATAACATATGAGGGGTGTAAACACTCGTAACGATTTCATACATCCCTGTATTACATAACATATGAGTATTGTATTCACTACTAATGGTTCCAAATATCCACATATTACATATATGGGGTGATGAAAGACCTAATAAATTACTAAATATTATAAAAAAAAAATATGTTTGATTTCCATGAATTAGTTGACTCAAAAGAATCTGCCATTTTCTTATTCCTGCTTCTAACAGCTTCAATGGCAGTCAAAGATGTTCTTCAAAGCCTTGTAGATGACAACATGGTAGACTCTGATAGAATTGGAACCTCCAACTACTTCTGGGCCTTTCCAAGCAAAGCTAGCCAGGCAGTGAGTATAAATGAGTACACTACAGCTTTCACATCTAACGGGTCAATAGCCACACACATTCCATATGAGAATTTAAACATTGTGTTTAGGTTTTCCTAAGAAGCAAAATGTGTTTTCAAGCTGTCACAAGCCAGAGGGCATTAATATGAGTTTCCCCAGAGAGGGAAATATCTATTGGGTAATAACGAAGATGTTCAGAAATGAAGCAAGCCACAAGTAAGAGGTAAAACTGGTAGGCCATTGTGACCTATTTGTGAGGAAGTGGCTTCTGCTTAATTAGTTTGGTAAATCTTGTGTATTATGGAGAGATGGCTTGGAATACTTCCAGAAGCAGGACCTCAGTCAAGGTTGGGACAGGGGGCGAGTGGGTTAGTACCGTTGTAGGACTGTTTTTTTAAAAAAACAAAAATTTGTATTCTTTTAATACATCTTCCTCCCTTACCTGCATATCTACCTAATATTTCATTTCCCCTGAGGCTATCCCCGCCCCTTTCCTTACCTCCTTCAACCTTTCCGATTAGCTATGGGCCTGCCCAGATGAGTAGTTCTTCTTTCAATTCTATCCACCTTTTATGAAAGTCACAAGGGAGTAATGCCATAGATAACCCTTGCTAATGTAAAAACGTAAATACACTCCACATAATATAATAAAAAGCAAATGTGTAAAAGTAGTGTTGTATACATTAGGGGTAATCCTGTTGTTAAGCTAGAACCAGACAATTCTTACAACATGGTCCCTGAGATTGAGCTACTGGGTTTGTTCATTAATCTGTGACCTGGTGACTTACACTTTTTGGTACAAAGCTCCTGGTTATATCCTCCAACTTGTTAAATCCAGTACTGAAGTTGATAATGTAATTAGTGACTGAGCTCCTTTTGGATTTGTGCGCATAAAATTTCCCGATTTGTGCAGATGGACAACTTTTGCTTGGAAATCAGGGTATCTGAAGGAACAATGAGTGAAATTTGGCTATTCTTGTACATGAAATCATTTAATAACTTATGGGAAATTTGACTTGCTTTGGGGAAAGTAATTATTTTTGCCAGCAATCATATAGCAAGCCAGAGTGATTGAGGGTAATTTGATAGTATAGCTATATTGAGTTGCCTTTTTCAAAGGGCAAAGGATTTTTTTCCTTCTCATCCTTGAGGACAGAGCTGTGCAAAGAGAGGAGCTAGGCCCCAAGGAGGCCCTGGGCAGGTTTCATTCTATTATTCTTATGGATATCTAATACTCAAATGTCTCCATACAAGGTGCATCCAGAACTGGGCCCTCTTTCATAAGCAGTTAAGATCGATCTTAAGTTTGAGATCAATAGGACCATTGCTGCATGGCAGATCAAACTTAAGATTGATTGTAACTCTTTATGAAGCATGGCCCTGGTTTTGTCTGGGACCAGCATTGCTGTGGACACGGAAATTGCTGAATGATTTTCCTGCTATTTCTGTACCAAGTGTGTCAATTTGTATGATGAATATTTCAAATTCTCTAGGATTCCAAAAGAAAAAGAAATTATAATTGATTCACATGTACAAACAACCTGATTCAAACTTCTGTCAGAGATGCTACCAGCATTTACCCCAAAAATCTGAAAATTTTGTAAAGGTGTCAAACTGCCGGATAGACAATCACAGTAAACTAGTATACAAGTCTGTCCAATACTTAATGATTCTCCATGCCGTGCCGTCTGTATAAGGTTCTTAGTACAACAAATACATTTGCTACAATCGCTGGTTCATGTTGGACTATGTTGGACTAACTCTCAAATCATGCAACAGAGAAGACTTTTTCGTAGATTTGACCAAAAATTTGGGTAACAGAAAAGTGTTTTCTGATGTCAAAAAAATCTGAATTTTTGATGGGCATTCAAAAAAAATCTGATTTCAGACTAAAATCTGAAAAGTGGCATCTCTGTTCTGTGTATATTACATATCAGAGAAGTAGGATTGATGTGATTATAGGTTGGTTGTATTTCCATGCAGACAGGGTTAGCTAAGAATTATTGGTGTGGTTATTTCTTGGTTTTCCTTGCTGGAAAATTATGTCAATTTTGTCCAAAGGTGGAAAATGTTTATGAACTGAACATCTTTCATTGTTTTCAACTCGGTTATTCATATGAAAGTGTTTTCATGACCAAATCATTCGTAAAATTGACAAAAAAGAGGTGGTTTAAAGCAGTGCATCTTCTTCAAATGCTCACAGTGTGACACAGATTGTGCATGTTTGTGGTTGATAAACTCTTTTCTAAATGTAGTGCTACTTAGACTTACTGCTAAGACTCATGCAGAAAGCAGCAATCAAGTTTTCTAAACCAGAAGTATGGTATTAATAACATTAGTGATACTAGTATGCATTTTAGCAGTCATTACTGTACAATAGAATGGTGATGTTTGCTATCTCTAGCCTTTGGGTGTTCTAACATATAGCCAGACTCTTATCTTCTAGATCTATGATTCCTTATGAACCATAGCATGTAATTGATCCTGAAGTATTAACACTGATTTTTTTCTCCGATTTCTACCTCCCTGGTATGCTCACAAACAAGTGTAACATGCACTACATGCTATTGTCATTGTCAGGGTAGTATTATGCAAAGTGACTGAAAGGCCAGTTACCTTAAGTCTCCAATGACCCTGGGGCATTATACTGCAAGCTTGATCATGTGCCTGCAATCCTGTCAGAACCTGATTCCATCTACATTATACTACATCATTGATCTTGAGGACAGGTTCAGACTTTGCGAAAGCAATGCACAAAATTAAATCCAAGCCCAGTGTCTAAGTACCTTTAGAGAGCTAAGAGGATTAAGTCACTATTTCTTGACAGTTTTGGTCAGCTTAGAGTAAGTTTACAGTCTGCATGAAGATTGCAGATATGAAGGTATCAATAACATATAACCATATATCTCTTCATTACACTGATTGAATTTTAATATGCAATTACAATTTTTATATAATTAGATGAACCTAATTAGTAAGTTATAATATGCAATCTACTGAATTCCAGGCAGTATTTTATTAAACCCAGTATTAATAGTGCTCAGTGCTCACTGAACCATTATTGCTTTTCATATGATTTGACTTTCATCAAATATTTCCCACTATTTTATGGGATTTTCCAGTATTTCCTATAAAGCCAGGATATATCCAGCCTTACATATGTTGAAGGAGCCATCAAATGTTATTATCTTGTCCATTTCAGAGGAAAAGGACTTTAAAAGACATCACAAATCAACTCCAAGAAAGTGAAAAGAAACGAAAGATGATGAAACAAGCTGTTGGAAAAGCTTCTGTTGGAAGAGAGAGTACGGTAAGAATACTTTACACTTCTTGTAACCCTTGATATTCTGTGTGTGACATATGTTGTAGAGGGCACCACCATTGTATACTTTACACTCCTTTAAACCTTTAACATTCTGTGTGTGACATATGTCATAGAGGGCACCACTATTATATCCATAATATAAAAATTCAAAATGCTGTATTTGGAAATTTTCTGGTTACTGTACTTTAAAATTGATTGTTCTGCATGGCTGTTTGCAGTGGTGCTAAGGAGGTTTCAAATTGTTGATTAAAAGATGGGTCACTGGTTGTCTGACCCTGGAAGTCTGTTTCTTCACTTCTTCAGTACATTGTCTGCTTCAGGCCTTTGCTCAGGTGGTGCACAGCAAGGAGCCTCCAATCCTCCCAACCTCTTGGAAAGTGGCAGACATCTGGAGATACACAATTGTCTGCTGGATGGGGATATTAAATTGCAGTCCCAGAGTGGGATTGAGATTGACTGTTATACCCATACTTCATTACACTCTGACCTCTGGCAGATCTGGCCATTTTTTTTTCCATGATCAACCTGGCACAGGGTTTGCAATGAGTCCAAGTGGCTTCCTGAACCTGAACTCTTAAAGAGCCTATGAAGTGACAAAGTACAGCCATTTGATGTCATTCTCTGACCATATCTATCACCAAAAATTGCCCTTATGTTAAAAAGTACCGCCTCATGAAAGAGAAATGCTAAAACGAAATGGTACCTCTTCCAGTACAACAGCTCAAAAAGTGAAAGTACATTGACCCAAGAATGATGTCAGCTCCCAGGCCTCAAAATTCACGACGGCCATCGCGGCCATGGCCGATGTAAATTTTATTTTGGCCTCCGACAGGCAATTTTCACACACTTATCGAAGGCCACTTTTGGCCGACGATGTATCAGTCAAGCTGCTCTGTACTAGCCTACCTGTTGTACTATGACCGAGTGCACTTCATTTCTTTTTTGCACTTGCATTCACGATGCCGCGTATGTGAACCAATACTTTTTTCACCTTCGTACCGTATTCGCACGCTATGCGAATGAATCGTTCATGTCCAATCGTTCATGTCGATGCTGTGAACAGGTATGGAAAGCCAGCTTAAAGTGGGCATGACACGGCCAAAATAACTTTTGTGTATTGCAAGATTGGGTACAGTATTGTAAAAGTATCATCTCAAACACAATTAAAACCGGCGCAGTTCGGCATAAATCGAATTTGAAGAAAAACGTCCAGAAATCCAATTTCGAAAAATGCCGCAACAGGTCACCTGACTTTTATGACGCAATTGGCGGCACCCCGCACTGTGCTATGTAAGGACACGTATCTAGATGTGAAACTAATACAACGCTTTGAGAATGTTTCATACCTTAGAAAGTCATGAAAAGGATTACATCACAATAACCGCCCAACATACAGAGCGCAAAGCGCGGAACATGTTCGGGGCTTCGAAGCATATCATTGGCCAATATGTTCGCGTGCATATGCGCCCGTGTTTTAGCTTCCCTGCATATAATAAACAGCTTTGTTTTTGTGCAAAAAGAACGCGGTCCGGGCGCGCTGTACAGAACAGCTATGAACATGTATGGACAGTCCATAACAAGCGCGCCTTTACTCAGTGAACTGTTCAGTAACGTTGCTATTGTGAATGGTAAGCAGTCACCGCGCAACGACGCATAGTTCACAATGTGGTCACTGGCCACGCGCGCTGTTGTATTGTATCGTAGCACAGGTGTTGGCAATGATGTACCTGCTAACACGCGTTAGCATGCACATGATTCGATGTGTAGAACGATGGGTGAGCTGCCTGGTACAGTGTTACTAACCGTGCCTCCAATGACGTCACGATCTTGAGACGCGCTCATATACTTTTTGTGCGCTTTTGGATTTCAGATGGCTGAGTCTGGCCTGTAATTGGGAATTCACAAGGTCGTATAACTGTGTTTATGGACGTAGTTGAGTCAGGAAAACATTCGCTTCATTTTAAGCTTTACCCAAAGAATATTTACTGAGAAATGTACTTTGGCCGTGTCATACCCACTTTAAGTCAATGGGTGAATCCCATTGACTTAACTGCATGTGAGAGATTTCACACACTAAATGTCCATTGACGATGTCGCGAGTTGTGATTGGCTGGTTAACATTGAACCAATCACAATGTTTGTTATATAGATTCTGCTTGTAATTAAACAGTTACACTGCGTAGTGGGTCCCTGTGGCTGTTACTATTGGTTTCTTTGTAGAACTGATCAGCTGAACGAAAACATTTCGTTCGCTTCCCGGGCTACTTAGTCTGACTAGACTACAGGCAAGGCATGCATTCTACAGTAGCATTGTGATACTATGAGTCGGTCAATTATAGTGTTGTGTAGACTGTGCACGTGCCATGCATTTTGTACGTAGTGACCAGCACAAGGTACTGACAGACTCGAGATACACCCCACTATACATAATTTTGCAATTTATCGGAAAAGAACAGGGATTCATTGGCTGTGCATGTTATAGTTTCCTTTTAACGCTGTACGGGAATTACGCTGACAAGATTACTTCGGTCGTCCGAAGGGCAGAATTTATCAGCAGTTTGGGGATTTAAGTTAGTCGTCCGACGGAAATTCTGGCCGTCTCGGACGACCGTAAAATTTGGACGCTGACTTGTTTATATATACGTACGTACGTACGCACAGTATACATATCCACTTTATAGTAGAACCATAGAGCAGGATACCGTACTGTGCTAATGTTAGGCTTCCGTTCAGACCTGTCTGCGTGTATTACATTTTGGCCTTAGATGAGAGAATTTTGGCCTTCGTTTAACCCGAAAAATGTTGGTTACGAAGGCCATGTTTGGCCTTAGAGTGAGAAAACGAATTTTGAGGCCTGAGCTCCGGAACTCAACTTCACAGTGTGTGTATGTACAATGCACTTCCCTCAGTAATGTTCTTATGACGTCAATGTCGATTATGTACAGAAACTTGCCCTAATTCGCCCATTTTTGACTGAGATAATACAAGAATGATGACAAAGGGCCACATGAAGAGCCAGTCCGTGGAATTTAGCCCATCTCAACTCGCTGGCCTAAGAACAAGAAAAAGTCTGACAGTGTGAGGAAGACGGCGAATGAGTAGTTCAGAGAGACTCCATACTTCTAGTAACGTTTTACTCACAGATTGTGTAGCTTGAGTCCGTTACTGGTCATAGAATTTCATAAAAACGTATCTGAAGAATGTGCCAGCATCAAGCAAAAAGTATATATAACATGGAAATTTAAAATTCTTTCTACCCAAAAGGGGATGTTCGTCACTACTCGCTCGAGCTTACATCCAGACCCTGTACATAGAAGACATACACTGAACCTCGCTAGCCCATTCGCAGTGGTGTCTGATGGTTTTTCAATAATTCATATTGGAATGGGATTTTAAAACTCTGAAATGCTCATAAGCAAGCACAAGTTAAGGCAGCAAATGGAAGCAATTTTCTCTCTTCTTCATCCGTATTTCTAAGTTATATTTTAAGCCCATCAGTTTGACTTTGCAGACTACTTAGCTGAACTTCAACTAGACAGCGACCCTTTGCAAAGAAAAAGAAAACATTTAACTCACGTTTAAATCAGATTGTTGGGTAAGATGGCTGATTTATCTCCCAATATTCCTTTGAATTGCTTCCTTTCCACGTTGTCACAAACGTTAGTTTGAAAATTAAACAATGGATCTCGTACTAGACTTTGAAATGCTTGAAACTCAAATAGTAACTTTATGTCAACTTCTGAGAAAAACACTCAATACTTCCTTACACAACCAAAATTTTGGTCTCCCTTCACTCTAAAATTGACTCTGTTTTATGTTCCATTAACTTTCCTCAGTCCCGTTTCCCCGTTTGCAGGAAGTATAACCGAAGTTGTTTGCCACTGTGTAGAATAGTACAGTTGTATATGGGCCTGTGTATTGATGAACCCCCATATATACCCTAGTGAAAGAAGCACTACTTCTCACCCCAATAATAATAATGGTTATGTAACCCTGGAGGAGAAATTGATGCAATTACATATCCCCAGGGGATATTGTTCTGTGTGTATAACCTTTTACCAGGGAACTTCCATTTGCTTGTATACCAGACTGCCAGAGAGTCTGTGGCAACTCTCTTCTTGTACCAAACCAGATGACTCAATGAAGATTGTCTTGTGAGGCAAACAAAGGTTTCTTAGAGATATAACTTTGATGATTACATCAGTTGTTTTCTTTGCAAGAGCAGTAAGCTATGCATCATCTTTACAAAGTTTCTGATATATACATATCAAATATCAACAGTACAAGGTATGTTCAAAGCGCATGACTTACACACACTCCGAAGTTGAGTTCCGGAGCTGACATAATTCTTGGGTCAATGTACTTTCACTTTTTGAGCTGTTGTGTTGGAAGGGGTACCATTTCATTTTAGCATTTCTCTTTCATGGGGCGGTATTTTTGAACATAAGGGCTATTTTAGGTGATAGATATGGTCAGAGAATGACACCAAATGGCTGTAATTAGTCACTTCATAGGCTCTTTAAAATTGTGGTAGCATGCCCTAAGATTTATTTACCATGATGAGGGGTCTAATGAGCGGCAAGCGTTTTTGATATTCTTGTAATTACACATGGGAGATATCTGATCTCATGAACCTTTTATACAGCCCAACTCAAGAGTCAAGGACACATTATATGACCTTGCCAAGGTGAGTTGTAGAACCAAATATGGGGCAATATGACACAAAGAAGTTCACAAAAGTCATGTTTAATGCAAAAGATCTCTAAGATGTCGCATCTTCCTCCTCTGGTAATTGAACGTAAGTATAAATTCGTGGCAAAATATTGCAAGAAAGTTGATGTTATTCACAATACATAAGACCACATTCACAAATGTACAGATTGCAAGAATTGTAGTAACAAGTTTCAAATTCTGGTCGGGGTGATTCAAACTTTGAATCAATATCAGAGAAATTCTTTACAGGCTCTCTTATCTCACCCCAGACAGAAAAATTCTCCTAAGTTTACTTGTAGCCCCTCCTCGAATTTAAACAAACAGCACCTACCTAGTACACCTCCAAGACAGAGGTGCCCCCTGTGGGCTGGAAGTTGTAGAATATGCCCACGGTATTTCCCGCCTGTCGTAAGAGGTGACTAAAGGGAAGGACTTGCACTGTATTTGAACTGTATTTGAAACCAAACTTGAACTTGAACCATTTTTGAAACCGTATTTAAACTTTACCTTTTTATCTAGTTGACATTATATAACACATTCGTGTTGGTGTGTCGCTAAATCTCATCTAACTAACTAACTCCAAGACAGAGGCACAGTACCTAGTCTGCACTGAGTTGAATTTGCTTGAGAGGCTTTATCAAGCTGACACAAAGTGACTGTGTGTGAGCTTAATTAACTGGGAACACAACTGCCTGTTATATACCCTGCACAGTAACATTCAACTTTTAACCTTGAACAAATATTCTGTACATAAGCATGAAAGTACTGAACTGTAACATGCTGGATTTATGCATTATAATCAAACAAATAGAAAGAGAGTACTTGGAAGGTAAGACAAAAAGTTACACCCCAGGGGAAATTTTCCCCAGTTTCTGGATAAGAACCTCTGCTTTTGAGCATCCCTGCTGTAGAAGGTATGACTCACACAGTGAACAAAAGGACTATAAATAATCATAGACCCTTTTCAAAATAACAATTACAAAGGATTGTGGGATAAAGCTTTTGTATGCATCATTTTTGTCAATGGCATTTTACTGTAGTCAAAAACGGCCCAAACCAAAACTGTATCCCACAATCCTTTGGGATTGATATTTGGAAAAGGGTCTATTGATACATAATCAAGAGGGAGCAATAGCTGATTGATCAAGTAGGTTAATCATTTCATGCATTAAGTAATGACTGTCATTTTCATTATAATAGGACAATAGAGAAGAAATTCTAATGAAGTTATCTGAGAAAGAAGCATTACATTCCAAGTTGCAGGCTGAGTTAGAAATGTACAAAGAAATTGACCCTGAGGTTTTGGACCAAATAAAACAGCAGACGGTGGTAGCACAAGAGGCTGCCAACAGATGGACAGGTTAGTATGTAGCCAGGTATCTCATCTTCCTTGGAAGGACTTTGAAGTGGATTGTCTCGTCTGTTACTCAAGTGTCTTGTTGAGGAGATGCATGAGCATTAGCAGCTTCTCAGAAGTGCTGGAGGGGAGGGGGTGCTTAGCTTGTGTGCAGCAAATGTGAGTGCAAAGACCTAAGGGTGGGGGAGGGAAATCTTGTAGAGTTATATTTGACCTATACAGAGCAGTTTAAGCCCTTACTTTGTAAAATTCTTCCAATAGTTTGATTTATCAATGGAAGGAGAGGAAGCAGTCAACTCCTCCCCCCTCCCCACCATATTTTGAAACATGAGCCGAATGTTAGGTACTCCTATTATTTCCATGACATGTACCCCATGAATTTAACAGTTCAGTAACAAAACTTGTCACATTTTCATGATGTTTAATGACAGCCATACATGAATTAGGATTCCAGGGTATTCTAAGTTAGTTCATACTTTTCTTCCATGTATTGTATTCTAAGACCACTGTTTAAATGAACTGTCATCTGGCAAAAAATATTGGTGGCTCACCAAAATGCTAAGGAAGTCGTCCTCTAGGCCAAAAAAGTGGAGTAATTTACATTTCTAACTAAATCCCAGAACTAAACCCCATTTACCGTGAGTAAATCTTGGTTTATTCAAGTACGCAAGGTTTGCAGGAAATTATCAAAACTTTACCAGAAACCTTTATTGATAAATAGTGGCCAACTTTTGTTACTGCTGGTATTCTAGTATGTTTTGAAGACTTCATGAAATTTTTTATCTCTAACAATATGGGTAACAACATTACTGTAGTTAGCTTCACTGCAAAAAGCAGAGGGTCTTTTAATTTTTGCTGTTCCCACAAGAGGGTCAGTGGTCTTTTCCGGGCCAGACCTACACCCACGCACACCCTCCCTGTGGTGTAGTACTAATTTTGTAAAGACTTAAGCATGTGACCCAGACTGGAAAAAAGAAAGATAGAAAGATAGAGCTGTCTTCTCAATTTTTTTCATAAGGGCTTTTGTAGGAGTTGTGGACATGGAAAGTCCTTGTACATAACAGCATGGAAAGTCCTTGGTTCCTTTCATGTAGTACTGCCAGTGTCTTCATGTCTGATGGTACATCTGATACATTTTCTCACAAAGATATATCATTGTCCTCAACCTTACTCCTTTGCATCTCATCCTCACTTTGCAAAAGAGGCAAAACACAATTTTTTCTCATTTCATAATCATATATTTGAATCAGAAAGCAGTAGCCTACATATTTTGAATTAAAACAGCAGTACAGAGAAAAAGATTCCACGTAATTCACAAAGCAGATGGGAGTTGAAGTTTGATACTTATATGTGACACTTGATTATTTAATTTCAATAATTTAAGAAAATTATTTTACAGTTCCCTAGGCAGTAAGTTACTGCCAAATACTTTTGTACAAATTAACAGTTCTTTCATACTGTCAGTAGCAATGCATGTCTAGAATGAGCTACCCACTGTACTGCAAGTTACTGCAGCTTTTCAGCTGATAGCCACTTATTGAGTACGAACAAAAAAAAAATTCACTTTGGAGCCCCCCCCCATGTTTTTCTTTACATGTAATCACTGCTTTCATGACAACTTGTAGAAAGCACAATAAACAGTGTTTAATTTCTATGAAGCTTTCCTGAAGCCAAATGTGCCAACCCCTTTGGATGGCCAGGTATATAACCCACTACAAAAATCAAGAGCAAATTAACCTAAGATGAATCCTCAGAATTAACCATGGGGTGGTTCAAATGCAGCAAGTTTGCTCTTGCTTGGGAATTGAACCAAGGTTTTTATAACCCATTAATGTATCACAATTAAAATGGAGAAAATACTTACAATTTACAAGAATTTGGCATACAGTACATGACATGTATAAAAACTGCTACAGGTTCTTTAGGATAAGATGGCTTTTTTTTTTCCTTTTTCCTGTGTGTTCTGTTTTTTTTTCTTCTTATTCTTTTTTTTTCTTCTTTTTTGGTATTATCATCATTGTTCGGATTTGTAAAATCTCTTCCTTACACATATGTACAAATGTTTCTAATACATGTCAGATTATAATTTTTCCTTGATTAGAGTTGGTACTATGTGTAAAATTTGAACAAGACACAGACATTGTAATCAAAGCAATAAAACTAATATGAACTTTCCTACTCTATAACCTACTCTGATGTCTTTTTTCTTTGCAGACAATGTATTTTCCATCAAATCTTGGTGCAAGAAGAAATTTGGAATGGAAGAGAAACTACTGAACAAGCAGTTTGGGATCTCAGAAGACTTTGATTATGTTGATTAATTTCTTAGAAGATATGCTTTATTTCCTGACTTTTATGACTTCAAATGGATGGCAAATTGCTCTGAATACTGAAGTATGACAAACAGTATGATCAAGCTTCATTGGCTCTCAGATAATCAGAAGATGGGGGGGAAGTTACATAAGAGAGCGTAACCATAAGCATTACTGTTGGTGGGTTACAAAAATTATGTGTTACAAATGAACAGTTGTTTGAATGAAACTCGAAAGTCAAGTTAGCAAAACCAAATGTTGCGTGAACAAAGAGGGTGGTGGAATGCAATCACACCACAATGGCAGTCACCAAAGGTGCTATTTCTTCAAAAAGTGTTTCATTTAGGGGGTGAAATCAGATGTGCTGTTGAAGCCACTAGCAGGGCTATTGTGGTTTGATGGTGGGCTTCTGATATTCTTGAATTTGTCAAGCATTTTCATGTTAAAGGCTGAGTGCATGGAAGGGGACACAACAGGTGTGGACAACAATCTCTTGGTCCTGGGAGTCGGCTGTGGTGTTCCTCCAGGTGACCTATGGAATGGGAATACAAAATTTAATATTATTATCTTCAATATTATTGTCATAGTAGATACCCCAGTCATATCTATATTGCATACCACACACAAGTATGCCTTTGTAATGACTTGAAATTCTGTAAATACAAGCTGTACATAACATACATCCCAATTTATGTTTTCATTTGTCTTTCATCTTCATCAGTTCTCATCCTCTTCAATTCTACAGCCAAAATTTAGACACGAATAGTTTATCAAGTATGAAGCTACTGACCAGGTTCTGGGATGTAACAAAGAAAATCAGCTTTAATGATTACACTGTTGAATTTCTATAATCTTAGCTTTCTGATACATGTTCTTCACTGGTTTGATGGGAATATCTGTGTCTGTACCTCCAGTAATCATTATAGGCTTGGTGAAAACTTGGCCCTTCTTTCTAATTACCTAGTCAAGGAGCATTACATTATCAATGACTTCTGCATTCAACCTATCAGCTTTGGCAACAAAGAGGGACAGGGAGGTTGAGCTTATCTGATCAGGGAGGAGGAGCTTAATTGTCTGATCAGGGAGGAGAGGGGGTATAGTTATCCCCATTGAATTTGCAAGCCATCAGGATGATCAGGTACAAATATCAATCAATTAGACTTGCTTTTGCACAAATGTTCCTTTTAAAACAGGCATTCTAACATTCCACGAAAATAAAAATTTTCCTGGTTTTTCCTCGGTTACTTTTTCCCAAATGAATATTCAAATATTCCAGGACACTTATTTTGAACCATAACCACTATGAAGCCACCACTGCCAATTCATTCACTGGACATACTGATAAGAAATCGGACAATGTTTCCCACTGACCACTCTGGGATGGCTTAGAATCCTGCCAAATGAGCCAGTGGCTGTAAGTTTGAAGTTTTAAGCTGCCATACCTCATAACTGTCAAAGTGGTTGCCATTGATTCAAGTCTTATTATTCAATGAAACACTTCAAAGACATGACCAAGTAAGGTACATGACATCACAACTTCTAGAGCCCCAGCATCCCTGTTTCAGTCCTACAGCCCACCCTGCACCCCTCTTTCCTCCCACCCTGCCCTTTCTTTGCCAAGCCAGTCCCAATTGTTCTAGGTTTTGAAATTCTTTTGTGCAAATTATGGGTTCAGGTTATTCTGAACCTTGACTCAGACTGGCAACATGTCACAGACATCATTGAAATATGAGTTTCTAGCAGTTTCAATGGATTTGTGTTTAAATTTACAAGGCTCACTTACTTCACTGATGAAACAGATTTTAGAAGTTTTCTGTCAAAGGAGCGGAGTTCATCTTGGATGCTCCCAACAGAGGCCAATGAAGCAGTTGAGCTGAGAAAAAATAAAAAAAAAAGTTTCTTTGTAAGCGCCACAAGGTCAAATACAAAGTTAAAGGCATTTTCCAGTGGCTTTTCATTAGGATCCTATGTGAAAGACAAAAATATTCCAGTTCATGCCCTTCAAACCCCGTAGCAATACTCTTTTCCTAACTCGAGATATCTAATGTTAAAGACTGCTTATTTTTGTCCAAAAACACCTCCACTTCTCATCAAGGTCACAGAATGTTATGTAAAGTGGGCACATTGCCTCAGATTTCTTTTATTTTTCTTTATAATTGAATGACCTGTTGTCCTTGAAATTTGATACTGCTGGAATGTTTGAATATCTTTCCATGTAGATTTAGCATAAATCTACAACATATGTAGGGCACAATAAACAGAGTTGAAAAATATTCCCCACAGCAGTGTCAATATCATAAAGAAATTCAAGGCTTTGTCAAATTAATGTGCCGCGATGACATCACAGTTTCCCATGATGCACTTCGTCTTGAGAAAAAACTGCATTTCTTTGAAAATGTATATCTTCCAAAGGCTACAAGCTATTGAGATGCAGTTTTCACCTCCTAGATGAGAAAAATCTGCATTTTTTGAAGGTATTGATTTTTGCCACTGGCAAATCCCTTTAAGATGCTTAAGACCCCACCCCACCTTTAATATGCCATCTTGGCAGTTACACTTTTTTATTCTTTTTTTTTTTTAAAGAGAAAGAAAATCTTGTCAAATTTCAAGTGAAAACAGGAAATAATATCAGAAAAACCTTATCCTTAAAGTAGTGCCTCTTTGGAAGGATCATTCATCTACAGATTTAAACTGTCTTCTGCATGTTTCCTTACAGCTTAGTCTCTGTATCCAAGGCTGGCTCTGCATGCCTCCCTTCTGCACATGGCCTACTTCATGTACACTCCTTTAATTAAAGCTTAATAGTTGAAATTGCCAGACTCTTTTAACAAGTCATTTATTTTATTTGGCTTTACTATTAATCGTACAAGACTCGAGGACAAGATCGGAAATTCACTCATTCTAAGTTGCATCAAATTATGCAACTTTGCATAAGCAGATTTGCAAAGGAAGACTACTTATTCCTAATAAAGGCACTTTTTTGCTAAATAACATTCTTGTCATTCTTTTGATAAATGGGAAGGTACACTGTCTTGATTTAAGTGTATAACATAAGTCCAGCCAACCCTGATAGAGACTCTACATGTAACCCCAGCAGACTGCAGCCTAGGTGCACACTTCCCCACAAACTGATCTGATCTCTTACATCTCCTGCAAATTCTATCATAATATTTAAGAACGAAAATATTGCTCACTAAAGGTAAACCAATGCATTCTTCTTGATAAATTTATTCACTATGGAAAAAAATATTTCCACAGCGCAATTAAAAAGAGCCATATTTGAATTAGGATACCAGCCTGGTATTCCATTGAAGTAAATTTCATTTGCCTTCAAATGACAACAGGCCATGATATGACATTAGCTTTCACTCCAATTAATTCTTTGGACTTGGTAAGCTTAGGTCAATTATTTGTGCAGTTGCAGTTTGTTTCTTTTCATTTCCTTTCCTTCATTTCACTTTTCAAAATTCAGAAATTCACTTTTCTTAATAGCATAACAATTATTTCCCAAGAAAAATGAGAAGGATCTACTAAAAGCATAGCTTTTACAAGGTAGATACACCAGAAAGTTAGAACACCAAATGGTGAAGACACTGCTACAAGATTTATTATTAGAACATGTAAGTTTCAAAAGATGAACAAAATGATTCAAGAAATACAACCTTTTAACCCCACCTACTGTACAACATAACCCAACCAACTCAAAATTCAGAATGCACAAGCACTGTATATCTGAGCTTCTGGAGTAAAATCTTATGACAATCTCTCCAAAGGAACTAAACACACACACACTTCATGCTTTCACACAAGCCAGATCCCAGGGTTTGTTCATGTACTAGAGGCAACACTGAAATATCAATCATATCAGTTCCCTTTAACTTAATGTTAACAAACTTAAAAAGGTCACCTCTCATTCACTGGTTGTTCTAATGAGAGTGCAATAGGAGGGCTGCATACTTCTGATGGAAAGAGACACAAAAATGGGTAGGCTTACAAAATAAAACAGTCCCAAGATAACCTCTGATTTGAGATTGGGGACACAGTTTGTTACCTACCCCCCCCCTCCCCCCTTCTCCAATCATACATTTGAGCAGCTTAGGATGATAATTTGATAATGTGTCTATGGGGAGAGTACTGATTTTATGAACTATGTCACAGAAATGACCCTCAGATAACCTTTGACCTAAATTTTTTCTCACCCTAAGATAATTGTGATCGACTTTCGCCTAATTTCATCAAACATGGCACAAGCTATAAAGGATGGACAAACGGATGGATGGACACTCCATGATGATGTAAGTTCACATCAACTTTGCTGGTATACCAGACTGGAAAGTTTACTGTGCACAGTCAAGATTTTGTCTGCACAGCTAGCTTGCACAGTTTGGTATCTGCCATCTGGCCATGCAAAACAGCTACAAATCATATTGACCACACACTTGGAGTAAGTAGCCACCACTGTCCAGGGACTCTAATAATTTGTGCAACTTCCATACTCATTATACTACAAACATTTTTAGTACATAGTGCTTTACTTGTATCTTAACTTCATAGGGTTCATAGGTACGGTAAAATTATTTTATAACCATCTCAAACCTTACATATTTCTGGGAACTCAAGTCACTGCCAGGCAAAACTAAAACTCATAAGACACTTGCCCATGCAAAGTAAAATCTTTCCAGGCTGGCTGGTATGAGCTAACAAATTGAAAGCAGTAAGAATGGGACAGAGAGAGAATCAGGAAAGAAGTAACAATGTGATGCCTTTGCAGTTCAGATTATTCCTCATTATAAAATATACTGTAATGAATATGGGGGTGTTGGCTTGAAGATGGTAGTGTTAAGGGCCAGCAGGGTGGAGATTTTGTCTCTTAATCAGGCAGCTTTGAAACAGCAACGAAAACACTCCGGCAACCAGAATTACAAGCCCAAACTAAATTCCTTTCTTCAGTTAAAACATGTCTATGTCTGACGCCAGGTAGCTTTCTTTCCAAGTTGTTTATGACATAACAACTTAAACTAGGCTCAAACAATTGTAATTACCACTTGGGTTCTGACACACCCAGACCAGAACACAATACACTTAACTAGGTACCTTTGTTAGTAGTTTAAATCCCTGTCCTGGGTAGAGGTGAGCCAGGGGATTACAGTAACACAGGTGTAAAATGTGACCCATGTATAGACCTTTACCTTGGCAGTGAATGTGGCCTATACAAGAATAACTTAATCCAAATAATTACAAACAAGTCTTATGCCCAAAACAGCAAAATCCCAGGACCCAGGTAAAACAGTCCTGCACAGACTGACAAACGAAAATCTAACATACAAAGTCTTGCAACAGAGAAATAGGAAAAGTTAAAAGCATAAAATAGCAAGGGCTTTTAGCTTGCTGTTACAATGCTATCATTTATGTATTACAAACAAACTGTGTAGGCGGCAAGGTAGATCAAAGGACTACAAGAGAGTTTACAGAAAAGTGTTTCTGTTCTTGTCGCTACAAATCCAATGACAAAATTAAAGAAACTAGCTATGAGATGGCCTACAGACAACAAAGGAGAAAATAAAAGACTAAAAACTGTTCAATGAAGTATTAACAAAGAGTATTAGCCAATTTAGCCCTAAAAGTCATCGTTCTTAAGGAGGCAACAACACACACCTTCTACAAAGTCCTTGCACAAATATTTCCAACAAACGTTTTTAATGATCCAGCTTACCCAAACTGTTTTGACTTTGGTTTTAGTTTGTTGGTGAGTAATTTACCATCACTGGCTGGTAGGACATCTGGCATCTTAGATGTGGGAGTAGATTTTCCAGGGTTTTTCTACAAAATGAAGTTACAAAATGATACATGTCTACATCACGCTCACGTAAAAGACAACAGGCAGGTGAATTCACTTTCCTTAGAATGAAAATATGCACCAAAAACATATGCTTGTGTAGTGAACAATTTTCAAAAATGGTCTTTTGCAAGTGTTAGTAAAGTTGTGGCACAAAAATGGCTCCTTAAGTCTTTTTCTTAATTCAGTCACCAGTTCTCCCATCAGATGCTGGCCACAATTCTCTGACATCGGCAGTTCCGCACCTCAACATTGAAAAGCCGGCAGTGTTTGCCTACTAGTTTAGTAATACTCATTGGTAGGCTAGTGGGCAACACTTTGCTCCAGCTAGTGCTGAGTGCTTGTAGCAGTTATGAAGTTGTTTTAGGAGTCTCAACTCCATTCAGAGTCACCACTATTCAGGTCATGGGTACCCAACTCCATTCCGAGTTATCACAATTCAGGCCATGGGTACCCAGGTCACGCAAGCCTAGTTGACATTTTGCAAATGCTAGTTGAATGACAGCAAGTTGAGCATGGTTACCAAAGCCCAAGAACACTTACATCTACAAAGCTACCATTATTTGCAAGGTCAGCCATAAGTGACTTACCTTATTGGTAGAATCTTGCAGCACTGCAGAGGGTGGGGGTGGTGGGGGAGGTGGGGGTGACATCAAAGCCTCCACTGTTTGCCCCTTCTTCTGTTTCTTGGTGCCACTGTGTATAGATGGTCTCCCTTTTGGTATGATCACTACATTCTCAACATCATTTTCATCTGACACACTTTCACTACCAGAGAGGGCCAAGGCTGGGGGTAGTGGTGGGGGTGGTGGTGGTGGAATTGTGCTACTTTTCCCATTTCTCTTTAATGTTGTGGTCTCTGATGACTTCTGTTTCTTCGTTTTGGCTGCTAAACGTTTTGAAAACCTTGTCGACTTCTGTTTGGAATCTGTTCATGAAAGTGGAGGTATAAAGCAAAGTATTTCAGATATAATACTACCAATGTATTTCTGCATGACAACTGAGATATTCAGTGTAGTGGAAATACCAACCACTCCTAGCATACTGGTTCAGTGAAGAATGGAAAAGATGCTACCAGCCTGTGAAATTCAGTCTCTTCACTAAACAACTAAGTGACACTTCATGGGAATCTTTTCAGCACTGATGAGGGCATGTGGTTAAGATGACTACAGCAAAGTGAAAGGAAAATATAAGAATTAAAGGATTTAAAATGATGACAAAATGTAAGAAATTATTAGAGGGAGGTCTAACTATTGGTGCTACTTTTTCTTCCATAGTTTAAATGCTGACAAGTCTGTAGCAATGTCAAGTCACCAAAAAGACATTCAGTGTAATAAGTGTAGTTACCCTTTTCTGGAATTTTCTCAGAGAATGATTGTTTTAATAAGTCCTGAGAACTCACTTGAACTGACACTGAAATACCTTGCTTACCATTATCAGAAAAGTAACTAAAGCAACATAGGAGATACTATCAAATCTGAGGTAACCGTAAGTGCACATAGGCAAGGGATGCAAGCCCTACCTTTGGCAAGTGCCACATAATGATTTTCTTCCCCTATCAGTGATTCCACCTGAGTCCCGACTGTTTTGCTAAAAAGTCGAGGTATCAAATTCATACCCAACTTCCGCTTTCGGTCTTCCAATTTCTATACTCCCGGTGTAGGTTTCAGGACCAAAGCATTGTCAGGCTCTCAGTAATTACGCATGGTTTTATACACACACAGTGCGATGTACTGTCTGGGGAATTATGCTGCAAAGCCTGCGGTGACTTTCACGTTCAGTTTTCCATTAGTTTTGTTCTCTCAACAAGTATTGGGAATTTTAATTTAATGGTCTGACTTAAAAAGAATTTTCCGTGTGGTATAGAGGCCTATTTTTCAAGGGATACACACATAAAAAACCTTGTCTGGTTTAAATACACCATGTGGTCAACACACATTGTGTACATAGGCTACCCAGCATTTTCACTAAAGAAGGTTCACCGTAATATGAACTTTATTGGTACATTTACTTAATACGGCAGGGCATTGAGCTCTGTCTACAGAGCTGCAAATGAGCCTAGCAGTATTTTCCTACACATATTTCCACAATGAACTCCACATAGGATACAACTTTCACTTTTTGCTTTAAAATGCCCCGTGAAATCTCACATTTTGTGTAATTACCTTGCCTAGAGCACACTGCAGACTGTATGGAGGCATTTGACCAATCAGCGCACACGACAGGCTAATGTCTCTTTTGCATGGCCGAAAACGCAAGAGCACTGAATCAAATGGGTGTTTTCATAGGCATTTCTTTGACAATGAAATGAAATCTTTTTGATTTTATAATCGTGATTTTCGTTTGTGAACTACAATAGAAGACACATTTATTCTTGAAATGACTTTAATAAAACCAGAATGCAAAAATGCATTGAGGTTTCGATGATATATGTTCTATTCCAAATAATGCCATGATGTCCCATGTCTTTCAGTCGCTGGTCAAGTGCTATCTTAACATGTTGGAAAAATATTTTTAAGTTCATACTTGATCTTGGGAATTCCTGGGAAATTTTGCTTTTTGACCCCAGATGACCTTTGACCTCCATCAAAAACGACAGGGTTCTTCCTCTTACCATAATGCATGTACATGCTAAGTATGAAATTTATTCAAGCTTCCTATCTTGAGATATCATGTTAAAAACATTTTCAGTGTTTGACCCCCGGTGACCCTAAATGACCTTTGACCTCCACCAAACATGATAGCATTCATCTTCCCACCATAACACATCCACATACTACCTATGAAATCTATCCAAGCTTCCTATCTTGAGATATCGTGTCAACATGGTTTTCAGAGTTTGACCTCCGGTGACCCCAGATGACCTTTGACCTCCACCAAAAACGGTAGGGTTCTTCCTCTTACCATAACACATCTACATACTACGTATGAAATTTATCCAAGCTTCCTAACTTGAGATATCATGTTAATAAGGTTTTCAGCATTCGACCCCCGGTGACCCCAGATGACCTTTGACCTCCACCAAAAATGATAGGGTTCTTTCTCTTACCATAACGCATCTACATACTAAGTATGAAATTTATCCAAGCTTCCTACCTTGAGATATCGTGTTCACAAGGTTTTCAGAGTTTGACCTCCGGTGACCCCAGATGACCTTTGACCTCCACCACAAACGATAGTGTTCTTCCTCTTACCATAACGCATCTACATACTAAGTATGAAATTTATCCAAGCTTCCTAACTTGAGATATCGTGTTAACAAGGTTTTCAGCATTCGACCCCCGGTGACCCCAGATGACCTTTGACCTCCATCAAAAATGATAGGATTCTTCCCCTTACCATAACACATCTACATACTAAGTATGAAATTTATCCAACCTTCCTATCTTGAGATATCGTGTTAACAAGGTTTTCAGAGTTTGACCTCTGGTGACCCCAGATGACCTTTGACCTCCACCACAAACGATAGGGTCCTTCCTCTTACCATAACGCATCTATATACTAAGTATGAAATTTATCCAAGCTTCCTAACTTGAGATAACGTGTTAACAAGGTTTTCAGAGTTTGACCTCCGGTGACCCCAGATGACCTTTGACCTCCACCACAAATGATAGTGTTCTTCCTCTTACCATAACGCATCTACATACTAAGTATGAAATTTATCCAAGCTTCCTAACATGAGATATCGTGTTAACAAGGTTTTCAGAGTTTGACCTCTGGTGACCCCAGATGACCTTTGACCTCCACCACAAACGATAGGGTCCTTCCTCTTACCATAACGCATCTACATACTAAGTATGAAATTTATCCAAGCTTCCTAACTTGAGATAACGTGTTAACAAGGTTTTCAGAGTTTGACCTCTGGTGACCCCAGATGACCTTTGACCTCCACCACAAACGATAGGGTCCTTCCTCTTACCATAACGCATCTACATACTAAGTATGAAATTTATCCAAGCTTCCTAACTTGAGATATCGTGTTAACAAGGTTTTCAGCATTCGACCCCCAGTGACCCCAGATGACCTTTGACCTCCATCAAAAATGATAGGGTTCTTCCCCTTACCATAACACATCTACATACTAAGTATGAAATTTATCCAACCTTCCTATCTTGAGATATCGTGTTAACAAGGTTTTCAGAGTTTGACCTCCGGTGACCCCAGATGACCTTTGACCTCCACCACAAACGATAGGGTCCTTCCTCTTACCATAACGCATCTACATACTAAGTATGAAATTTATCCACGCTTCCTAACTTGAGATAACGTGTTAACAAGGTTTTCAGAGTTTGACCTCCGGTGACCCCAGATGACCTTTGACCTCCATCAAAAACGATAGGGTTCTTCCTCTTACCATAACGCATCTACATACTAAGTATGAAATTTATCCAAGCTTCCTATCTCGAGATATCGTGTTAACAAGGTTTTCGGAGTTTGACCCCCGGTGACCCCAGATGACCTTTGACCCCCACCAAAAACAATAGGGTTCTTCCTCTCAATATGGGGCATCTATGTACCAAGTTTGAGAACTGTCAGAGTTTCCCTTCTTGAGATATCGTGTTAACGAGCAGTGTCACAAACACACATACACACACACATACACACACACACACACACACACACACACGCACATACACACATACATACACACATACGCCATCACGAATGCATTGGTTTCTCTTATCATTGAAACCAAAAATTATTGAGAAAAACAATCATGTACAATTCACTTCAACGGAATTATCTCATGAACTTCCATTGTTACGGTAAACAGCGGGGTAGTAAATGGCACTTCCCATTGGGTTAATTGTGTGTTAATTTGCAATTCATCGCAGTGCAGGTTTGATTAATCGTTGCTTCAACAATTATACGTGCAGCGTATATGTGCAGTGGTTACAGATCAAATTTTTTTAGCAGGCTATTAGCTATGGCCTTACCTTCGTAGCAAGACTGTGAAGCAGATATCCTGCTAAGTCACGTTCATTACAGACTATACACTGCAATATCTCCCTTGCACGATCATGATAAATTTATTAAAAGGGTCTGCAGAAAATGTAAAGCCAGTTCTACTGGTAGCTAAATCTGGGCTTTTGTATGAATGCTGAGCAAGGAAGTATTTGTTTACAATGGAGCCACTGGACCATGGGGATGCTCTCCTCTAGTGATATTGTACAGCTGGTTAAGTGTCAATAACTCAGGTTTAAGGTCATGATGAAGTCTCTGACCGACGGAATTTTATAGGGCTCCAAATCTTGTAATGCAGGTAATTTTTACCCCATGGTCCCTAAATTTAGTGCCTGGTTCTCTCCAAAAACATATGACTTTAAAGTAACTTTTGATTAACATACAAAGCACCTGGTCATATTCCCTAAATAACAATTTCCTTGATTTCATGAACTCACTTTATGTGTTTGTATGCACATGTTGTAACTTGTAATACAAGGATATTCCAGGAGTCTTGAAAGTGCATTGTAATCATGCCAAACATCCTGTATTTTGCATTTTCAATGATATTAAAAGACACCGGCCTGGTCATGGAAAATGGCACCTGGTTCTGCCAAAATCTATATGACCAGGAGCCAAATGCAATTTGGACTGGCACATGGTCCTAATCCCATTACAGTTAAAGGGATGATGTGAAACCCTGCAAAGAGAACAAAATTCTAAGCTCATGCCCCCAGCACCTTACATGTCTTGCTTGCTTGTTAAGGTATTACCACTCACATATCATTCACATGCAAGCTGTCATTTTACAAACAAAATGACTGGAATCAAGTTATTACTGGTACACTCCTTTTTAAGATCCTTCAAGGGGCTCATGTCTATGTTTGGGCTTTTTATCAAATCTGTATTTTCATTATTTGATTTCTTCTATTTTTTACCTGTTTTGTTAATTCTTTGATGGTACAGAACAGATGGAAACTGAAACTCTATGCATTATGATCTGTTTCTTTAGATATTGGTTGCTCAAACTGATTCCACACATTACATATGGAAAAAAGCAGCTTGTATTTTTTTTTAAAAAAAAAACTTATACTGGCAATAACATGGAATTATCGTGTGGAGAGAAAAAGGGAAACAAAATAAAAAGCGAAGCATAAAGACATCACAAACAGTGTAAACCTAAACTTAGCTTATGATTTCTTTTCACATACTGTAAGTCTTCTAATGGTCCTAATGGCACAACTACCAGGCCGAAACTGCACTGACCCCCCAGCATACGACTTTCAGTGCTTTTCACTTACCCTGGGCATAATTAAAGACCTGGCAGGTGTTATTTTGAAACTTGTTGATTTCATTTTCACATTCTGTGTTGGTGATGGACTCTACAGCATACTCCTCTCCATGGAGTGCAACCATTAGTTTCACCTGATGGAATATTTATAAAATATTGAAAATCAGTATTAGTGAAACAAAAATGCAATGTGACTACACACAACTAAACAAACACAAGTTTACATGGTCAGGCACCTTAACCCTACCATCAAATCTGAAATTGATTACCTTATAGTTTAGGAGGAGATAAAAGATGTTTTTGTTCTTATACATGGTTACACACACAGTATACCAGCACCCATTTTCCGTACACTGTTACACACACATACCAGCATCCATTTTCGAAAATGGTGGAAAATGTGATAATTACTCAAAATAAACTATACATCATACAGTAGCTAGCTATCCAAAGTACCCTTTGTGGTATTAAAATAGCTATTGTATCATCAGACCGCATGTTTGGTCAAGCGGTAGAGCATCCGCCTCTCACGCGGGAGGCCCGGGTTCAATTCCAAGGTCGAGTTATACCAAAGACTTTAAAAATGGAACTTACTGCCGTTGTGATGCTCCGCATAAGCACTGGAGTAAGGGTAAACCAGCCAGTGTGCCACAACTGGAAAAAAGGCCCTGGCTGGCTCGACTTGAACCAACTGGTTGGAAACTGGGCAGTTAAATTTCATCTATTAAACTCACTAACTGTATCATCAGGATAACCAAGGTAGGACTTGACTGGAAGTTACACTATTTTGGCTACGTGCAACTTGTTACATTTCCATAGGCCTATTCTTTCCAGCATTCAAGACTTGCGTAAACATACACCCCCATACATCCATCGACTGATCAGATCACAGCCATAAATACAGTTCATATGCTAGGCACTTTAGTACAAAATTCAACTTTTGTAATTATACAACCTAGGACTGGAGACTTCAGAACACTTGAGAATTCTTCGAAGTTACAACTCAATACTGGACACCTGAAACGCCCTGATTACAACCAACTAATTTGCTGCTATCATGCCATAGAACCTAAATGTAACATGCTATTGGCAGTCACTAGTGAATGACAGCCAGAGTGACTACTTCTTTTATTTCCCACTATTCATTTGAATGTTGACACACAATTTGAACAATTTAACCCAGTACATGATTCTACAATAAAGGGCTGTAAATGTTTAGCAAAATTACTAAACGTTCAATCGCAAAATTTTGCGATCGTTTAGCGATTAATTGTAAGTACCTGTACCTATGATCAACATAGAGACTTTAAAAGTGCTCTTGAACATGATGAATGTATGTAAAATGTGTTAGTGACGTCCAGGGGACATAATTTCCATGAACCTCAAACACGGATCCTCATAGAAGCTCAGCTTTGATGTCGTATGTTTACATGTGTGCCATTTGTATAATTATGTATTTCACTTTTTCAAAAAGAGTTAAAGGGAACATCTAATTTTCTGTGATGACTGCAGATTGTTTTTTATTTCGTGCAGAAAAACGGGTTTTGCGATTAACCGCTGGTAGTTTTGTACTAAACGTTTATTACACATGCAATCGTTTAGTGATTAATCGCTAAACGGTCACAGCCAGGGATGTAGCTAGCAAAATTTGAGTGCCGGGTAATTGTCTGATCTGGGGAAAGCACCCCAGCCCTGCTACATTAATGGATACATATTGTACCTTGAGATAGGAGAGTGGACCAGCATTTTCTTCCTCCTCTATCCTGCGTTTAGCGATGATTCTTTTGTAAATTGCTGGGTTATTCTCAACATATTGCAGCAATTCCTGAAAGTAAGAATTAAACATATCATAAATCTACAGGTTACAAAACACCTGTTAGAAGCACTGTTTAATTCAAAGTTCTCATACTTCGGAGATGACAAAATTAAAACTTTTCCAACACTTTACAAACAGTATACACCACTTGAGATGAATATTTTCACAAGAATTACTCAGGGGGCAGAAGTTTTGCACTTGTTTTTACAAATTTTCTCACTACAGCCAAACGGCACAACATCATCTTGTGTCAGAGTTTTGTTGATAGCATTTTAACACAAAAAACCCAGGTCTTCAGCAGGGGTTTTAGATTTTCCAGGTGTGCTACAAATCACACTCTTCAGGAAATTAAGGAGCGTGGTAGGTGTGCTGCTTTATTAAATTTTAGTAGATTCACCTGAGTTCCCAATTCCTTATCTAGGTGTGCAAAAAATTGCAATTCTCTCAGTGATTTGAGTTGAGTGATGGTGTGCGATCACACTCACATGCCTCAAAATTCAAGGCCTGAAACCCTGACTTTTGTTTAGAGTATATATTAGTAGGACACAACTTAAATCTAATGCCAAACAAGATTTAACATTGTCTTTTTTTCATATTGACCTCCTATTTTCCTTAAAAGTGAGTGTTACTTTCCACAAATTCCCTAAGAAAATGTTGTGAAATGCATAATTTATGCAAAAAAATTCTCATCAGCAACACAAATGAATATATAAACATGGTCAGCAATCATCAAGAAGGACTTGTTTTGCAGTACATTCTTCGATCATATAATGCCTGTGTACAGTATAATGCCTCACAGAAAACCTGGCAACCTTGTATTATGTAGCCTACCAGTACTTAATTTCATGAACAAAAATCTGAATTTCCTTCCAAATTACCAACAAGGAGCTTCTCAGATTCCTGATTACATTTTTTTCAGATTATACAGCACAACCATTAATTAAAATGAATTAAGTTTAAAGGGGCTATGGCACCACCCCAAAGTTTACATATTTAGGAATAGCCCTATAGTTCTACAGTAGCTACAACTGGTGACTGCACTTTGATTGACATTCATTCAAACAATACCTCCACAGTGGTTGGTCAATGATGACTTGTACAGTCAGTTGTGTTCCAGATTAAGCGGACACACAATTGTGTGTTTCAACTCAATACTGCCTTGAGGAATTGAAACTGTGCAGGCTGCTGTGACTCTGTCTTGAAGGTGTACTAGACAGGTGTTTTTGTTTAAACTGGAAAAGGGGCTAGGAGTAAACTTAGTAGGGAAAAAGTTTTATTGTCTGGGTGGGATTTAGCACTTTTAACTTTCCATGTTTTACCTTGGTGACTGAGTAACTTTCTGATTGGAGTTAGACCAACCTATTCAACCATATATTTCATTCAAACTTGACCCCAACTCTGGTTATTTAAGAAACTAAATAATTTCTGAAACATAAGTCCAAACCACATGTGTAAATGCCTAAATCTGAGGAAGAAACATCACTCTATCTGTTGCCTGCTCGGAAGATACATTTCTTACACTGTGAATAAAGTTGTGTGTGAAAATTTGGCAGCAGAACATTTTTTTTTTTTGCCCTCAAAAGAGAGCATGGCAGGCAGTTTGCCCCTATTTGTACCTCACTTAATATTTATTTCATCAAGAAATCAGGTAAGTGCAAATATTTGGGCATTTATCTTTGTTTCATAAATCTTCTGAGGCTTCGATGTGTATTTGCCTGCAAGTGCAAACCATCCAGTTCTGTACAATGTCTGATGCTTTTTTTTTTTGCTGGTTCTCAACCTCAGTAAAACTCATACTGTGCATGCCAGTGTCAAAGTGATGTTTTAGCACTCTTCTCCCCAATCAGCAAAGAGAACAGATCAATACAGCCATGAATTGTAGGTATCATAAAATTAGTTTGTATACAGTTGGTCTACATCAATTCTCCTCACACCATCTGTCCATCCTACCCCACCTCCACCTCCCTTTTGAATCAATCCCTACCCAGAGAAAGTGTTACATATAATATACTGTACCTCCAATGCACCGTAGGTTGTCTTTGCTGCTTGCATCTCATATTCCTCAGAGGAAATCTGATCACAGTATCTACGAGAAAGCGGAATCTCAGCATCATACTCTCCCAGTTGTTCCATGATCCACCACTGTGAGATCCAAGTGAAGGAACCTTGCAACAAATAATTAATGCAAAAACTCTGTACATATATATACAATATCCTAACATGAAAGTACTTCTTCCATGATCTTAGCAAGAAACTCTGAAGAAAGCTGCACTCACATCCATACTTTATACAAAGTGAGCCTTAGCTATATACTGGTCACTGACAAACTGTTGTAACAGTATGCCATGTACCTGGCACAAAGAATTGTACAAAGTGATTAACAGAAAAAAAAAATCTTGGTCAATAGTTTTGAACTTGGCGGAGCCTATATTTTTCATTTTCAACTTTTAGTTCAAAAAATGATGAAATCATTGAGAAGTTTGTGAGATCATATACATACCATTGAGAAATATATTTATAATATATGCTTTCAAGGCTTTTCTTACTACTGATAGACTGACGTCATTAATGGGGGATAATATGAGCCCGTTTAACTCTCTTCCCTGTCTGCCACCAGATTTTTCTCTGATGGCTTACAGGTAAATTACAGGTAAATATTTTATAGAACTTTTTGTTGAAGTAACTGTTACATTACTGTGACCTTATATGTTGCCAGGTGCCTGCAAGTGCCATGTGAATGCAGCTTCTTTTGTAAAAACATTTAGTGCTGGTTCCATTCTTGTTGCAAATCATTTAAGTTCATAAAAAGTGCTTACATTTTCAGAATTATTTGTGTTATCGTACCTGAAAATATGACAGGAAAATACCATGGGTGGAAAAAGTTGGGAAGCTGGGAGGCTCCTTCCCTGGAAATCTGTGTACTTTGAGGGAAATTTTGGCAATTGGAGGGAAATTTACATTTTTTTACACATGAAGACATGGAAGAAATCATGGACAACTTAAGTCCCTTCCCTGGAAATAAACTTTTCTTCCAACCCTAGGAAAATACATGCTTTGCAGTTTGTCTTTGAGTAACAAAAAGGTCAAAACCCATTCATCTATGATTGGGAAAATAGTCACAAATCCTATGTGAGAATACTTGCACAGCACTAGTACTAGTCTGGGTAATTACTTGCCTGTAATTGCATGAGGCAGTTACAATTTGAGCTAGACTATAGTACAGTCAATTTACAGCGTAACTATACATACAATATAAGAAGGCGTAACCTACCTTTGATTTTTTTTTTTTTTCTTCATAATAGAAAGGAGGTTATTTTCAAAATGTTGTTACCTGGGCCTACTTTTAAGTGTTGAAAATAGTTCCAAAAGCAGAAAGGGTAATTTTGAGAACAACACTTCAGGCCACTACTAAAAATACGTTGTGGCTATTTGCCCGACAGTCGGGCAAATTGGAAGTTTAGTTTTCTTATTTTCCCGACAGCAATCGACCAATCATATCACCCCAACGAGCTTGTGACGTAAGAAATGTTAGTTGGCGCGGTGTGGTGTGCGTGTGTAGGCCTACCACAGAACAATATATAATTCTGTGGTGTGTACGTACGTACAGTATGTGTGGTTACTACTTACAGATCAGCACACTGGACTTCCATAACTTCAATGACTTATCAGAGTACAGCACTCAGGAGAAAATTCCAGACAATTCCCATTGAGTCCCATCGGATTATTTTAAAAACTATCAGAAGAAACGTTTTCTGTGTTTAGCATAGTTGTTTGTAGAACAGTAGTAGAAACAGCAAACAAGAATATAAAGGAAGGAAACAAGAAATGCAATCTGAAGGAGTTTTGCACTCAATAGTTGTCTGCATGTTGCAAATTTAACAAAATGCTGAAGTCGACTCGGAATAGGCTTCACTGTTATTTGGTGGCACCATTTTTCCTCTAACGAACTTCTCATTTTCAAAAAAAAAAAAAAAAAAAAAAACCCTGCGCACGCCACTGCTCCCTAGGCTCGCCGGTAGGACAAATAAGGACCAATATTAGTTTCCCGACATACAATTCAAATATTTTCTGAGGCTACGGACTTAGAATAGCCCAGTCACTTTCGTCCACAGTCGGGAAAATAAGAAAGTATGTCCTAATTTTCCCGACTGTCGGGAAAATAGAGTTAACCTTATTTTTCCAACATACTATTCAAGTATTTTTAGCGACTACAAATTTAGGATAGCACCACCACTTTGCCAATCGTCGGGAAAATAAGGAACGAAAGTCGTGTAATTTTCCCGACTGTCGGGTAAATAGCTTCCACCCTAAAAATAACCATAGGCCTAGGCCTAACGTTAGGCCTAAATGTGAACTTAGGCCCTAATTGAAATATTAAACACCTCTAGCCTAGGCCTAGCCTTGCCTCCTTGTGTAAAACCTTAACAATTGGGGCCAGTTTCTAGAAACTGGCAAAATCTCGGACAAGATTCTAACTTGCCATGTGTTGTACTAAAAGTGGTTGGGCCTAACGTTTCTGCTGTTTAGGCCTAACGTTTAAACACATGCCTAATGTAATGTTACTTCTACTGTTAGACCTAGGCCCCTAGGCTAGGCCTAGCCTAGTCCTCAGTAAAGGCCCGTGTATAGCCGGTCGCCGATAGCTCCCTATACACGAGTTGTAGGCGAACGACCACAGTCCTTTACTGAGGACTAGGCCTAGCCTATCAACTTTGGAATTAGCACTGCCTGTAGTGTGCACTGACCAGAGTTGCCCAGCTAAGTAACTTAACGGTAGCGCCTAACTACAACTTCAAGTACAAGCCTAAAACTGAAAGCTGCAAATCCCCCATGTTGAAATTTTAAGTTATAAAATTGTTTCACCTGATTACTTACAAAATTCTTTCGAAACACTTATGCTGGCAACAAGGCTTCAAAGTCAACGAAGCCCCTTATCTCGACGACTTTAATTTGAAACCAGCTGATGTTATTGCTATGTACGCTGTACCGATGTCTGAATTCCGTACTGTACACAGTACAGGAGTCTACGGTCTAGTCGGATATATATATATATATATATATACAGTGCACTAACGTATGCACGTATGTAATAATAACTGTGTGTGTGTGAGGACGACACAGCTCAGTGTTTACAGCTGGGAGACAATTTGAACTTACCGCTTCGGATTATTTCAGCAGAGCGAACGCATGTCTTTCGAAATTCACTGCAGTAAGTACCAATTTGGAATTTTAAACAGCCAGCTATGCAGTTGACTTCAACAAACCGACATGCTGCCCTCTTTTTTGCAGCATTAGGTTGATCATTAAAACTTACTATTCCGAAGTACTACTTTCATGGTTGAATCTAAAAAAGTCAATTAATTAAACTTGACCGTTCTCATGGGCGTGGATCATGGGAAGGGGGCGGAGGACCCTCACTTTTTTGGAAGGGGAAACATCTCCAATAAGCCCCCCCCCCCCCACTTTTTCAAAAATGATGAAAACTAAAACTTTGATTACGAATTGATACATATTAAAAGCTAAATTGCGCCCACTATAGCACCATTTGCCAAATAGACACTCCCAATTTCCTTTTTTTCAAGGGGAGGGGCACCCCTCCCCCAGGACGGCGATTCGCAAATGGTGAAAAGTTCCCCCCCCCCTTCCACTTTTGGAGATGGATCCACGCCCTTGGCTGTTCTATCATGGAAGTCTCGAGATGACGTTTATGCGGGGGGGGGGGGGGGGTGCGGAGGTTCCGTCGGACGAACCTACCTGCAGATATCCATGCCCCGCTTCGAGTTGCACGATGAGATTATCTGGGATTTTAAAACATGGAAAAATACCTTTTGTAGTCTTCTTAATTAAAACCTTGGAAAATCGAAGCCAGACTGTATTCATGGGATATATGAAGTTATTATTTATTATTTATTCATTTATTTATTTTTGTGGGCCGCTTTTTAATCCGGATCTCTGGATCTGGATCTGGATCTGGATAAATACTGCACAACACTCCTGGTGGAGTCAAACGTGCAGGGTTGGGTGTGCGCATGAAGTTAGTCGTCCCGTCTGAGAATCCTCAAGGCTGCGCTCTTGAACTGCTTGGGGTCCTCGAGATCTGTTATGTTCTGGGGGAGAAGGTTCCAGTCCCTGACGGTCCGAGGAAAGAAACTGTATTTGTAGCAGTCCTTATTGGTTGGTATATGTATAAAGCTATTTGAATGATGATGCCTAGAAGGCCGCCGGACCGGTTGAAGGTTGTTCATTGGCAAGGCTAGGAGACCCAATCTGGCTTTGTGAAAAATTGCTAGCCTGTTGACAGTACGCCTGACTTTAAGGCTATCCAACCCTAGATCTTTTAACATTTCAGTCACGCTACTATGGGGGGAATAGTCATTACAGACAAACCTAGCAGCCTTACGTTGAATTTGCTCAACCTTATTGGATAGGGAAACTATAACCACTTAAGTTTAATCCGGAACTTAACGTTACGCCTATTGAGGCGAAACCTCTCGAACTGTGATAAAGATACTAAGACTGTAGCGTACTTTGCTCTTCTTCGACCCATTCTCGATTATTGTAGTACGGTATGGGACCCCTATACCCAATCCGAAAAGAATTCTATAGAAAATGTCCAGAGGCGTGCTGCCAGATTCATCTTTAACAACTACAGTCGCCAATCAAGTGTTTCTGAGATGATTAAAGATCTTAAATGGGACAGCCTTGAAACTCGACGATTTAGGGCTCGTCTTGTCGTTATGTATAAAGAAACGCATGGATGACTTCCAAGTAATGTAAGGAATCATCTTATTGACCCTTCAAATCTTAATCGACGGACTAGTGGAAGGTATCTTTACCATTATCCCTCCACTACTAACAAACTTTGCTATCAGAAATCTCTCTATCCAAGAACTATCCCTAGCTGGAACCTATTACCGGAACAGGCTCGCTGTGCCCCTTCAGTGGACAGCTTTAAAAACCAGCTCTTAGCCCTAGATCAAAATCGTTGTAGCTAGTTTACTCTATTCATCCGACTCCCTTAGCCCTAGTTCAACAGCACGGGATAGCCTTGTCTGGCGTTTGTGCTGTATTTGAAAGACGAAGACTTTGGCCATGAATAGAAAAAAGGCAACCGTAGCAAAAACATAGACGTATGGCACGGATAAATTAATTAATTTTATCGTGGGGTCTCATTTTGAAAGACTTTAACGCTGAAAGAGCTCCACCCGACGAGGGGGTTTAGAGGCCCCTCTTAAGATCCTAGGTGTGGTACAGGGGCAACCCCAGATGGCAAAATAACGTTGGGCCAACATTGGAAAAATTGGTTGGCTAAACAGTTGGGCTAATGTTATATGAATGGTTGGATGATCATCGGGAAAAGGTTGGGCCTACAATCAATTTTATGTTGGGCCAACATAAGTTCCTACCAAAGGTTATGGCATTGCGCCAACGTTGGCAAATATAAGTTACCCAACTGTTAGTTCCAGCATTTAGTTAACGTTGGTTAAATAAGTGGTGTCAACTGTTAGCTGGCAAACATTTGGCAGTTTTCAACGTTGGATCAATAACATTTCGCCAACATCTCACCAATTTTCGTATCCAACAGTGCAAAGAATGGTTGGCAGTACAATTTTGCATCAACGGAGCTTTGCCTCGCTTTCCAAAACTTCCCCATAATTAGTAGATCATTATGGGTACCCATAGTGAATGTTCAGAGAAGTTACTTTTTGCTAGCCACTGCACTTTCAAAAGTAGTAGGATTTTAATTTAAAATTCATATAAAATGAATAGTTTTGGTTTGGCTATTATATATTCAGTGAGACTTGTTTGTTATTATTATCGATTAATAATACAATTTGCTTCATGATATTTCAATTTCTCCTTCTTTATATTGTATTGAACAACTGAGAAACATGATTTTCTGCAAGAATTCACCATTACCAGCCACAATTTATTTCAATTTCTGCAGTGGACCTAAAGTCTAAAATTACAAGAATATATATTTAGAGGTTGGAAAATGGTTTCCATTCATCCGAGTCCCGTTTTCATAGCTTACTCCGCTGCTGAGATATAAAATGTTAAAATTTATTCTCTTAATTTGAAAGAGTCGATAATTTGTGATGCCCTTCTTGTACAACTCACTTTACCTGCTTTTGTTTTTTTTTTAAATTAGGATATTTATATGAACTTGAAATATTTACCATTTCCTTGCATAGCATGTTGTAGGGAGAGGACTTATATAGCCAAGTCACCCTATAACAGTAAGACAGTGGTCACATTTTGGCACAAGGTGCAGTGGCTTTCGAAACTACAAAGAAAAACAAGAACTGTAAGTTGAGTAGTACAAGGATTACATCACGAATTATTGTGCAATACTATTTTAAATTGAATGAATAAGCTTCAACATTTTATAGCCCAGCTGAGGAATATCCTGTGAAGATGGGAGATGGAGCATCTGGATGCATTTTTCAATCTTTGTAACATATATTTTTGAAATTTTAGACTTTAGGTGCACTTTAAATTAAGTGATAAACACAAATGTTCTTTGAAAAATTTGGAATGCTCCATTCAGATGAAAGGTATATAAATCTGGTGTTCCGACAGAATTTCACAGTAGTTTCAACATTTTTCTCAAATTGTCTTAAAGCTCGGGTCACACCGCCACGGCTACCTGCGACTCTCCGTCGTAGACAATTTGCATAAATCGTAGACATTCTGGTGCACCGACTAAATCCAACTACGGACTGAACATGTTCAATCGGGCCTACGGCTTACGACACGACGGAACTCTAGTCATGGAACCGGCCACACCGCCACGACCACAGCCGACGCGGTGGGTGGTCGCCGTCGTGTCGTGCGTTGTCGTGGCAGTGTGACCCGCGCTTTAGCAAAAATTCCCACAGTGTAAGTGAACATTTTGCAACATATTCACTGTGAATGTAACGTTAAGAAATAGCTGTTATTAAAAGAATTATAAGGTTGGCTTGATACCAAAATGACCAGCTTAGTATTTTCTGGTGGACTATTGTTGGGCCGCATACCATTTGCGAACCGAAACCAATGTCAGCGTTTAACAACCCATAACCAGTGTTGAGGTTGGGTCAACAATAGGTTGTAGGCCGACTTTGAAGTGCCCTTCAGATTAATGTAAAATGCAATAATTTTTACTTCGAAGCTGTATAGGTGTCTGATCACATTGAATTAGCTGAACGTTCTAAAGGCATCCCCGTTCAGTAGTAGAAGAAGCGCATAGGAGAACGCGGAGGGGCAAAAGTCATATTTGCCCGAATTTTGAACCGAATTGCGAGAATGTTTTAAAAACTGCCGTGTCGTTTCAGTTGTTTTAAAATGAACGTCAAATAGTTGATCAAACTTCAGTGAGAGTTCTGACTGTATCTGGAGGTGCTGAGATCCAAAAAAGTGCTATTTCATAATTTTCAAGTGTCTTAATATTTTCGTTATTTTAAGAAAACAATCCCGGCCGGGAAACCAACATTTTAAGGGTTTCTTGGCAAAGATGAAGTGTATTGTGACACAATGAAAGAAACAACAAAATGTTTAAAGGCTTTCTAATCTCATCCCGGACCGTGAGTAGCAATCCTCCTGACTAAGTTTACTTCTAGCTCCGCCTCCAATTTAAACCAAACCACCTGTCTAGTACACCTCCAACAGAGCCACAGTAGCCCGAGTTTAAATTTCTCTGGGCAATATTGTCACATATGAGCTTAATTGGAAAGACAACTGACTGTACAAGTCATTGTTGATCAACCAGAACGGAGCTACATTGTTTGAATCAATGTCAATCAAAGTGCAGTCATTAACTGTATTTAGAGCTCTAGGGCTATGCCTATTCCTAATATGTTTGGGCAGGGAGTTGCTAGCAACTCCCTGGTTTGGGGGAATGCCATGTCCCCTTTAAGGGTGAAGCTGACTTGGTAGTTGGGTGTATACTGCTTTGCATTCTAAAGGTTCCTGGATCAAACCCGTGATACCTCCGAGAAATTTTCTGGGGGCTCAAAACCTGCTTGTTCGGCATAGGTGTTCCCTGTGATCGTTTTCTGGTTGTGTAACACAGGAAGTTACCCGATTCATGCTTCACTGAGTCGGTTCAGCTGTCAAATAGTGGTGTCGAACAAGGACTCTCCATCCCTCCCAGCCTTTAGAATATCTTAAATCTTAAAAACTCAGCTTCAGGTCCTGATGAAACTACCGCCAAAAATGGTAAAAGCTGTTTGCTCCTCTGATATGTGGTCCCTTAGTTCATGTCTTTAACCTTTCACTTCAACAGGGTATTGTTCCCAAAGCTATCAAAATTGCTCGTGTTATTCTTGTATTTAAGAACGGAAATAGGAATGTTGTAAGCAACTATAGGCCTATATCCATGGGCGGCTCTAAGAAATTTTGTTGGGGGGGGGGGGGCAAACTCAAGTCCGTATTCACTATTCAGGGAGGTTCGGAAGACCCCCCCCCCCGGCAATATTTATGGTCAGCTCCGGATAGTACAATAGGATTATGGTTATTATAATGTATTACAGCGATGCCCATGTAGTTTTCAAGAGCTCTTCCAAAACCATTTCAGGCAGTCAGTCATGAACTGACTACTTTAAAAATAAACATAGGCGTAGGAAGCTTTTCGAGACGGGGGGGGGGGGGGGGTAGAACCTTGTTTCGGATCGCCGTCCTGGGGGAGGGGTCTAAGGGGGGGACACCGTGTCCCCCTCCCCTCTGGAAAATATTTGGGTATTTGAGGCCCTCAGATGCAATTTGGTGTAACACTTTGGACAAACTTTGAGGAAAATTACTGTAAACTTTTGACATTTCTTACAGAAGAGACAAATAAGGGGGTTTTGCCCTTGGATCTTGGGGGCGGAAGCATACTTCAGCCCCCTAACATTTTGACTGGGGCTTTAGCCCCCAGCCCCCCCCCCCCCCCGCTTTCTACGCCTATGAAAATAAATACAACCGTATCAGCCGATCGCTACTCCATAGGGGGGAGTAAAAGGCAGGTGAAATGGGCAAAGTGGTTTGATCCATTTGTATAAAATGAGCCCCACCTTTAAATATTTTGCTTTCTTTTTCATTGTGTCACAATGTGTTTCAGCTTTGCCAAGAAACCATAAAATGTTGGTTTTCTGGATTTTTTACTTAAACTAACGAAAATTTCGAGCACTGAAGACACTTGAAAACGATGAAATGGTAGCACTATTTTGGATCTCAGTGCCGTTCCGAAACGAAATTTTTTAAAGGGGGGGGGAATTCCCCTACGTCAGAACGACGTCTCATCCTATATACAAATAGCTAGGCCAAAAAGTCTCACTACACTGAACTTAGATTGAATGTTTGGTGTCTTTATTTTAAATCAACTGAAACGGTATACTTTAGCACAGAAGTGGAAAACCCTTTGCTTATAACATGCCATTTGACAGACATAAGACCGCTTGTGAACCAACGGCGCTGTCAATTTGGACAAGGGAAGGGAAATCTCTTCTTCTATGGGAAACACAATACGTTTAGGCTACATGCCCGTTACAACTTTTTGTAGACAGATAAATATGCTAATCTGGCCATGTGACACCTGGGCAAAACTGCTTTTAGTCGTGTATGATAATTAACACGGCTAAAGGGTTGTGTATCGAATGACCCCGAAAGCTCTGAAGTGTCTGCAAAACTATGGGCATTCAACTCCCCGCATTACCGTTACCCTCTGTAAATGACATTATGATGTCTAAGCTAATCAGATTACAAAAACCACATCGTGATCATTTGTTTTGATAACCTTAGCTCGCCCTTATGGTAGGTCCATTGGTGATGTATGAAGTATATATAGTAGCGAACAAGCAGCTAAGAAAACGCGGGCCAAGCGCGCCGAAAAAATGTTTAATCTTTCGCGACATTGCATTGGAGTTATTCACTTCGTCAATATTAAACCGAGTCAAGGAAAAGCGAGGGCCTAACCCATGTCGAATTACATGTTTTGTTTTATTTATTTTTTGGGAAAATTGAAGACCATGCTTTGCAAACTTTTGGGGGGCAAGTGCCCCCCCCCGTGTCCCTATGGCGAGCCGCTAATGCCTATATCTGTATCACCATGTTTTCCAAAATTCTTGAGAAGTTAATGTTTGATCGTTTGTATAATTTTCTAGTTAAGTGTGACATGTTATATGATTTTCAATTTGGCTTCCTACCAGGTCGCTCTACTGCACATGCTCTTTTACATTTTACTGATATGTTGACCGACGCATTTGAGAAGAAACTTTTTTTCTCTGGGACATTTCTTGATCAATCCAAGGCATTTGATTGTCCACATCACTAGACATTACTAGTTAAATTAGCCTACTACGGTGTCAGGGGTGTTCTACTGAACTGATTTAGGAGCTATTTATGTGATAGGAAACAATTCGTAGTTATTCGTAATGTACATTCAACTTACCTACCTATTAATTGTGGTGTCCCTCAGGGCTCAATTCTTGGACCTCTTTACATCAATGATCTATGTAAGGCTAGTGACAAATTGCACTTTATTTTGTACGTTGATGATACTAATATTTTCTGCTCTCATGAAGATCCGAAGACTTTAATGCATATTGTTAGCAATGAATTATTCAAGGTTCGCACATAGTTCTGTGCAAATAAGTTATTACTTAATGTAAACAAAACTGCATCGATTCTTTTTAGTACTCCTAACAGGTTGCCAGTTCCACCTATCCGTAGCATTGATTTCTGTGGTACTGGGATTCCCCTTTGTAAATCGGTAAAGTTTCTCGTTTTTTTTTTTTTTTTTTAATAGACAGCCACTTTACAGGGGACAGGGAGTTGTCAGGTAAGGAGATCCAACGCCTAAATCCGTCAGACAATGTGTGCTTGAAAATGATTTAATCCCTTTTCAGGTAACGAAATTTGATTGACAGGTCCCTTTATTCCCATTGTTTAGCCTTTTCTGACTTACACTTCTTAATGTTTGTCTGCTCCTTTCAAACCCAGGTAATCCAAAAAGAAAGGTTATTGTTAACTCGTTACTTTGAAGTGCAGCCTCTTTGCCGACAAGGTCTAAGCTTTAATAAAGATTTTAAGTTAAACAACTGTCAATAAATGTTTAACTACCTTAAGTTCTTTGTGTTCCCATGACCTTGGTGGGTCACCTACTTGACACAAGCCTATAAAAATATAAAAATAATCACAATTTTCGCAACTTTCCGCATTAGTATCAAGCATTGTCAACGAAGGAGGATTCAAAAAAGTTCTTGATTGATGTTTATTGAAATGACTTTAACTGCGACCACAAACGACGAAAGCTTAATCTTTTTTTAATTTCTAATTGACGACTGGCAGTGTAATGCCAACTGGAAAAATCATCATGATGAGTTTTTGAGATGAAGCAGACGACACAAACCATTGTCTTCAGTATATCAGAATCTCTTTCACGTCTTAGAGAGGTCTGAAGAGCAAGACAAAGGGCAGATTAATGACGGCAATTACGTAGCCTCGAAGGACATATAAGTGTTGGATCTCCTTCCCTGACAACTTCCTGCATGGAATGATCACATCCAGGCCCGTGTAAAAGCAAAATTCAAAATTTTCGGAGCACATGTTGGGTTTTTTGAGGTAAAATTGTAAAATTTTGGGGATTCACTACAGGATCTGCCCTCATTTAATCAAAATATCAAGAAAACCACAAGGGGCGAATGGCTATTGTGGACTACTTCATATTTTATCGTTTCCCGACGACACTGGGAAATTTCAACGACCGTGGGGGGGGGGGGATCCTCGACGAGAGACATACATGGCACCTACCCTTTTCTGGTTTCACCACTGTCCCGATGACGATCAGTCCCCTGACCTTCTTCAAATCCTCCAACTCGATCACAACATTTTCATTGCCCTTCGGACGTTGTAGAGTTCGAGCTTTACTTACTTGTGACTTTAACGTGCTAGAACTTTTCAAAGGCCTTCAAACGGACCACAATCAAGTATACGCGAATCAATGGAAGAATGATTGCTGGAACACGTGCGAGCTTTTTGAAGTTTAAATAAATGCTAAGACTTTTTTGCAAAATCCTTACCGTAATGATATGGTAATTTAAATATCTAATAACGGCCAGCTTGTTGACTGTTCAGTGACTGGCATTTTTAGCCTGAAGAAGCTTTTTGCATTCACATTAAGAGCTTATCAAGGGAGGGAGGGAGGTGGAGGGCGTTGGGGACGCCCCGGGTTGAAGACACTTTACTACACTCTTCCATAGGCCGTTATACTCGGCATTTGTCAAATTTGGAGTCACCGTCTCCCTTCAATTAAATGATCCTACATAGGCGGATGTACAAGGCTGTATTCAGCGAACCCGTAATCATTGCTTTATTATTAACCTCATGCAGCACTTAAAATTCGGTCCGATTTACAGACTAAAACGGGCCTTGTTAAGCTGTCTCTCATTCCTTGTCAAAGTTTTCCACACCACCATGTGACCCATCAAAGCAGAGCTCACGAGTTGGTTGTTACTGGCACATAAGAATTTTCGAAGCATGACCATTGACTTTTGGGGCTACAGGCGCATGAATAAAAAAACTTGTGATCCGCCACCCCCGCCCCTTTGTTACTCACCAATATATGAGATAGGTCCGCTGTCTTTCCAAAACATCACAATCGGCTCAGGTGGTATGAATTTCAACCATTTTGACAGCATAATCTCCAACTCAGTCACTACCAAAATACATCTAACAAAGGATTCATTGCCCTCTCATAACAGGGTCAAAACTCAACCCAAACAAAATTTTTAGGGACTACATGTAGAGGGTTCACCCCCCAGCCAATGTGCAATTTTATGGAATGGTGGAGCGCCCCCTTAAACGGCAGGGAAAATGCAGAGGGAGACTTGGTCAAGTTTAAAGGAACCGCTCTCTTCTTTTACAAATCATCGCACCATGAAACGTGGACAATGGTCACCTATTGTTGACAGATTCTTAGCCCTACCCCTAAGAAACTTAATCCATAGTTGCATCACAAGACGAGCATTTTACAGTCGGTCATTTATGAATATTCAGTCCAGAGTGGCTTTCCTTTAGAAACAAGAGTTGCTTTGGGAACCTAGGCAAATTCGGTATCAATAAAGACAGGTCTCCCGGCTACTTACGTAGCCGGGAGCCCTGTCTTTATTGATACCTTTCGTATCAAATGCAAATTACATGAAATATGGAATCGGTTTCATCTAAGAATGGGAAAAAAATTCATAAAACTATTAGCAATTTCAACCGAAAAAAATGCAACTTGGAATGTGCGGGGGGGGGGGGGGGGGTGTTCGCCTTTATAATGTAGGCTACATGCAATAGCGCGTAGTGACCTGATTTGGAAATTTGCAGTAAGATATGATTACCAAAACGAAGCCTAATTAAGAAAAAAAATTGGGAACGATGAGAAGTCGATAAAAGCTACAAAAAGGAACTGAGATATGAAAGAGAAGCAACTGTAAAAAGTCGACAGTTCCCCAACATGAAAAAAGCAAAACGAGAAAAGCATACTGCCCAGTCTCCGGGAGGACTTGAACTCACGTACGTACAATCGGAGTCGAGTGCCATACCAACTAAGCCACGGCAATGCTGATAATACAGCGCACTGTAATTAATATTAATAGTCTATAGTGTAAAGTTGTGTGATATACAAGTAGAAGTGCCGGATGTAAGGGGGATCGTAAGCTGGAGCGAGCACCCCCTTTGACCTGCATCCTTAAATATTGGTAGCCTATACCGTACTTTAAATTGCCTGAAACACGCTCCAAAGAATTTTTCCAGTATGCTTGAATGTTACGCTTTTGATATTTATATCACGGCCTGTAAATGTTTCTTAGTAGCCTGCCCTATAAATGACATCAATAGGGGTGGGGGGAGGGAGGGGTAAAGCTCAGGAAGCCGTGGTTTTGCCGGTCGCAAAATTTTCCAATTTCTTCGGTAAACATGTAGTCGGGATAGGTCTAATAGGTACGATAAAATGTATAATCTCGACGCTGGCAGGGGGTAGCGCCAGAATTTGCGCGACAGGCGGGGTCCAAACATCACTACGTATGACTGCAGCCTGAAGCCCCGACAAGGGAGACAGAGGGCTGTAAGGTTTTCGAGAGCAAAATTCAAAATTTTCGGCCCGCATGTTGGGTTTTCAGGCGTAAAATTGGAAAATTTTGGGGATTCACTACAGGATCTGCCCTCATTTAGTCAAAATATCAAGTAAACCACAAGGGGCGACTGGCTATTGTGCACTACTTCAAACTTTAACGTTTCCCGACTACACTGGGAAATTTCAACGACCGTGGGGGGGGGGGGAGATCCGTCCTCGACGAGAGACATACATGGCACCTACCCTTTTCTGGTTTCACCACTGTCCCGATGACCTTCTTCAAATCCTCCAACTCGATCACAACATTTTCATTGCCCTTCGGACGTTGTAGAGTTCGAGCTTTACTTACTTGTGACTTTAACGTGCTAGAACTTTTGACTTTAACGTGCTAGAACTTTTCAAAGGCCTTCAAACGGACCAAAATCAAGTATACGCGAATCAATGGAAGAATGATTGCTGGTACACGTGCGAGCTTTTTGAAGTTTAAATAAATGCTAAGACTTTTTTGCAAAATCCTTACCGTAATGATATGGTAATTTAAATATCTTATAACGGCCAGCTTGTTGACTGTTCAGTGACTGGCATTTTTAGCCTGAAGAAGCATTTTGCATTCACATTAAGAGCTTATCAAGGGAGGGAGGGAGGTGGAGGGCGTTGGGGACGCCCCGGGTTGAAACACTTTAATTACTACTTTCTTCCATAGGCCGTAAAACTCGGCATTTGTCAAATTTGAAGTCACCTTCCCCCTTCAATTAAATGATCCTACATAGGCGGATGTACAAGGCTGTATTCAGCGAACCCGTAATCATTGCTTTATTATTAACCTCATGCAGCACTTAAAATTCGGTCCGATTTACAGACTAAAACGGGCCTTGTTAAGCTGTCTCTCATTCCTTGTCAAAGTTTTCAACACCACCATGTGACCCATCAATGCAAAGCTCACGAGTTGGTTGTTACTGGCACATAAGAATTTTCGAAGCATGATCATTGACTTTTTGAGCTACAGGCGCATGAATAAGAAACTTGTGATCCGCCACCCCCGCCCCTTGCCACTCACCAATATATGAGATAGGTCCGCTGTCTTTCCAAAACATCACAATCGGCTCAGGTGGTATGAATTTCAACCATTTTTGACAGCATAATCTCCAACTCCATCACTACCAAAATACATCTAACAAAGGATTCATTGCCCTCTCATAACAGGGTCAAAACTCAACCCAAACAAAATTTTTAGGGACTGCATGTTGAGGGTTCACCCCCCCCCCCCCCAGCCAAAGTGCAATTTTATGGAATGGTGGAGCGCCCCTTAAACGGCAGGGAAAACGCAGAGGGAGACTTGGTCAAGTTTAAAGGAACCGCTCTCTTCTTTTACAAATCATCGCACCATGAAACGTGGACAAAGGTCACCTATTGTTGACAGATTCTTAGCCCTACCCCTAAGAAACTTAATCCATAGTTGCATCACAAGACGAGCATTTTACAGTCGGTCATTTATGAATATTCAGTCCAGAGTGGCTTTCCTTTAGAAACAAGAGTTGCTTTGGGAACCTAGGCAAATTCGGTATCAATAAAGACAGGTCTCCCGGCTACTTACGTAGCCGGGAGCCCTGTCTTTATTGATACCTTTCGTATCAAATGCAAATTACATGAAATATGGAATCGGTTTCATCTAAGAATGGGAAAAAAATCATAAAACTGTTAGCAATTTCAACCGAAAAAAATGCAACTTGGAATGTGGGGGGGGGGGGGGGGTTGTTCGCCTTTATAATGTAGGCTACATGCAATAGCGCGTAGTGACCTGATTTGGAAATTTGCAGTAAGATATGATTAACAAAACGAAGCCTAATTAAGAAAAAAAATGGGAACGATGAGAAGTCGATAAAAGCTACAAAGAGGAACTGAGATATGAAAGAGAAGCAACTGTAAAAAGTCGACAGTTCCCCAACATGAAAAAAGCAAAACGAGAAAAACATACTGCCCAGTCTCCGGGAGGACTTGAACTCACGTACGTACAATCGGAGTCGAGCGCCATACCATCTAAGCCACGGCAATGCTGATAATACAGCGCACTGTAATTAATATTAATAGTCTATAGTGTAAAGTGTGATATACAAGTAGAAGTGCCGGATGTAAGGGGGATCGGAAGCTGGAGCGAGCACCCCCTTTGACCTGCATCCTTAAATATTGGTAGCCTATACCGTACTTTAAATTGCCTGAAACACGCTCCAAAGAATTTTTCCAGTATGCTTGAATGTTACGCTCTTGATGTTTATAGCACGGCCTGTAAATGTTTCTTAGTAGCCTGCCCTATAAATGACATCAATAGGGGTGGTGGGAGGGAGGGGTAAAGCTCAGGAAGCCGTGGTTTTGCCGGTCGCAAAATTTTCCAATTTCTTCGGTAAACATGTAGTCGGGATAGGTCTAATAGGTACGATAAAATGTATAATCCCGACGCTGGCAGGGGGTAGCGCCAGAATTTGCGCGACAGGCGGGGTCCAAACATCACTACGTATGACTGCAGCCTGAAGCCCCGACAAGGGAGACAGAGGGCTGTAAGGTTTTCGAGAGCAAAATTCAAAATTTTCGGCCCGCATGTTGGGTTTTCAGGCGTAAAATTGGGAAATTTTGGGGATTCACTACAGGATCTGCCCTCATTTAGTCAAAATATCAAGTAAACCACAAGGGGCGACAAGCTATTGTGCACTACTTCATATTTTAACGTTTCCCGACTACACTGGGAAATTTCAACGACCGTGGGGGGGGGGGGGATCCGTCCTTGACGAGAGACATACATGGCACCTACCCTTTTCTGGTTTCACCACTGTCCCGATGACGATCAGTCCCCTGACGTTCTTCAAATCCTCCAACTCGATCACAACATTTTCATTGCCCTTCGGACGTTGTAGAGTTCGAGCTTTACTTACTTGTGACTTTAACGTGCTAGAACTTTTCAAATCCCTTCAAACGGACCAAAATCAAGTATACGCGAATCAATGGAAGAATGATTGCTGTACACGTGCGAGCTTTTTGAAGTTTAAATAAATGCTAAGACTTCTTTGCAAAATCCTTACCGTAATGATATGGTAATTTAAATATCTAATAACGGCCAGCTTGTTGACTGTTCAGTGACTGGCATTTTTAGCCTGAAGAAGCATTTTGCATTCACATTAAGAGCTTATCAAGGGAGGGAGGTGGAGGGCGTTGGGGACGCCCCGGGTTGAAGACACTTTAATTACTACTTTCTTCCATAGGCCGTTATACTCGGCATTTGTCAAATTTGAAGTCACCTTCCCCCTTCAATTTAATGATCCTACATAGGCGGATGTACAAGGCTGTATTCAACGAACCCGTAATCATTGCTTTATTTTTAACCTCATGCAGCACTTAAAATTCGGTCCGATTTACAGACTAAAACGGGCCTTGTTAAGCTGTCTCTCATTCCTTGTCAAAGTTTTCAACACCACCATGTGACCCATCAAAGCAGAGCTCACGAGTTGGTTGTTACTGGCACATAAGAATTTTCGAAGCATGACCATTGACTTTTTGAGCTACAGGGGCTGGGTTAAAGCTCAGGAAGCCGTGGTCTTGCCTGTCGCTAAATTTTCCAATTTCTGCGGTTAACATGTCGTCGGGATAGGCCTAGCTATAGTATGTACGATAAAATGTGTAATCCGGACGCTGGCAGGGGTTAGCGCCAGAATTTGTGCTACATGGGGGTCGAAACTTCCCTTCCTAGGACTGCAGCCTGAAGCCCCGACAAGGGAGACGGAGTGCCGTAAGGCTCTGAAACCATGTCAAAGAGCGTTGGAATTAGTGCCCGCTTGCGTCATTATCTTCCTTGTGAGATCCTTGTCACAATGTATAATAGTCTGATTCATCCCCACCTTTCCTATTGTGCTCTTCTCTGTGGTGGTACATATTATTGTTCCAGGATTTATCCCCTCTTAGTCCTTCAGAAGAGAGCTCTTCGCCTTATAGTTAATTATCATCCGTCTCAAACCACTCCCGACTTGTTTACAAAACTCAACATTCTCCATGTTTTCGATATTCATCGCCACCAAATTGGTATTTTATATACTCCTGGTTTGACAATACTCTTCCAAATATCTTCAAATCCATGTTTCACTTTCGACATGAGACACACACCTTACACGTATAATGAATTCTCTTTCTACTCCCTCATTTAGGCTTACATCTTCCCAAAACACAATTCGTTTCACTGGACCCACTGTTTGGAACTCCCTCCCACTTGACATTCAACGTTGTCACTCTTTGAACTTATTTAAAAAATCTCTCAAACTTTTTCTTATGAGTAAACGTAGTTGACTTTTTTCTTGCTCCTCTGTTTGTTATTTGTATTATACCCTCCATTCCTTTTTGTAAAAATTGTCTCTTTCTTGTGGTAAAGTTCTGTTTCAGAGGGCTCTTTCCACAAGCTCCATGGAGCTTTTCTAAGTTTCCTCCTGAGTCTCTTTCCAGTTTTATCTCAGCTGTATTATATTTGATATTGTATAAAATCTGGTGAAAAAAGACTCAAATAAATGTTGTTGAAATCAAACCATTGAATCGCTGATGGTTCGTGATTTCCGTGACTACCTGTTGTTTCCTTTTGATAACACAGTAAGTGATTTAAAGGAGTAAAATTTCGACTCTACCCTTTCTGGAAAAGGTAAATTTCTAAAACATTGTATCTCACCGGGCACCGATCCAGACATTTCGAAAAGGGGGGGGGGGGGGCGGCTAGCCCCTTGAATATTATCCAAGATTAATATTATGTTAATTTTCGCGTATTTGTTATTGTTGATGTGGCGAGAAAGGGGGGACTGAGGCCGGGAAAGCCCCCCCCCCCCGATCCGCGCCTGCTCACACTAACGAATTCAATGTTTCAATTTAAAAGACATAAGAAGTTCCATTTTTGGTAAGCTAGAAGGTATGGTGGGTTAAATGTTAAATTGTACGCTACATGTCAACCAATGACGACCTCACCTTTTATAGTGTCAATAACTCACCTCCCCACTCCTACCCCCAAAATGTTTTGTGACACGTGGTTAACCGTTAAAATGGTCCACTTTCCAAAATATAGAACCCATACATTGAAGAAGCTGCATACGGGCCTGAAGCACTACGGTATTTTGTACCGTAATGTATACAAGTTCGTACCTACTACAAAGTAGGGGGTGCCAGGTGGGGGGAGTTACATGCTCATCGTCTGGGAAGGATTCCCTCACTCCCTCTGGAAAATTTTCCAGTTTTGATGGTAAACCTTAATTGGTACGATAAGTAGCCTGTGTAATGCTCGACGGCTACCAGTCGAGCTGCCCAGACATAGCCTTCTACTGTGCATTATTCTTCAGGGGTGTGTGGACTAGGGCTTTGTCCCTGCTGGCTGGCGGGTTCCGGGTGTTTCTCCAATATTTGAGAGAGGGGTCGGGGCTTGTCTTGCAGTTGCTGGTCAGTTGGTTTGACCAGTGTTGTGTGCTGGGCCATAAAGTTTGTTGTTAGGGATTGTGTGCTTGGGTGTCCTTTGGATGGTGGGTTGCTAGTTCTGTCTCAGCGTGGTTTCTGATTGGATCCTGTGTCGCTGGTTTGCTCGGTTTTCTTGGGGACGTCTTTTTGTCTCTTGATTTGGGCTGACCGCGGTGTTGGTGTCGTTTGACTTGGTTTATGGGCGGTAGAAGGGGATTTTAATGAAGTGCCATGGGGTTGACTTGTGGTGAACCGATGTCGCTTGGATATTGTTGGCAGGAATGCTGCTGTGGGTGGATCTCTGCTTGGGTTCATGGTGGGTCACAGGGAGTTGTGGTTTTATGGTGGTTTTCGTCTTGGAGGGGGATGCTGGTGGAGTGGCTCAGGTTTCTGTTCCAGGCCCTGTCATTTTTTTTTTTGTTAACATCGATGATGTTGGTGGCTCTCCTTTCGGAATAAATGACTTTGCTGATGATACCGGCCGGGCGGGGGGGGGGGGGGTAGAATGATGGGAAGGATGCTTCACTGCTGTGGGAGGACTTGGATGGGTTATTTTCGTGGTGTCGGGCTTGACGGGTGTCTTTCGGTGCGAAAGAGTGCTGAGATCTTCATGGTTTTGGGTAAAGGGGCTTGAGTTGTGGCTGCACCATAAGTGGACATGTTTTGGGAAGTATGTCTTTGGAGGAGGGTCTGCGTATTGTCCTTGCTGTTGTTTTAGGGCCTTCTGGGCGGTGTGCGTCTACTACTGCCGGGGAGGGTAGGGTACTCGGACTGATCAAGAAGAATTTCAGTATAGTTTTAGTGGAGAAAGAGTATTGAATCTGTACGGTAAGACCCCAGTTCGACTATGAAGTGGAATCCCTTTTATGAGAAGTACGAATTCCTTGTTTGGAAAATGTTACGAACGACTCGCTGTATATCCACATTTCTTTCAAGTTTTCAAATTTAAAATCGATATCAATCCCCTTCTGCCCTTTCTTGATATTTTTAACAGTCAAATTAATCAAAGCCTAGAGTGGACATATGACTGAAAAAATATGCACAGGCATCTTGATTTCCAGACTCTTAGCCACAAAAAGTAGATATCAAATTTTTTCAACACTACTTTAGGTACATTCATGTCTGGAAAACCGCATGAGAACGTACTAAATTGGTGTCACAGTGGCGTATCCAAGATTTATCAATGGAGGGGAACTGAACGCGTCCAGGGTCAGAGGTATAAAACGCAGCAAACGCACGGAACAATTTTTGGGGATAGCGATCTGTTTTTACACATCGACAAATCCAGTTAAGATTAAAAAAGAAAATATTTGGAAACATTTGTGGGCCCTCATTTTTTCTTTTGTTTTAAAATTTTACCAATGCAATGTAGAATCGGTTTTCCATTTCGACCGGCCCAGTAAATGTGATGGACAATTTCAATATCAGTGGAGGTTGTCCCTAGGACACAGGCCATCACCAGTACCCCAGTCCCTTATTTTCTGTCCAGAAAACAAAATTCCATGAGCAAGGTGCCATTGGCAGTCTACAAATAGCAACTTGCAAAACACAATCACCGTTGTTTACCCTTTTCTGTATATAATACCCTATAAATCGGGCTTACGGCAGGTTGATGCAGCGGGCGTGATGGTGGAAGGGAGAATAATCGTACAAAGATTGCATGGGGTTTTGCAATATTTCCACTTACACTATCCTACGGGGAAATAATAATACATTTAGCGTACATGGTGAATTGGCGACAAGTACTCTGATAATTAGTATTTTTAAGAAATTTTAGCATTTCTTACTTCATTTTACACAACATTAGCTATCTACAAGTAAAGGATTAACTGCATACTTAAAAGACCATATAAAGATCCCAGTTTGCCTGTCAGTAACGGTTTTTTTTTTTCCTTTTTTCACATTCACACTTACACCCAGTCGATTTCTTCATGATGTAGCAGAATTTACAACGAGGAGGATGTATGACCGTAGAGGTTAACATGGGGTTTTGCAATAACTCCGCTTACGCTGTCCTACGGGAAGTAATAGTGTGACAATTAGGCGTACTTGATGGATGCTCTCGATGCGCACCGAAAAGTTGCATGTTAAAGACATTGCAGTAATTTACTTCATTACATTGCTAAAGTAAACCATTATACTAAACTTACCTTCATTCCGATTATTTTGATTATTACTTTGTACATTTTTGCAGGCAAAATGATGGTTCCCTACTCTTTGGTTTGGGGTAGGTGAGCACTAAACGAACCTCAGAAATCAAGATTTTATTTTTTTTAATAACCTACATTGAAGGACTATCGGGCCGGTCGATAGTGCAAGGGGTTTGCGGGTGGGGAGGATGGATGATGATATAAGGCTATAGCCCCTAACCAGATTGTTTTGCGGGGAGGACCGCTTTTCTATTCCGAATTCGAGGTAGAATTTGTATATATGAATGTGAACGCTGTCCAGGGCAGCCGGGTATGGTGTTGTAAGGGGGTAGGTTGCAATATAATTAAGAATTTTTCAGTAATGAAGGATACTCATGCAGATGTTAAATAATGTGTCAAGACTTGCATACTTTGAAGTACCATATGCCCAAGGGTTGGCCTAAACGAAGCTCTTTCAGAACTTTTTATTTATGAAGCTGGGGTCGACTGACCCCTCGTCCCGCTCCAGCATGTGTTTTGTTTGGAACTTAGGATTTATAAATTCTTTCACCGCTGTCCAGAACGATGTCGAAACCTACTAGTAAGTGTAAAGATGCATTGAAGTGACAGAGAAGGCATTTTAAAATGTCTTATCTACTTTCTAGTTCGTTTCATCCATCTACGCAGTACAAAGTATCGATATCAGTACTATAAAAACAAAGGCAAAATATGTACACGCCAAAACTTCCTAGATACGCCCGGCCTGATGGAGGGGAGAGTAACCCCTGCTGTATTTCAGACGTTTTCAGTGGTTAGCCACTCTGGGGTCAGTTTGTTCGGAAAAGCAGTGCCGTCGAAAAGTAGCCTAAGGTTGCGGGAAGCTGAACCATTCATCTCCAGACGTTTGGTATTTTCAAAGGTAATTTTATCCGTTTTAAGAAAAAAGTTTTTAGAGAGAAAGCTGCAGAGGGGAGTGAATTCAGGTTGTAATATCGAAAGGGAGTCGAAGGTACATGTCGCGACGCTTCCCCATCTTCCCAGATGTGAGGTCCCGGGGCCCGCTTTAATGCCCCTGGTGGGGTCCAGGGGCAACGTCTTGATGGGAGTCTAGGAGACGAAGTTCCCGAACCTCTCCAGAATTAACGAAATTGTGAACACTGGAATGATGCATTTAAAGCTTCTTTAAATTGGATGGGCAGTACACTGACTGACCCACCGAAGTCACAATTTGACACCTTTAAATAGCCTTACTCCGTCTGACGAGAACTTCAACATTGATGATGCAAAGGACTTGAGGGTGGAGAGGAGGATGCCTGATGGTGAGTGTTTCCTGGGGCTTTGGAATACGGTAACTTCAACCAAATTGTCCTACAGGAAATAATAATGGAGAAACTAGCACTCGATATCATGATGGGTGCGCATGAAGTGGGTCGAAAAATTGCTGTTTACGACGTTTTTAGCTATACGAGTAATAGAAAAATATAAGAAACGTATCCTCAGGGGGAAGGTTTCCCTTTCGCCTCCCTTTCACCCCCTTAACCCCGATAGCAAAATTTGGTCGGCCTGACTACGGACCGCTGTCGGCCACTCCGGAGTCTGCCAGAGAAATGTTCGGTGGTTCCCCGGTGATCCGCGGATGGTGGAGACGCTGATTGGTTGAAAAGTTGTATGGCATCATGCAAGTTTTCGTTCAGCCAGGGGATCCCCGATGGCCCTCCGTCGTCCTTTTGGCCACCGGCCAGGGGCGACAATCCGTATTCAAATGTGGGGGGGGGGGGACGGGGGACATACATGACTTAGCAAAAACCAATCACTTTGGTTTTGAAGAGGGGGAATCTTCCTATAGACCCTTTCCTCCCCCCATCCTCCCCCCACCCACCCCCATGATGACTGACGTTGTCCTATTCTAATAAGAATTATCATTTCAAAGTTAACATGACCATCATAGATTATCTGCCAGGTGAAATACACGGAGTCCACGGAATTACTTCAAGATGTTATTTTCATCATGTCCCAAAATAGCTGAAACAAAGCTTCGATCATTATCGGAGATCATAGACCCGACCAGGCCCGCTGCTAGAGTGATATATTTGGGGGTGTGAAGGTCCCAAATTCCGACCGGCTGGATGTTTTTTCCAACTGAGTGGAGGTGTTTAAATTGCACTTTGTTTATGCGCTCTGCGTTTTGTATACAGCAGTGGGGATACTTCCTTTGTCACTACATGAATGTGTCGTCCTGGCGGAGGGGTCTAAGGGGAGGGGCATCCCCCTCCCCTTTGAGAAATTTTTGTTAATTTAAGGCTGCTTAGGTGCAAAACGGTGCTATCTTTGGGATATTTTTGGAGCTGATCGTACATGGCTGGAAAATGTCCATAATTTAGTGAATTCAAATTTTTCCGACTGGCTGGATGTTTTTACTAACTGCAGTGGCGGCGCGTAAATTGCACCTTTTTTATTCACCCTGCGTTTGTATACAGCGTGGGGATCCTTCCTTTGTCACTATATAAAGGTTTCATCCTGGGGGAGGGGCGTAGCCCTCCCCTTTGAGAAATTTTTGTTAATTTGAGGTTGCTTAGATGCAAAATGGTGCTATCTTTGGGATATTTTCGGAGCTGATCGTTGTATAGCAAAGGTGTGAAGGATTAGCAAGGGCGTTTTTCAGAATGCGTTGAAGTCATAAGTGTATTAACAATCACCCATCTGTAGGCCCGGATCCAGAAATTTTGAGGGGGGCCCAAGATGGAAAATCTAATGTGCACCGAAGGTTCACCACGAGCGCAAAGCTCGAGTCCCTACGCGTGGTGTCCAGAGGCCCGCGTTAGGGCCCCTGGCGGGGTCCAGGGGCGGAGCCCCGGCGGGGGTCCAGGGGGTAAAGCCCCCGGAAGCTCTCGCAGTATTGCATTTTAGGAGCACAGAAATCGGCTCCAGTTCTTATGTCAGTGAGATTTTATACCTTTTCATGTTGCATGGAATTTGATGTGTATGGCTCAGTATAAGTTACTCTATGTACCTGCAGAAGTTCCGGAGAATAAGTTATCTTAAAACTTAAACGCCAACATTATGAGCCCATGTAGGTAACTTGAAATGATTTTACCATAATGAGTGTTTTATTTTCGTTATGCGGTATTCGGGTATAGGACGTCAGATGAAACAATTGCGCGCGAAAATTTGAATTTACATTTGAAACCATTGCTATTACAAACGGTGTCAATTCCCTTTATGTGTGTCTATCAATTAGAAGGTGGGTTCGATACTAATTTTTCAGTTCTCATAAGAAGAGGAGGGTGAAAAAATGAATATCAGTTGCTTTACATCCTTACAATGCTGGCTCCTCTGAAATCACGTTTATGCACACGAATAATTGGCTTATGGTAGAACCCCACCGGTGAGTAATGCGAATACTTTTGGGACCTTATTGATAGTAACCGGAGAAATTCAAGGCTAAAAGTGCGTAGATCAAGCGAAAATCAAGAAATATCGAGAAGACTTTGCAAAAATCTTGAAAGATTTCAAAATGATATTTGGTAAAAAGTGATAAAAATAAATCCATTACTCAATAAAAACATACCTCTCTCCGTAAGCGTAAACAATTGCGCGCGTAGCGCGCCGAAAATTTTCGATATAGAGCCTCCCGGGAACTCTGCATTAATTGTACACTGAAAAGGGGGGGGGGGGGCAACAGGACTCTCACAACCTGACATCCATGTGGGATGAAAGATGATATATCCCCTTCTGTATGGATTTCTGAAGGGTATACCCTTCAGAAATCTATGACCGATGGTGCCGGCGGGAGTTGGTGATTGGGGGAACCGCAGATAACTGCTAAACCGTGCCTTTTTAGGCTAGTGGGATATTGTATACGCTCTATACAAGAGTAGGAGAGCCTTTTCTTTTTTGTACATGAGAGTGCAATCCCAGGAAGGGGTTTACCTTCCCCTTTGAGAAATGTTTGTTAATTTTAGGGAGCCTATGTACAAAATGGTGATATCTTTCGGTCATTCTAAAGTGATTGTATGTTTAAAAAATGTCTACAATTTAGTGAATTCTAACTTTCGTTCGGGTCAAAAAGGGGAGTAAGAGACGGTAAATATATTGTCTTCAAACCTCCCTAAGTCCCAGGAAAAATCATGGGCGTGGATCCATCTCCAAAAGTGTGTGTGGAGGGAACTGTTCCACATTTGTGAATCGCCGTCCTGGTGGAAGAAGCAGTGGTGGTAGCCAGAATTTGCGTTAAGGGGAGGCAATAAGTTTTGTGACCGTCGGCATGGGGGAGGGGTCTAAGGGAAATTTTTCTAGAACTGAATGCCCTCAGATGCGATTTGGTGCAACAAAAGTGTACGATTTTTAGGTTATTTTTCGTCTTTAAATTTCGTTTTTCTAGGCATAATTGCAGTCTGTTCCATCATTTTTGAAAAAGTGAGGGGGACTTTTTGACGATGTCCCCCTTCCAAAAAAGTGAGAGGGATGCGTCTCCCTGTCCCCCATGATCCATGCCCATGGAAAAATTCTATACGCAATTATACCTGTGTGGAGTACACAGAAACATTCTTGGACTATAATGAAATACTTTATTTACATTTTAAAAGGATATCCAAGGTTGACAGAGAACAGTATAGAGCCTCCCGGGAGCTCTGAATTAGTTACAGTATACAAAAGAGGGACCAACGGGATTCTCACTGCCCGACGTCCATATGGGAGGAGATATGATATATCACCTTGTCTTTTTAGGTATAGCAAGAGGGATGTTGGACAGGCAAAATTCGTTTCAGAAAAGTTTTTCGTCGTTATTAAACGTCGCGGTAAAATGTTTGGAAAATAAGCAACGGCAATTACGTACTTTCAATCTTTCAAACCATGTGCTAGACTAGATTAGTCAAAGATCCCATAATGATAAGGGCCCTACAGAGAAGGAGATGTACTTTTTAGAAAAATGTTTGCATTGGAATAATTTCTTTCGTCATAGCTTTGTCAATGGTATATGAAATCGGGTGTAAACCCTGTCGTATGCGCGCGAAGCGCGCCGAACTTTTGAATAAAAATTAGTCCATGACAAAACCTGCATTCAGAACCTGCATCGGACACTGTCACTTTCCCACCAACCTATGCTATTCAGAAACGAATCTTCTGACTGAGAATTCTTAAAAAGCACTTTTTTCCTTTGTTCCCCCGTGAGTAGTTACCGAAAGCTATTGATAATAAGGACAACTCTGACACAAGGCTTGACTCTAGCGGAGCGTGCGAAATGTTGGAATTTGTCAAGAATTTCCAAAACTTATGATAGTTTGAGAAAAGGTTGTGAAAGAAAATGGTTAGAACAAATAAACCAATCATCAAAAATACATCTCACCCTCCACAGAAATCTGTAGCTTAAACGACTTTTGGGACCATTTTAAAAATTTTCAAGAATCGATGGGGGAGGGGAACACACGTCACCCATTGCCCACTGCGCCGACGCCACTGTCTGTAGCTTAAAAACCTTTTGAGTTCATTTTAAAACTTTTCAGACAGTTTCAAAATCGAATAGGGTATGCACGCCGCTACTTTGCCTGCAACAGCTGGTGCCACTGTACACAATAGCACGTCACCTGACAGCTTGTCTTTTGTATTCATTCTGCAAGGTCTGTATGAGGAAAACTTTGCCTCTCAATCCCTCTAGATTACAAAAAATTTCACTCTTTAACACAAAATTGTTACTAAATTTCAGTGCAGCTAGCAGGGCTCATACTGCATATGTCACGATGTTTACTTATTTAGATGTTAAGTCAAGGATCATTTCTCAGCTATTCAACTGTTTTCGAACATTGTAGCCCTCCTTTCGTCGCCAACCACTGTGAAAGATATCTAAAGCGCTCGGTAAAAATTTTTGAAAAGTGTTTAACGCAACAACGTACTTTCAACCTTCCACAAGGGGGGGGGGGACATGTAGTATGTTGTGTGACTGCTGGTCTGGGGGAGGTGTCTAAGGGGAGGGGGTGCCCCTCCCCTTTGAAATATTTTGAAAAATTAGGTGTCCTTACATGCAATCTGGTGCCACATATGTTACCTTTTGAAGTAAAATTTGTGTTAAAAAATTTACGTCTTTTTAGGAACTAAAAAATAGGCATCGGTGAGGGGGGCATGGCCCAATGGGGTGTCCCCATCCCCTTTGAAGAAATTTGAAAAATTCGGTGTTCCTACAGGAAATCTGATGCCAAATATGCTACCTTTTGAAGTAAATTTGTGTTAAAAAATTTACGTATTTTTAGGAACTTAAAAAACATCGGAATCAGTGAGGGTGGGCATGGCCGAATGGCCCTCCCGTCTGCGTACGCCACTGATTGGATGATCCCATGTTGATGCGAGGCCCCTACAGATGTTTGGAGATGTATGTCTGTTTTCGGAAAGTGTTGTTATCAGAATAGTTCCATGTATAATTACCTTTTTAATGGTCATGAAAAGGAATGCTAACCGTGACGTATGCGCGCGAAGCGCGCCGAAATTTTGTCATTAAATTAGACTTCCCTGACGAAATCTACATTCAGAATCTGCATCGAGACACTTAACAATTGCCCAACAAACCTACATGCCACTAAAAAAGCCAGTCAAATAGAGCCACGACACTACTCTTTTACGCAAATGTGGGGGGGGGGGACATTTGATATTGTGTCCCCCACCCATCGAAATGTGGGGGGACGTGTCCCCCCGTCCCCCCCAGGATTGACGCCCATGCCACCGGCGGACCGCCAGATTTTGCAATCAGGGATTTTTCTGCCCCCACGTCCCATACACAGTGGCGTAATAAGGGGCGCAAAATGAAGGCAGACGAAAAAGAAAACTAGAGAATAAGATAGGAAAACAAAGAATAAGATCAGATAAAATAGAAACAGAAGGGAAAGGAAAATGAAAGCTTGTGTACTCTTCGCGTCCCTCCGCCTGTGGTGAATTGTTAATTCGTGACGCCAACAACACTTAAATTGCGCGCAATGATGCGGTCATGTAGTTCTTTTGTTGCAAGAATGACACGGCCAGCTGGGTCTTAAATAAGAGTTTGCTGAGTTCCCAAAGGGGATGATCGAGCAGACAGGAAGTCCCATCCCCGGGTGTGGGGGCGCACGTCGAATCACTTGACCCCATGCAAATAACCCTTGAGACGTCACTGCCCATATACGCGCCTATCCCATAATGCCGGAAATGGCACTCAAGTTCCGTGCTTTACAGAAGTTGAATCTAAAAAATCCTTTTCTTTATAAATCTCGGAACACAGATCGAAGTGATAAAGCTTTGCTTTGAAACTTTCTGGGACAAGCCCTGCTTCCCCTCTCTCTTCCCCGCCGCCGATGACCTCTGACGGGCATAATACATTACACCATTACAATGTCTTCTCTATGAGTTCATGACGCGCGTCCTCTTTTCCAGGGAGCAAACGCGATTACCTACAGAGCTGCGCAGACCTCCATACCATGCTGTGGGACTATGTGAAAGGCAGCTGTCGGAGTTCAACTATCGTGTCTCAGAAAAGAACAAAGACTGGCTGCGCAGGTTAGCTTCATTGCTATTAGTTCACATTCACAGACGTGAATTGTTTACACGGTTGGTGTATGTAGTATGGGATTTGGAAGGTAGTCGAGTAGATCGTAGGCTTAGGCGCATATCGGATTCGGCTATCGGATCGGACAAACTAGCGGACGGTAGCAGCAGGGTCTACATTTTCTTGATAAGTCTTATAGTCAATAATCACCATGATGGGTTGAACACGAGATAACGGAAACGTTTAAATATTTGTATATTTGTAAAAGTTTGGTGTGTTTTTTTATTTCTCTTGCGGTTTTGTTTACTTATTTCCGAATACCAGCTGTTTGGCGTGGATTTAAACGTGTTCTGTCATAGTCACAGTGGTCCTCCTACAGGCTACATTCAACAACTTCCCTGCAGCATCCCAGCTTTTCATGATTACAAGTGTAGTGTGGTCCTAATCATTACAGCAGTGTACAGTTTGACTTGACGTGACATAATCAGAGTTAGCCCACTGAATCTACCATTTAGCGATTGTAAAAAGGAATAACTGTTGGAAAGATGTATTTGTGGTAAGTATGACATAGCCTAGCCACCAAGAAGCCTAGTCTATTACAGTTTACATTATTTAAATTAAAACGTTACTGACACAATTGCCCCAATTAGTTGCCTCTACAGAGCCCACCCCAGTTATGTATAGGTTAGGTTAGGTTAGATGAGGTTTAACGTCCCAGTTTCCAACCAATTGGTTCAAGTAATGTATAGGACAAGGAGCCCATTGGAAAGTGTGTAGGTTACCCTGAATATCTTCGAGTGTTTGGTTACGACATTACACACCAATTCAATGGAGTCGTGTTCTTGCCTTTTGCATACATTGTGCATTTATCATATGTTGTATGCCAAATTGGCATGGTGTAGCAACTAGCATACCCCTTAATGGAAACTGGAAAGATCTAGGCCTAACTGGTGTAAAACTTAGGTGGATCAGATGTAAATTTTTCTGTAACTTTGTAAGGGCAGGTACAGTAAGTCCAGTCAAATTTAAAAATTTGCATCCAACATTCCAACTGTTACTGCCTTCTTCCCCTGAAAATTTGTATTAAGGAAGTCCACAGAAATTTTAGATTCATCATCAGACAGTTTTGCTAAGGGACTAGCCTATCTCATGTTGACAACTTTACTTAGGCCTATAGGCCAAATAAAATTGTATGTTACTTGGCTCAGCAGACTAAATCACCTGACACTACTGTACAACCTAGCCTACATTTAATAGCAGTGCCTTCTATCATGGTCGGGTCAGTGTATACAAATATTTTTCTCAAAATATAACTGAGATCAAGTTGGCCGGAAATGGCATGTTTGCTTTATTACTGTAGCTACAGTCCAGGGCTAGCTACTAGCCAAACTGGAAAGTTTTCCCTTACAGTGGGAAAGTTTTGAGATTTTAACTTTTTGCATGGCAATGACCCAATTTCACAGAAATCTGTGAGATTTAAGATGGGTTAGGAATATTTTTACAGCACTTTATGTTCACTTACATGTAAATGGGACAAATTGTGAGAGTTCCCAACATGGCAGTGGGTACTTCATACTCCAGACGTGATATGATTTCTACCAATGTGATGCCTGGTCAGGTACCAAACTGCATTGCTAGCTGCACCGGTCAAATTGGGGACTTGCATGGCAAACTTTTGAGTCAGGACTTCATAGCTAAATGATATTCTTCAAATGTAAGTACATAATACGGAGACAACCCAGTTATGTATGTGTGTTCTGTTTGTTTGTTTATGTGTTTTTTGTGTTTTGCAGAAATTGCAAATATATGTTTCCTTTTCTCTCTTTTATTTTTTTGTAGGGAGTCACCCACCTTGTTAAGCCAGTCATTGCTTTCTGGATGACTTCCTTTTTCATCATATGTTTATATGTAATGTGATGAAACAAAATAAAATAAAATGAAACGTATCAAAAGAGAAAAAAAAAATATGTGCACTGCATAGGTCAAACTCAAGAAAGGAATATTGAAACAATTACCATATACAACAGTAGAGGTTCTTTGTAATATTTGTTGCATTAATGATTAATCAGTATTGTGTTATATCAGTATTGTGCCTGCCATGGTACTGAACCATACAGTATAAGAGCACAGATTAAGTTCCCCATTGGTGAGAAATTTATGCTAACTGTAGAATGGGAAGTAGAGAAATTGTTTTCATGCAGCTGGTAGTCCAATGTTTATGTTTTGAACTAAAGAAGTAGCTCTATCTAGTAGTCCAGCTGTACATAACGTGTGTACTGCAGGAAAACCTAGGACCTGACGATACAGGGTAGAACACTGTAGATTACAAGTGCTGTTATAGTAGGCTACACCTTTGGTAATTAAGGAAACCATTATGTTATCACATATTACCCTCAACCTTTAAACCTAGTATAGAATGTGGCCATTATGAAATTTTACCATCTCTAGATGCACAATCTCAGTGTACATAACTGCCATGACAATTGCTAACTCCACTCAGGATCAGAGGCTGAAACTCAATCATTTTTGGTTTTGATGGTCAATAGAGAAACCTGTGCAGTGGGGATGGGGTGTGTGTGTGTGTGTGTTTGTGACGCTTAGCTCGTTAACACAATATCTGAAGAAGGGAAACTGACAGTTTTCAAACTTGATACATACTACATAGATGTCCCATATTGATAGGAAGGGTCCTATAGTTCTTGGTGGAGGTCAAGCGTCATCTGGTCACCGGGGTCCAACTCTCAAAACCTTGTTAACACAATATCTCAAGGTAGGAAGCTTGGGTAGATTCATATACATAGTATGTTGAGTCTACATATTGTGAGGAGAACCCCATTGTTTTTGGTAGCGGTTAAAGGTCATCAGGGGTCACCAGGGGTCAAACTGAAAAATTTTTTAACATGATATCTCAAGTTAGGAAGCTCATACTTAGTATGTGGATGCCTTACACTGAGAACAAAAATCCTATTGTTTTTGGTGAAGGTCAAAGGTCATCTAGGGTCACTGGAGGTCGAACTATGAAAACCTTGTTAACATGATATCTCAAGGTAGGAAGCTTGAATAAATTTCATACTTGGTAAGTGGATACTGTACTTTATTGGAGAGGTAGAACATTGTTTGTGGTAGAGGTCAAAGGTCATCTGGGGTCATCAGGAGTCCAACTCTCAAAACCTTGTTAACATGATATCTCAAGGTACGAAGCTTGGATAGATTTCATTTGTAGTGGGCAAGTCCAAGCTAAGGTCCCCTCAAATAGCAAATTATGAAACTAATAATATGAATGCATAATTGGTATCATTGTAAAGCTAACAGTTCATATTAAATCATGACAGCTTTTGTTTCATGAAAAAATCCATAAATCAGGGGAATAATACCACCTAATTTGCATAATTAGCATAACTGGCGTTTCGTATGGGACATTTATTAATTGATGTAACTTACTGAAGAAGTACATTTAATCTATTTTTTTTCCATGGACATATGTAACAAATCACAAGGTTTCAAATAAGGCTGAAAAGTTTGTAAAAAATTAATTGAATATGCTAATTAGGCTATCGCCAAAGGTCATTTGTCCCATACGAAACATTTTCCCTCGATATTTTTGACCCTACAGGAAGAGTTGAGATTTTTTTTTCAAAATTTTCTCAAAACCTCTAATTTACAAGATATTCATCTTATTAAATCACTTTGCGTTTCATGAATATTTTTTGCTTTTAATTAATGGCTAATTACTTATTTGTTTCGTATGGGACATTTGCGTTTCGTATGGGACATTTGCACAGAGGTGGATTCTAACAATGGAGGTTTTTATGCACGGTATCCCCATAGTTATGGCTAGGAATAGGTGCATGGGGATTTGGAAACCTAAATCAAACTTGGGGTGATCTTTTTCCCTACCCCACCCACATAGTAGCCCCTCCCCATCCCCCACATTTAATGCATTAAGCCAACCTGCAGTGCAGCAAACTACCAGACACAAATCACAGTTGTAAACACAGGTAGTGTCAATTTCACTTTGATACTCCCAAAAGGCACAAGACAGTCAAATCAACAACGATTTTCACAATCTATACCTTTCCCTCCCTCCTCCCCCCTCCCGCCCCCTCCTCCTTCAAGTTACACACACACACACTCCTGGACCTGGACGTTAAGCAGGCACATGGCCTTCAAGCAACATTGTTCTGCAGGTTTCTGTTGTGTTGAATGGACATACAGTATAGTGTAGAATATATTGATTATTTGCAAAAATACAAGCCCCAGACTACTGTACAATAGGCTTCACGTAACCATGCGTACAGTACACCTCCCTGATAAAACTATCACTGAGTATATAGTGGGGTAGGAAACTGCATTCAGTTGTGGATTTGTTTAAACACAGGAATAATGGGGTTTCCCTTTACCACAACTACCTCTGGAGTACCATTGGGCAAGGTGCACCTGTACACTATTTGCCCAGTGCTTTTTGGGTGTTCTTGCCTTAGGGCGTGTTTGCCTTCGGGCGTGGTGTCGCCTCAGGAAGTGTTGTTACCTGTGGATGTGTGTTGCCTTCAGGTGTGAGATTTGGGGTGATTCTGGTCTGTGGTTGTTTGGGGGCTCAGGTGTTGCTTTGGGGCTGGGGCTGAGGTAGTTGTTGTTGGGATAAGTGTTTGTAGTGAGGGTGGTCGTTGGTGATGGGTGTGGTGGCGGTTTCTGTTTATTAGTGGTAACAAAGACTGTTTGGTTTACCTTGCTGTGTGTGGATAGTGTCTGGTATTACATGTCCGACAGGTTCGGTTTAGGCTAATGTTCGATTGTGTCTATTTCAAAACAGGTTAGATGAAAATAAAATAGTGGGAAAACCCTTTTGTTAAAGAATTAACAGACACACCCCACCAATTGGACAATGCAACAGCTACTGCGCAGTGTCAATAGTACACACTGCAGCCCACTTCACAATCAGTAACTACTGTAGTAAACAGTGTATACAGTACACACAGTACAGTATGTGTACTGTGTTATAGCCACTAGCGTAAAAAACATACTTTTGGTTTGGAAAATGCTGTTTTTTGCATGAAATCTTATGTTACAATGATAGTTTGAACTTCAGCTCATTGTTTTTAGACAACATTGGTGTTCTGGTGGTGGGATGTGATTTAGTTTAATCCTTAAAAACATTTTAGTGTAGTAGGGACAAAATGTCCCATACGAAACTGTCCCATACGAAACACTACATTTTTCAAACATATCCATTGTTCATCGCCATCACACAAAATTTTTCTTGGAAAATCTATTTATATATGTCCATAACTGTTGTATCTATAATATGTATTTCTAAAACTAAATTCTGACAAATAATTTCAGAGAAATTTGAGAATAACTACTTTTGGTCAAAAACTTGCATTTTCTCTGGTCCCATACGAAACGCAGTACATTAATGAGCCCTCACTCGTCATAATAAAACTCATTAAGCTGAATTTTTTCCATGATAGACTTAGTTATTATACTCAATATATAAGCTCATAAAACTGTAATAAAAAGCTCTCAAACTGAAGTTTCAGAGTTTTGAAAACTCTGATTGTCCCATACGAAACACGCGGAATAGCTTGGACTTGCCCTAGTACGTTAATGAAGTATGGTGCGAAGAACCCCATTGTTTTCGGTGGAGGTCAAAGGTTATCAGGGGTCATCAGGGGTCAGACTCTGAAAACCTTGCTAACATGATATCTCAAGGTGGAAGCTTGGATAGGTGTCATACTTGGTATGTGAATGTCTTATGGTCAGAACCCTTTGTTTTTTGTGTAGTCAAAGGTCATCTGGGGTCACCAGGGGTCAAGTTCTGAAAACTTTGTTAACATGATATCTCAAGGTATAGTTGGAAGCTGGGATAGAGGTCATACTTGGTACATGGATGCCTTATGGTGATGGGTAGAACCCTAGGCTATTGTTTATGCTGGAGGTCAAAGGTCACCTGGGATCACCAGGGGTCAAAAAGCAAAGTTTGCCAAGAATTTCTAAGATCAGATATGAACACAAAACTGTATTTTTCCAACTCATTAAGATAGCATTTGACTAGTGACTGAAAGAAAAAAGATATCATGGCATCATTTGGAATAAAACATGTATCATCGAAACCACCTACAAGATTCACAGCTTGAATACACTCACCAGCACATACGTTGGCTATAGATAAAATAGCATATATGATCAATGCATTTTTGCATTCTGGTTGCCACAGAGGCCATGGCCATCATATTTTTGGCAATGCAAAGTGCACACTTTTCAAGGGCACTTTGGCCTTGTTCCCGGCTGTGCCCTTCCTAACAAAATGCAACCAAACATATAGCCCACCAGATAACACAAAATCTTTTGTGTGGCCTTGATGCCCATTGAGATGCATTAATGTGCCCTGAAAGCTTATGAACATAAGGGTGCCCTCATGATGTCTTAGTTTCAGTACTGGATATTGTACAAAGGCTTTGATGGCACTTGGTCTCCAGAAATGAGGCTCAGTACTTAAGGGCAATAGGCAGTCGCCCCAAAACTTTCTTTGAAAAATCAGCAGACTCTTGCAAATCTTCTCTTATTGCATTACAAGTACCTCTGAAGACGTTTTGAACATAATTATTACAAACAATAGGTAAAGCAAGGCGAAATTCTCCTTGAATTCCACAATTCACTAACAAAAATATTGTCACATGATCAAAATAGGCCAATCATGAACTAGAGTGACAGGATACATAGGGCCAATGATTTTCCGCTTCACAAATCACAGAATTCCGTTTTTAACTTTCCAAAATCCGCAAAATTCCGTTTCAATCATAACCCATTTCCGTGATTTTCTGATTTTGGAGTAATTATGTTGAAAACAAGTCCTAAACATGTCTGGTTACGATCCTGAAGGCAGCAAACACTTGTAACACACAAGTGACTTAGCCTAACACACTATAGCATATGCAAACTGGAGCCTATACCGGCAAAATCTTGCCGATTTTCGTAAATGTCCTACTTGTTTTCTGATCGTAACTTCAAGGTGTTTTGATGGTTTTCAGGTAAATTTGCCACCATTTTAGGCGGTAAAATGTCTGTGTATGTCTTCAGTATATGCAGCCATTCATTTGGCATAGTTTTGAAGAAAAGTAGCTCACTTTTTTGTCAAAACTTGAAATGTATTTTGAGCCTGATAATTTTTGCTAAATTCCGTAAAATTCCGTGCAGAAAAGTAAATTCCGTTTTTTTCCGCGTTTTTCCGTGATCGCGGAAAATCATTGGCCCTAGATACACTCACTCTGTTTGGGGTGACTGCCTACTGCCTTTAAAGACAGATTTGCATAACCCCAAGTATGACTTTTAGTTGGGGGTAAACAAAAGTCTCAGTTGGTGACTACTCTTTGATTTACATCAGAGTTACAAAATTCAAAAGATGCAGAGCAGCTCATATCACACAGCATGCACAGAGAATGTTTTGATTACACATGGGGTCTCCTGTGCTCACCAGGATGTAGCCTTGAGCAGTGAACTATGTTTGTGTTTGCACAAGAAGAAGCAGGAAAGACAATTATGGGTGGGGCTTACCACCAAGTAAAAGCCTACTTGGGGTGATGCAAATCCCTCTTTAAAGTATTTTCAGAATATTGCACACAAGACAAATTATGTTTTCAAACTAACAACATTGCCAGGTGGCCAAGTGTTGCTCCTCCTTTTCAAAAAGGTGTTTTTAATTGTGGCTTAGTATTCTTACCCCAAGCTGTATAGTGTGTAATTCATTTCTTTTCAGGCAATTCTCACTAATAACATGATGACTTTAAGGCTTTCATGACTTCAATTTTGCAGTGTTGTTGTGCTGTTTACAGAGTGATCATCTGATTATGTCTGACTTCTTGGCATTGCATTCCTTCTGTCACAGATTTCACATTGCACATAGGGGAGTAGTCAGTAGACATGGCTTCCTTCTTCATTGCAATAAACATAATTGATTGCCTCCTGCAGCTTTTAGACTTCTAATGTCCAGTCTGACTGAAATAATTAAGGTACCATTTCACAACTATTTCTTTCATGTCATGGTGAGCTGGCTTTATTAATTGTTAATGAGATTGGCAAGACTGTTTCACGCACCTACCTGTGCATGGATTCTGCCACAAACTTCAAAAGGGTGAGGTTTCATCACTAAATAAAAGTATTATATGGTTCCACATGGATGTTGTTCTGCATGGGTGGAAAAAGTTGGGAAGCTGGGAGGCTCCTTCCCAGGAAGTTTATGTACTTGAAGGGAAATTTTACCTTTTTTGTGCACGGAAATATGGAAGGAATTATGAACAGTTTGACATTCCCAGGAAATGAACATTTTTGTCAGCCCTGGTTGTTCTGGCTCATATGAAAAATTGGGATCAGGGGTACCTGGGACTATGGATCATTGTTTCAAAGCCCCTAGAAGGCCCACAGATTTTGATGTACCTGACAGGTTATCTTCACAAGTTCTGAGGTTTTGTTGTTGGACTTCAGTTCAATTGGACCAGTGTTACTAGCTTGATTGCAACTAACCCACCAAGTAGGATATGTGTGCACTGTAGCACACATTTATAAGACTATAGCTGGTTCCCAACGTAGGTCACAACTGAATCTCAGTTTGGCTTGTCGCCTACTTTCTGTGCTTAATATCACTAATTGCTGTACAGTGATATCAGTAATAACAGTCATATTGGTTTCATCTCTTTTATAAACCTCATGTCCACGATATAAACTACATAGTGTGGTGCTCATGCTGTTTATTGACCAGGATGTTCCTGAAGGCAGTCAATAGTCTAGACAGACAGCAGTTGCCATTTCCAGTATACACAGGACAGTACTTTGAACAGACATTACAGCACCATCTTATTACAAATTACTCTTGTGTGAAGGAAATTGACAAACTGAATTGATTTTCCACTATTTTACAGTGCTCAGGAGTAATAATTTAACCAGGGACTGCAGGGAGTAATACAATTACGTTACTGTACACACTAACCATGTTGTGATGAAATGAATGGGCTGCCCATAGTGACTACAGAAAGAATAATGCAAGAATTTCATGTATCAATTCTTTTAGTTGTGTTTTATTTTTGCTTTTAATCTCAGAATTAGAGTGATTTCAGCATACATGATACCTCTTTCAGTTCACTGACGTTAACTTAGTTCCTTCCCGTAGATATAATCTCATTTTAAATGGCAAATAAAGTACTTCCACATGGGGTACTGTACCTTTGAATGGTGGGAGGAGTGGATGGGGGCTGGGTGGAAGGAGTTTGATGGAGGCTGGGTGGTGGAAGTAATGTGGCCAGGATTTGGGAGAGTCAGGCACATTGGTAGCCATCCTTAGAGAGGGGTGAAACAGTGAGGGGATTAAGTGGTTGGTGCCAGATATTACAGTAAGATAAAATGCCAGATAGGATTCCATGATTTTTTAATTAGTTTTGGGGAGATGGGAATCTTTAACACTGCTTGATGGGGCCACTGTACAGTGTTGCCTGGTGTGGGCACATCTGAGAGAGAGGGGGAAGGAGGAAGAGGAAGGGGAAATTATTGGTAGTGCTTGATGGGGCCAACAGTGCTACCTCGTTCTGCACACATCCTAAAGGAGAGGGGGAGGAGGAGGGGTGTCATTAAAGAGCTGGTTCCCATTTTCAGCTCTTCACCACATGTACTGTACTGGTTCTGTAACTATTGACCATATATGGGCAGTTTACTTCAAGCCTTGCATACGTTGAGTCTGCAGTTATTAGCCAGTTTTTGTGATATATGGCTACATGTGGATGCATTCATTTCCAAACCTTGTATCATGTACAGAAAGTTGTAGTAAATCAGCTTGCTGATAGTTCTACATGATTGCATTCATTATGGCAAATCCAATACTGAAACAAAGGTCATCATTGCACTTCATGTCATTATTGGGAGTAAAAGTTTTTCATTTCTTGACATTAAAACACTGTGATGCCTTGAATACGTGCAAACAGGTCCATAAAAGGAGGAGCATTGGTATGGCACCCCTGGAAATATTTTTGCCCACCCCCTAGAAAATTTTAAATTACTGTTGCATAAATTAACTAAATACATCCCCCCACCAGCCAGATATTGCACCCTCAATTGGCAGTGGGTATGGATACAAGTTAAGGAATTGATTTACACAGTGTTGAGGAGGGAAAGGACAAAAAAAAAAAAAAAAATAAGTTTCAATAAAGAGTGATAAATGTGTGTAACTTGAGGAACTGAGAATGTCATCATGGGTGGTAGAGTTTGAGGGGAGAAGGTGTTCCAGCCACATCCAGTGATGTGTGATACATATACCCTACATACTGTAGCCACCACCTTTAGGCATTACAATTAAAGATGCCATACAGCCAGGATGGTTTGAGCTAACTAATACAACTGGGAATCTTGGCTCTGCAGGATGGTTGAATGTAGGAAATTATCGGTGAGGGGAGAGAAGGAAACAATTGAAATTTCAATGGTATGCTATACACACTCACATACAATCATTTCCCTGTCCTGGTGATCTTACATTTCATCAGAGCTGTCAAAGTCCTGTTAAAGTCGACTTTATGGTCCATAACTCTATGCAATAGTCGTAAGACATACTGCAGTGCATTGTGCTTATGGAGTTTGAATGTTAATGTATAACATTTGGTTCTGTATGAAATGTTCACTAAATTTGATCATCGTCACATTTTTACCAGTCATCAGAAATTGTCCAAAGAACATTATGAACAACTTTTGAATGATTAAAAGTCAAAGGTTCTCATAAAATGTATGTTTTTGACCTCAAAAATGTAGACCTGCAGGCTGCAATAAGAGGAAGCTGCTGTGTTTGTCATGTGCTAACTCACTGTGTATGTTCTGCTGACAGAAGATACTAGAGGTTAGAGACTCGGTTATATGCCAAAGATTTAAATTGACTGGAAAGGCAATGTAAGTGCTAAATTCAAGCCAATTGAATAATTGCACCATATGGACTGTTCATGATGATGTACACCATACTGTAGGACTATATACATACTGCTCACAAGTGTATATATATAGCCTAAGCTATCGAGGCAATTTTACTGTAAATTCAGCAGTGGCATTGCTAAAAATTTGTGTTAGGGGTTCATGGGGAGGGGGAAGCACCATCATTTCATGAGGGTGGGGGGCCCAAAACAGGGAAACATATACCTGTGTACTTTTTTCATTCGTGGGTTTTCCAGTGGGGGGGGGGGCTTCTGGGGACTCACGCCTCCCATGCTTCCCCCCTCCCTTAGCTACATCACTGATATTCACCTATATGGCTGGTTAGTGTTGCATTGTTAGACCTTAGTGACCATTTGCTCATTGAAGAAAGGGCAAAATTTTGCTTTTAGGGGAATTTTGATGGAACCATCATTTGTATGTGTTGGCTATATTGGCTTAGTTTAGTTTATATATTTCAAGAAGTTCAACAGTGAACTCAGTTTGGGTATACATGCATAATCAGTCTGATTTCTTGAGGGGGTGGGAGTGGTGGTGGTGGATGGGGGAGGGGTGGGATGGGGGGTTGAGAGAGCATTAACTACATTGAGTTGCATCATGTTCATTTGGGAATGATGTTTACAAAATTGTAAAGTATGTGTACGGTTAGTGCTGTTAGCAGTCTTTTTCTGTTTGCTTGATTTGTGTTTTAATTATATAGTTTGTAGATCTAGGGTTAGAGGACATCATTATTTGACCTGGCACCATCAACGCCCTTGTCATTTAGGAGACACATGAAAACAAAAGCAATAGGTCGAGATAAAATTGATAAATTTAGTCTGAATATTTTCACTTCAGGATTTAAAAGGTGCTTATCATGTACCTAAGATTGGACAAACTTCTTGTTTGTGTCCGAACTCGTAAGACACTTCAGTCTTTTGTGTTGCCAGGCATGCCACTTGTTATTTTGATTCAATTCTACCTGTAAGTTTACACCATATATACTGTGTACACTGTTCTTTCAGTAGCAAGCATTCCAATAGCGTAGCATCAAAATTTAAATGACTCTTTGTTTCGAGTTTAAAGGAAAACAGGCTGGTACCATCATATCTTTCTCTAGTTGCATTCAGTCTACTCACAGTAGATGCATGTGTTTAGCACTGGGAGCGTCATTGACACCTTTGTGCAGTATTCTGTGTATTCCACTTTATGGAGGTAAATTCCACCTTGTGAATACTTCGTCTGTTGTACTCAGGTTGAGGAAAAACTGGAGAAAGGTAGGCTTTTTTTTTTGAGGATTACATTGTGCATTTGCGTTTTCAACATGCACAACATGTGTTGTTTTATATGGCTGATTTTAGTTGATCGTTGCTATTGAATTAAATTGTGAACAAGAGGCATTTTATGGTATGTACAGTGTATATCCTCAAGAGCTCTTGTAGTGTATGCTTTCTATTTAAAATTTTAGGTGCATGCCTGTCAAACTTTTATTTTGTTTACAGTCTGCAGATAAGGGCACTTAAAAAAGTATACGTATTCCACAGTATGCCACATGTCAGGGGTATACTGTCTGCAGAGGAGCGTAGTATTATGTTCAAAGTAAAGTTTGGTTTGATGTACCTCAGTTATTAAAATAAGTTACAGGTCAGTGTTCTCCACTGATTTAATTCTTGTCCGGGTGCTCTGAAGGTTAAAGGTTAATAGTGATCGCAGTCTATAAAGAGAAGGGGTGCTGTCTTTGAAAAATGTTTCCTAAAATAAATGGTAAATTTAATTATGACCTTGTCTGGTGACTAGGTACATTTCTGATTATCATTACTCAGTGTTCACACAGAAATTATTGCTGTTTGCTCTGTTTTAAGGTTTTGAATTGATAATTTCTTTCTGGGTGGATCAACTTTTTGTCTGGGTGGTACATTTTTTGTCCGGGTGCTGAGCACCTGCAAGTATTCTCTGGGTGCAGCACCCAAACAAAACAGCTAGTGGAGAACACTGCAGCTGTGGTAGGTCGCTTGGACCTTGGAGTCCTCCACACCTGCATAGACTTTCAGGAGATATAATGCTGTATGTGTTTCTAACCTTATAGGCCATAAAAATGAATAGTATGTATTGCATATTTTTAAATGAGGTCTGTTTCAGAATGATGTAGGCCTATGTTACTGTGTACAACTACAGTATAATATTGAGAAAAGCTACATTCTGAAGTTAGTCACTTCTGTTATCAGGTTGACCATTTCCAAATCCAAGGAGAACATGATAGCCTTTAAGGGAGGGGGGTCACACCAGATGCTTTGCTATGCTGCACTGCTCTTGGAAAAAAGTTAAACATAAGGAATTGGTAAAGGTGGCCATGCCAGCGCTGCACCACGAAGGTGTGATCGCCTCATTTGTAGCCATTGGTTTAACTTTTCTCCAAGTGCAGCAAAGTGTGGCACAGCATGGCACAGCACGGGGTCCAGTGTGATCCCCCTTTAATCATGTCAGGTCACTATTATTACACCAGTGTTGTGTACACCGGGTGGTTGCAATACAGACCCATATGGTGAATGCATGTTGCACTGTATGTGTTACAGTACTACTTAGCTGAACAAATTGACTGGGCATGCAAAATTATATTACATTGGCAATATGGTATATGATCGGGAAATTTATTCAAATTTATTCATGACTCATTCTATAATTTGAAGACTTTTCATTGTGACCTTGTATGACCTTCAAAAGGGAGGACAAAACAAAGTCCTGCACAAATCAGTGCTTGATGGAGGACATCCCCCCTCCCCCAAATCTTGATAATCCAGAGAAAAGCCAGACCTATCTGTTGTACTCAGGTGGACATGCAATATGCCTAGTTGTGGGTCAGATTCTTCACCTGTACTCTGCAAGTGAAGAAGAAAGCCAGCATTTCTGACTTCTAGCATTTATTATTGGTTTCGATGATAAGAGAAACCAATGCATTCATGATGGCGTATGTGTGTATGTATGTGTGTATGTGCGTGTGTGTGTATGTGTGTGTGTGTGTGTGCGTGTGTGTGTGTGTGTGTATGTGTGTTTATGACACTTTGCTCGTTAACACGATATCTCAAGAAGGGAAACTCTGACAGTTCTCAAACTTGGTACATAGATGCCCCATATTGAGAGGAAGAACCCTATTGTTTTTGGTGGGGGTCAAAGGTCATCTGGGGTCACCGGGGGTCAAACTCCGAAAACCTTGTTAACACGATATCTCGAGATAGGAAGCTTGGATAAGTTTCATACTTAGTACGTAGATGCGTTATGGTATGAGGAAGAACCCTATCGTTTTTGATGGAGGTCAAAGGTCATCTGGGGTCACCGGAGGTCAAACTCTGAAAACCTTGTTAACACGATATCTCAAGGTAGGAAGCTTGGATAAATTTCATACTTAGTATGTAGATGCGTTATGGTAAGAGGAAGAACCCAATCATTTTTGATGGAGGTCAAAGGTCATCTGGGGTCACCGGGGGTCGAATGCTGAAAACCTTGGTAACACAATATCTCAAGTTAGGAAGCTTGGATAAATTTCATACGTAGCATGTAGATGCGTTATGGTAAGAGGAAAACCCTATCGTTTTTGATGGAGGTCAAAGGTCATCTGGGGTCACCGGGGGTCGAATGCTGAAAACCTTGTTAACACATTATCTCAAGTTAGGAAGCTTGGATAAATTTCATACTTAGAATGTAGATGCGTTATGGTAAGAGGAAGAACCCTATCGTTTGTGGTGGAGGTCGAAGGTCATCTGGGGTCACCGGGGGTCGAATGCTGAAAACCTTGTTAACACATTATCTCAAGTTAGGAAGCTTGGATAAATTTCATACTTAGTATGTAGATGCGTCATGGTAAGAGGAAGAACCCTATCGTTTGTGGTGGAGGTCAAAGGTCATCTGGGGTCACCGGAGGTCAAACTCTGAAAACCTTGTTAACACGATATCTCAAGGTAGGAAGCTTGGATAAATTTCATACTAAGTATGTAGATGTGTTATGGTAAGAGGAAGAACCCAATCATTTTTGATGGAGGTCAAAGGTCATCTGGGGTCACCGGGGGTCGAATGCTGAAAACCTTGGTAACACAATATCTCAAGTTGGGAAGCTTGGATAAATTTCATACTTAGAATGTAGATGCGTTATGGTAAGAGGAAGAACCCTATCGTTTGTGGTGGAGGTCGAAGGTCATCTGGGGTCACCGGAGGTCAAACTCTGAAAACCTTGTTAACACGATATCTCAAGGTAGGAAGCTTGGATAAATTTCATACTTAGTATGTAGATGCGTTATGGTAAGAGGAAGAACCCAATCATTTTTGATGGAGGTCAAAGGTCATCTGGGGTCACCGGGGGTCGAATGCTGAAAACCTTGGTAACACAATATCTCAAGTTGGGAAGCTTGGATAAATTTCATACTTAGAATGTAGATGCGTTATGGTAAGAGGAAGAACCCTATCGTTTGTGGTGGAGGTCGAAGGTCATCTGGGGTCACCGGAGGTCAAACTCTGAAAACCTTGTTAACACGATATCTCAAGGTAGGAAGCTTGGATAAATTTCATACTTAGTATGTAGATGCGTCATGGTAAGAGGAAGAACCCAATCATTTTTGATGGAGGTCAAAGGTCATCTGGGGTCACCGGGGGTCGAATGCTGAAAACCTTGGTAACACAATATCTCAAGTTAGGAAGCTTGGATAAATTTCATAAGTAGTATGTAGATGCGTTATGGTAAAAGGAAGAACCCTGTCATTTGTGCTGGAAGTCAAAGGTCATCTGGGGTCACCGGAGGTCAAACTCTGAAAACCTTGTTAACACGATGTCTCAAGATAGAAAGCTTGGATAAGTTTCATACGTAGTATGTAGATGCGTTATGCTAAGAGAAAGGACCCTATCATTTTTGGTGGAGGTCAAAGGTCATCTGGGGTCACCAAGGGTCGAATGCTGAAAAACTTATTAACATGATATCTCAAGTTAAGAAGCTTGGATAAATTTCATACTTAGTATGTAGATGTGTTATGGTAAGAGGAAGAACTCTATTGTTTTTGGTGGAGGTCAAAGGTCATCTGGGGTCACCGGAGGTCAAACTCTGAATATCTTGTTAACATGATGTCTCAAGATAGGAAGCTTGGATGAATTTCATACTTACTATGTAGATAGGTTATGGTAAGAGGAAGAACTCTATCATTTTTGATGGAGGTCAAAGGTCATCTGGGGTCACCAGGGGTCGAATGCTGAAAACCTTGTTAACACGATATCTCAAGGTAGGAAGCTTGGATAAATTTCATACTTAGTATGTAGATGCGTTATGATAAGAGGAAGAACCCTATTTTTTTTGGTGGCGGTCAAAGGTCATCTGGGGTCACCGGAGGTCAAACTCTGAAAACCTTGTTAACACAATATATCAAGATAGGAAGCTTGGATAAATTTCATACTTAATATGTACATGCGTTATGGTAAGAGGAAGAGCCTTATTGTTTTGGGTGGAGGTCAAAGGTCATCTGCGGTCACCAGGGGTCGAATGCTGAAAACCTTGTTAACACGATATCTCAAGTTAGGAAGCTTGGATAAATTTCATACGTAGTATGTAGATGTGTTATGGTAAGAGGAAGAACCCAATCATTTTTGGTGGCGGTCAAAGGTCATCTGGGGTCATCGGAGGTCAAACTCTGAAAACCATGTTGACACGATATCTCAAGATAGGAAGCTTGGATAGATTTATTAGGTAGTATGTGGATGTGTTATGGTGGGAAGATGAATGCTATCATGTTTGGTGGAGGTCAAAGGTCATGTAGGGTCACCGGGGGTCAAACACTGAAAATGTTTTTAACATGATATCTCAAGATAGGAAGCTTGAATAAATTTCATACTTAGTATGTACATGCATTATGGTAAGAGGAAGAACCCTATCGTTTTTGATGGAGGTCAAAGGTCATCTGGGGTCAAAAAGCAAAATTTTAAGAATTCCCAAGATCGTCTCATGAGTTCACCAGAAGGCAAAAAGCAAATTTTCCCAAGAATTCCCAAGATCATCATCTTGAGTCATCAGATGTCAAAATGCAAAATTTCCCAGGAATTCCCAAGATCAAATATGAACCTAAAATTATTTTTCCAACATGTTAAGATAGCACTTGACCAGTGACTGAAAGACATGGGACATCATGGCATTATTTGGAATAGAACATATATCATCGAAACCTCAATGCATTTTTGCATTCTGGTTGAATAAATAAATTATTCCAGTATATCCAGGGTTGTGTACATCTTCTGCAATGTGTCATTATTTTACTGTGCAATCAGATCTGCTTGTAGTAGCTCTGCATGCAATTGCTTAAAGCATTTGGCGGGACCTTACTTTGTTGAGATAATAGTGAAACATAAATCTTGTATTGCCCTAAGAAGTACAATAGTATTTAAATCAATTCAAAGATTGTGTCATATAACTAAAAGTATCCATTCTGAAATAAAAATCTACAGTACCTGGCTATGTCAACTCAACAGTAGTTGGATGAAATGTACTCAGCTTTATCAACATCCTAATTCTTCATTCTTTCGTTTCCATTGTTTGGGCAAAGGTTCTTAGTTCTGATGACAGGCCACTGGCCACACAACCTCTAAAGTTCTTAGTGTCCAGTTGATTGCAAATACTGAACTTAATACTGACCAACATCTTTCAGTTTCTCCTTGGGGCATTTATGTTTAGATACAGTACACAGTATCTTGAAGGGGGGGGGGGGGACAAATTGTTTAATGTGCCCTTCAATCTGTTGATATTGTATGGCAGTGAATAATTTGACAGTACAAAGATAATTGCAGTCTAGTCTCAGTTATTAAGTAAATCCCTTCTTTCCATTAGATTTGGAGACTGGTCTTATTTGATTGACCATTCAAAGCTTGCCAGTCAATAGGATTACTGTCAAAAGTGTTGATATTGCTGTTATATTTCTGTATACTCTACAGCCTGAACAGTACTGTAGAAGTTTGCTTCATTTACCTATTATATGTCATTAAGTTTTCTCCAGGTTACATGTACCTCCTGGATAAATGCTTACTTAATTCTTTTGTGCTATAATTTTTTTTCGTAATCATTTGTCTACACTTTGAACAACCCCTGTTGTCCTGAGTATAGCAGTACTTTACTGAATTACATAGCTGGGGATACTACTATCCCTTGTTTACAGTCCCTCTGTTGAACTTTCTGCAGAAAGCTTCATATGTTGCCATGGTAACTGTGCAACCCAGACCACCAGAGGGGGTTTCATACCATTTTGTTTCCTCCCTTCTTTTTGTACTGGTAAAGAACGGGAGGTGGCTGACATGTATTGCACAGTGAACATGTGTTTTGTTGTATTAGTACTTTAATCAACAGATACCTCACTTAAAAATAATATTTAAAAATAGTCAGTGGTATTTCCAATTCTATACTTTGAAGATTTGTTTTTGAATTTCACTGCATAAGTATTTTTATTGTCAAATTTGTGGAATGACTGGAATTTACATGCTAGATTGGGAGAGGTGTTTTATGCACCCTCCTTATGGATTGGAATGGGCCACATCATGCAGTGTGCTGTACATACAAGCATGACTAAATGCACAGTATTCTTTCATAGGCTGGGTTACATTGCACATGTTTGGGTTTGACTTGTGAGGTTAAGTTTTTGTGGCTGATATGGTTGTGTGTATTGTTATGTGACATCAAATTTACGGTATTAGTCATCCAGAAACATGCTGTGTCCTTTACTGTTGTTGCTGGTGTCAGCAAGACTGTTCATGGAAATGTTGACCATCTTTTCACTATTAGTTTGACCAGTGCCCAGTGATCTGGTGTATGTCTATTAAAGGAAAATAGTGCTGTACTGTTACTGGTAAATGCAAGCGGACGGTATTTTATAAGCTATTGAAAGTGCCATTTCAAAGTTGCTTTGATATCATTACACTTCGGACTATCCATTGTCAACAAAACATTTCATGTCAAGTTATAAGTTTTTCTCTCTATCTAGTGAAGTGGCTCTACAGGGAAATGTTTGACGAACAGTGAAACATGTGGGGGTTCTTTCTGGAGCCATTGAAGTTTCATTATTGATTCATACAGTCATTGCCATATTTTTTTTCTTCAGAGGATTTGAAGAAACAACGATGGTTGGACCATGGCAACCACAGATGAGTACAGTAACAATAACAAATGTAACGGTAAATACTGCGACCCCTACGACGAAAGATACAACACACACTGGGAAGCTAAACCGATACGTCCATACAAAACAAAAGATGAGTACCTTTATGCCATGCGAGAGGACCTTACAGAATGGTTAAATGATTTGTATAAATTAAAAATATCTCCAGAGACATTCTTTGATAGCTTGGATAATGGAGTTATTCTTTGCAAGCATGGAAATAGAGTCCAAAGGTTGGCATTGCAGTTTCGACAACTTAACAATGTCATCAATAATACGGGGATGGATTTTAAAACAGGGGAGATCAAGTACCGTGCCTCTGCCAAATCGGGCACATTTCAAGCCAGGGATAACATAAGCAATTTTATACACTGGTGTAGGACCTGCTTGAAAATAAATAGTGTCCTAATGTTTGAAACGGATGACCTGGTACTCAGGAAGAATGATCGTAGCTTCATCCTCTGCTTACTTGAGGTTGCCCGAAGAGGGGGTCTTGTTGGTATGCCAGTGCCTTTATTGGTCCAATTTGAGAGGGAGATAGATAGAGAACTGAATGGGGAGACGCCTTCAGAGCCAGATTCCCTGGGGTCTACAGACAGTAGTAACCCCAGCTCTGCCACTGCCACAGACATAGAACCTGAATCTCCATCAGAGGCTGATTCTGAGGGCCGATCCATGGACACCTCACCTGAGCCTCCTGTTGGTAAAATATCCAGGACTCGATCAAGCATTCCAAAAAGATTACCTTTCACGCCTCAGCGCCAACCAAAGAACATAAATGAGGAAAGGGAAGAAGAAGAACCTGAAGAATATGTTCAAGTGCGACTTTCAGAAGAAATATTGAAGACACTTGATGAGAGGGTGAGTAATGCAAAGGTTCCTGTTTTTTTTATAGGAAACTTAACAACTTCAACAACAACATTGTTAGCAAAATCCTTGGTCTTTTACTTGTGGATGTAAATGCCCCTTGCTTCCAAAATTGGTGTTGAAATTATGTGTTTTCTGCTTGATTTGATTCATTATCTACACCGTAGCAATTGGACAGCTTCCTGAGGAGTGAGAGTTTGCATCCGGAGTTCATGCCAGAGTTTCACAGACTTTGTAACAACCAAAGCTTGTTGAATGTTCATGACAAAAAAGAAAAAATGTAAGTCTTGCTCTGAAATTGTTCGTCACTTTCTGTCCATATATTCATTCAACTCCTGTATATTCTAAGTGTTCTACCCTGCAAAGAATGTGAAACAAGATAGGTACAAGGAAGCCAAGAAATACATTGCTATTATTCACTACCCCCACTTTATTTATTCTGTCTCTCACACTGCTGATGCCCTACGTTGCCAGAATTCTACAGAAGGATGTGTGTGGGTGGGGGGGGGGGGGACTACACAAAGTACTTTATACTCTTATAGTAATCTCCTGGTCATGGTGATGGGTGCAGTCCTGCACAAGTTAAGTGAGTTTTTAACAGTACCCACACCAGAAAAGTACAAGGTTACATATCCATAAAGACCATGCTCTACCAGTAAAGCTTCAAACATCTTTATTTTTACACAGCCTCATTTGTGATTATGAGGTGTGAGTTGTGTAAGTTTAAAGTGGCCTCCATTCTTTTTTTTTGGGGGGGGGGGGGGGCCCAAAAGCTGTTGGGAAGGGAGGAGAGAGGGAAAATGACAAAAAATGATTGATGAAGGTACAGAAAAAAATGGAATGGTATGAAAAGAATTGGATAACTTACCTCTATTAAAGAGGTTGAAAAAGGAATCCTATTCACCCAACTCCCATTATCATAGCTTGTTCCTTTGCTGAGATGTAAAATGTTGAAATTTATTCACTTGATTTGAAATGGTCCATTCCATTGCGCAGTATAAATTATATGTGATGTCCTTCTTTTACAACTCACATTACCCTCTTTTGTTTCCTTTAAAAGATGTTTTTTTGACCTTGAAAAGCTTCCTGTTTTCTTGCATACAGTAGCATGTTGTACAGAGAGGACTTGTATTGTAAAGTCACCCTATAAAAGAAAAGTACATTTATAAGAATACGATCACATTTTGGCACAAGGTGCAGTGGCCTTTGTAAAAACATGGAAAAACAAAGACTGTGATTTGAGTAGTAGAAGAATGATATCACAAATTATTGTGCAATCTTCTATTTTAAAGTGAATGAATAAACTTCAGCATCTTATATCTCAGCTGAGAAATATCCTGCTAAGATGGGATTTGGATTCATTTTTCAAGCTTTGTATCATATATTTTTGAAATTTCAGACTCTTAGGTACACTTACAATCATTTCCTCTAGGCTGCCGAATGTGAACTGCCCCATCTGAAATCCTGGGTAAAAGCCTTCAACATGAAAACATTGTTACAGTAGTTGGAGACCATACTGTACTGTGCCTTGTAGGTTTGTCCGAGCTACGTGTTAGGTTTTTTTTTTTTTATTTCCCATTGAAAGAGAGCCATAGATTAATATCAGCTTTTTACAGTAGGCCTACTGCTCACATCCACCAATCAGTTGAGGTCTCTGTTTTTGGAGCATGATTGCCTCCAGCTCTCAACCGCTACTAAATTGCAGGAACACTTGCAAAGAGCCAACAATCTATGGTGTATGAAAATATAATTTACTCCAGAGGCTGTTACAGAGATTTGATTAAGTTGTGATTAAGTAAAGTTCATTAAACAATAGACTAGGCACAGAACCAGAAATGAGAGTAGATAAAACTGTAAGGGCTGTTAGTGATATAACAGGTGCCAGGGGGGAGTCATGTGTACATGCCTTTGAGGAATTGATGATCTATTTTGTGCACCACTTATTATGTATACTGCAGTGTGTTGGTTGCCACTGGCGGCATCCTTCCATGCACTTATTTAGTAGGTCGTATACAGACCCGAAGTGTGAGTACAATGTCATGAGTATGAGTACAGCGCTCATCATTTTCAAGAGTATGAACTACAATTTGCAATTTCGCATTAGCAGCATTATTCAACTTTGAAAATTTGTGAGTATGAGTGCAAGTTCAAATATTCTCACAAGTGCATCTACAGACAGGTTGGCTGTTTGCACCTTTTACTCACGAAGAGTATTTTGAAAAGTTTTATAATATTGAAATATAAATATCCACATAGTTTACAAAATGGTCACATAAAAGTATACTGTGTAGGTCTATCACTTTGCTGACAATCTTTCTTCCTGCATGGATTAAAAAGTTTCTCCAAAACTCTTCATGGGCATGCAACATACCATAAACTATCATTGTGTAGGGTTAGTTAGTAACAGCAGAACCTGCCTGGTGTCCCATATTCCTTTGATGCAGTGTTACAGTAGTGAGGCCTTTGTAGACAATGAGTCACATATATGTATATATATACACTAGAAATAGCTCAAATATTTGCCAGCCATAAATTATTAAGCCTCAGAACACATTCACATTCACAGAACTGAAAAGAATGGTTTTAAAAACATATTGTTAATCATTTCAGATTTCACCTTGTAAATTTCCTTTCATCAGTGCTATTTGTAGTTTGTGTGTCATCACATCAAGTTTGATAAAAGACTATTCGTGCAAGTTTTGCAAAAGTGTGAAACCTCTGGGCTACCATACTACATTCCATAAACAGAGGATAAGTTTTCAAAAGTGAGTTAAATTGTAAACTTGGTGGAATATAAACAACTAGAGTGAAAGCCAGTGTGTTGGAGGATACAGTACATAGACTGTTATCATGAAAACTTAAAACTGTAATGGAAAGCTGCTGGCCAGTATAGGAGAAAGTCTGTACTGTGCTATATAGTTTTCTTGCCTATTGAACCCACAGTGCTGTTTCATCGACTGAGCCGTATTTTACAGGGTTTACAGTACCTTACAATGTCAACATCTTCAAGCAAGGAGATGCTTTACCTTCATAGCAGGTGTTGAATGTGTATGCCTCTTTCTCATGTATACTCAAACACCTGCAAAAAATGCCAGAGATCATCCAATTTCTCTCTATTCAATAGTATAATTTGAAGTTATCTCATGACTGTTAACTGGTTTTAATATGCATATTGCAACACAAAGCTGAAACAGGAAAGTTGTTTTACAACTTTTCACTTAACACTGAAAGTCAATGGGACTTCTTCATTGAGTGAGTTTAAAGCGACAGAAATCACACGCTAAAACCCCATTGACTTTAGTCGCATGAAATGCATGGTAATCAGACTTTCTTTAGTCAATTTTTATATGATTTGTGCTTGTTGTGATCTTATAAATTAATGGTTAATAGCATACACTTTTTATGCAGATTGACAAAGAATTCTTGCAAAAGTTGTGGAGGTTGGAATTACAAGTGCAGCCGATATAGGTACAGGAGTTAACCCATTTGCCAGGCAGGCTAGGAGATGCTTCCCTAGAACCCTAAAGCAGGGAGTAGCTGCTAGACTGCAACTCCCTGCACCAAGTAGTGTATACTTATATACCTGTGCCTAGTACTGTACAATGTGCTGACCAGTCTGGGACCACCAGCTTCAGTACAGTAAATGTACTGTGTGTTTCATATGCCTTCATGCTCTGAAAATAGGTTAATTGCACTTTCAGTCTCTGAACAATGCTGCAGAGACTGTCATCTTTAGAACAGATGTTTCATTTTTAATCTGGGTTAAAGGACTGACCTGGGTTTGATGTACAGTTTTGTTTCAATGGAAACTTGCCCCTTTAGTCTTGCATTTATGGACTTTTAATTTAGAACAAATGTTTTAAGTCCAAGACAAAGGTAATTATGGTATAAAATGGTCACTAAATATTAAATGTAGTTTGTTGGAAAATGGAAATATACCTTTGCAAATTAACCTCATTTTATAGTTTTCAAGCTGGGGCCCTATGATAAAGTCTGAAGTTTTGCTCTGAAGGGGGAGGGGGTGTGTCCCTCTCCCCTATGAAAATTTTTTGAAAAATTAGGTGTCCTTACATGCAGTCTGGTGCCACATGCTACCTTTGAAGTAAACTTTGTGTTCAGACATTTATGTATTTAGGAACAAAAAAAAAAAAAATCGGCATCAGTGGGGGGGCATGGCCCAGTGCCCCCCCAATATGCCACTGACTCTAGCTGTATTTGTGCATCAAACAAGTAGGATGCGAATACCCTTACAGTAGCAGTCATTTACCTACAGCGAGGCAGTTTTGGCTTCTTATCAATTTTTGAATTCTGAAGTGTCCACTAAATTACGTTTAAAGACTCTACAAAATGAGGCTTGACATTTAGGAAAACACACTGTTGATGTGAAGGTGAAACTGTATGCAGTTTATAGGGTTACTTAAGATTTATGCTGTTATGAATAAATGCAGTCAAATTGCTTCATAGCTTTTTGGGATATATGCATGTGTACATTGTGTAATTAAGCGAGTGCGTTATTTTGTCATAGACAGTGAGTTTGTGTTCTGTTGGTACAGAATGATAGACCTATACATTTTTAGTGTATTTAGTCTGTACCTTGGAATGTAGGACAAAGTACATGTTTAAATTTGTCAGATGACACAAAATTCCTTTGTAAGTCTTGTCAGATTATTTGATTAATTCCATGTGTTATAAACATTAATTTGATAAGACACTCTTGAACAGTGTCAAAATGACCCTCATTTATCATGATTTGTCACTGACCCTTGTACATATTTGGGACTTACATGTACCCATGAACTTACTGTACTACATTTTGTCCATAGAGTACATCTAGGCTTTTTCCATTTTAATTAGTTTCATGTGTTACATCAACATTCATGTGATAAAATTCAGTCCAGTAATGTCAGTATAGCCCTGTTTTTTCATTATATATCACTTAACCTTGTACTTGTTTGAAATTTATCTGCTGACCCCCTATTCCAGCTTTCCCAAAGAGTACTAGGCTTATGAGTGCTCATCCACAGGCTCATGCACTTGTAAATTTATGCCGCAGTAAGTTCATTAAAACCCACTGAGACACATGTACTGTGCAGTACATGTGAGCAGATGTTTTGTCTTCTTATAACAAAAGTGGTAAAGCCTGAAGCTTCCACCATAACTAATGAAAAGAGAGGAAGTGAAACCGCTTTCAGCAACAGATCATGGTTATTTTACCACATGTATGTTTATGACCTTTTTCAAACATGAGCACATAACACTTGACATGATGTTATACATACACAGATGAATGACCTTTGTAGTACAGTGCATTAGTTTCAACTGTACAATAAAACCAAGTGGTTTGTAACATTGTGGTATGTAAATGCTGTGGATTGTGGTTGGATAGTGGGTAGGCAATGAGGTGGAGAAGGGCACACTGCAGTAGGGGATGGGGTTATTTTTCGGATTCGAAGTTTCAAACCTTGCCATTGACTCAAAGGCTGGAAAATACTGTACTTCTCCAAGAACACTTGTTTATTGGGAAAATATTGCAACATGACCCCCTGCCTTCCTAATGTGCAGTTCTCATTACAAAAAAAAAGGATAGGACCCCTTGCTTATAGGGAGGGCTTTGGGGCCCAGCAGTGCCTGTCATATGTCATTTGGTTAGTTTAGCCTAAAACCTTTTAGCAGTTGGAATTTCAGTACAACTCCCCCCCCCCCCCCCCCCCAGTACATGAACATAACTGTTTAGAACTGACCAGACATGTGCGTCCACAAGGGTTATTACTGGGCAGCCATTTTTTGTGAATGAATTATACAGTCTATGAATTCATGCATGTGCAATAAATTAACCTATAAACAACCTTTAAACAGGGCTATATCAAGAGTGATTTTCTGTGCATTCTTTGTCATTTTCCAAATAAAATGTAGGAAGGGCACAAAGTTATATATCCCACTTTTGACTCCAGATTAGCATGATTGTACACTAAAGTGTTCTGTGGTTTGCAGACATAAGTTATCATTCAACTGCATCAACTTCTTTTCCTGTGAACAGTGGCATGGTTCCTCCTTCGTTTCCTTCCTGGCGTGATGAATTGACCTTTTATCCAGCATTTCCAATAAATTTGAGATCATACTGTGTAAGAGGTGTACTGTACAGTATTGTGTGGTTGTTTCTACCCATGTGTAGGTCAATGGAATAGGGTACAGTATGTACTGTACAGTAACATACAGTATGTGTACTATGAATTTGCCTCGCCATTGTTGGGACCATATTTCAGGTGTGTAATTTGAACCAAAATGAGACATTAGAGAAAAGTGTAATTTATCTCCCAATTCAAATCTAGTGATTTGGTGAAATGAAAACAGTACTTTATTTGTTATTTCTTTTCGTGGTGCTTTGTAGGACTTTAAAGTGTAGATCTGCATAGTTGGAGCATCAGGTTTAATGGTGGATGTCATGACATGGGAATTTTGAAAAAAGAAAATAATAATAAAATAAAATAAATAAAATGGGAGTTTTGCAAAAAAAAAAGGGGCCGACATGAGCACACTACACGGAAATTCAAAACCAAATGAAATGACATGCAGTACAGAATTACATAAGAAATCAATTTCTCAGAATATTTTGGAATACTGCAAAAGTTACTTTTGTGTGAATTTTGGTCTTGAATGCAGTCCAGTATTAGTTCACTGGTGAACAGAGAATGCATAGTGGTAGTAACATGATCTTTGAAATCAGGGAAAACTGCTGTACAGAATATGTATACCCATGTAGTCTAATTCTTGATGGGCAATTGAGTCCTGATGGTTTTGTAATCATAATTTGGAGGGAAATCTAACAAATCTTAACTTGTTTGTTTTCTTAAGACCTGTACAACATGTTGAGCTACTTAAAGATAGAATACTGTACACAGAAGGTTAAGGTGTCAAAGATGCCATACAGTAGCTGCTTGCTAAAGGTGCGTTATAGTGAAGGACATACTGTAAATAGACTGTTTTGCTCAATTTGATAGTACAGGGTATGGGTGAAGATGGGTTGGGGAAGGGAGGTGATAGTGCAGAGTATGGGTGAAGGTGGGGAGAGGGGGGGGGCAGATGGGAAATTTAAGTAATTGAACATCACTAGCAATGAGCATTGATTCATCTACAACTTTAATGTGAGGGTAGACCTGTACTGCGCAATATGTACTGTAGTATTATGCTTTAGATCTTTACACATGCAAACTCCCATGTATGGGAATTTATCTTGAGGTGATACATAACATATTGATGGCATGCAGTGCAGTAGTGTACAAGCTTCCTGTTGCAAGTGTTGCTGCTAGTGTTGTTCCGATTTAACAACTACCAGATATAACGGATATATCTGGTAGTCCATTTTGATAACAGCTGATAAAGATCTTGTATGGCTACTTACGAGTATGCATATTGTACAGTAAACCAGGGCTTGACATTAAGCTTCAAAAAGGGCACGGCAAAAATGCCATCGGTAGGTCTTAAAAGTGAAGGGCACCATGGCAGATATGAAGGGCATGATGGCAAAAATGAATTATCGAGGGTGGTACATCTTTTGTGGACTAGTAAAGGGTGTACCAAGACTATTGCATTATGTGAACATTAATACAACTAACCTGCAACAAATACTTACTTTTCTAGGCTTTAGCCATCTCGAGTTGTTTCTTCCTTTTCGTTCTTTCGCTTGAAGGCATGATGAACGTAAATCGGAAGTGCTTAAAAACTTTTTTATTGCTAGCGTGGTTCATATCCAGCTAGCTCAAAGAAACTTTTTGCTTATCGGAACTTGAAAACGACTAAAAGCAAGTCTGATCTCTGTTGTCTTTCACACAACGTCAATGGGCCTTAAGTGTGTGTTTTTGCTCACTTCAAGTGCGAGATTGTCCCATTGACTGACTGTGTAAAAGCATCGTAGAAGCAACGTTGCTTGAGTGGAAGGATGATCGCTGATTTATGTTGTGGTAAGGTAGGAGACGCTAGTTTTGCGCTAAAATTTCTAAGAAATGACTTATTGTCTAACTTCAGCGTGAAACCACAATGCGAAGGACGATTTGAACCAAAAAATATTGGGAGTTTTAGGAACTGTAACTTAGCCTATTAAGGTACTTGGGATGTGCACAGTGAAAGGGAGGGCACCGACGGCAAATCAAAACGGGCATGACGGCAACTTTTGCCGTTGCGCGAGTGTATTTTTTGGGGGTGCTGCGGCAAACATCGAGTGGCACGATGGCTTTTTGCCGTCAGTGCCGTCGGTTATGTCAAGCCCTGAGTAAATAGTAGGTCATTTTGCACTAGGAACTAATCTGCAATGGAGTGAATTTGTTTTATTAAATGAAGTAAAACTCTGAGACTTATCATCAGAAAAAGCAAAGTGACACAACATTCTCATGAAGTATAGGCTTAACATCCATTATGAAATTTATATCAGCATCTGATACAGGGCAAAAAGTAGGAATATCAGCTGGTGATACTGATATGGAATACTTATAATGAGTCCTAGACTCTACAGGAAGTGGTTGCTGTAAGTGTGGCCATTCACATTTTGAAGTGTACATTTACAGTACAATTAATTAAGTACTAACTTGCATTTGCTTTAAAAGTCAAAGTGACTAAGTTTTGTACTTGTGTGCAAAATACTACTGGCTTCTTGTCTGTGTGACTTTTCCGTTAAGAACTTCATATAGATATAGATCTAGACCTAACATTCAGATGAAACTGAGCTATAAAAAGTTTGTTGTTTCATTTAAATCAGTGTTAGCTTCAAACCAATTAATCATCTTCAATATTGACTTTAACAAGTTCAATAAAAGCTTTAAAATGACATTCCGACATGCATGTATTTACACAAAAAGCTGTCTTCACCAGCCACTACAAACTATTCATTAGTTTTTTCAAACCAAGAAGATACAAAGTTCTTATATAAACTTTATGACTTTTTGATAATAATTGGAGGTCATTTTCACCTTATTGAATGGTTGGATTTTTGTTTATTCTGTCAAGCTGAAGTGCTTCACAATAGAGGGGTGGAGCAACAGATTGAGAGATAGTAATATTAAGTTACACTACAGTAATTACACATAGTATACAATCAAAAATAGATTTTAAAAAGTTGTGGAGGGGTTTCTTTGAAACCTATCACATAATTTATTTACTCTAGATTATAGTGATGCTGGTGTAAAGTTACCAGCTGTAGATGACACAGGATACAGTGTGGGGAGCATGGGTGGAACAAATCAGGCATGTTGCAAACTCCTTGCAGGGACATTTTGGTATTTTGGGGGAAATATGAACAGTTTGGAGGAAATTTGTCTAGGTTTGTACATGAAAACATGTAAGAATGGTGGGACATTTGTTATGCTGGCCAGGAAGAAAATATTTCTTTTCTAGCCTTGGTGGGGAGGGAACTTGTTGCTTAATAGCACTGTGTACCTTTTACTTTTGTATTAAGCCTAACAATTGACGAAGGTGTTATGCATCTTCTAATAATACCTGGTGTGAATGCATAGATTGCTTGTATTCACCCCCAGGCTCTGCTACCCCTTGCGATGTCTGCTGTGCGTTCTTGGGCTAGTTTCATCATGGAGTTACTGTATCTGACCTCCGTGGTGGTAACTCCATGCTTTCATGAATGCTCACACTGCCAGCAATGTCCACAGTTGTGTAAATGGAATTACAGTAAATGCTCAAGGGCTTTTCCACAGTTTCGATTTTAGATTGGACTCTGACATCACACTTCAAGGCCCTGGAGAGGTTCATGGTCCACATGTGGACTACAGAGCCCTGAAATGTGTAGCTACAGTACAACGGCCACATAATTTCCTTCAGTGCTTGATCCCCTTCCAAGCCAAAGAGGACATCTGAAAGGTACAGGTAGGGGATCTGCTCAAGGGAAAAGGGGATGCACAGCAGGCACTCGCTACCTCTGTTTTCATAGAGAGCCAATGGGTTAGCAGTGTGGGAGTAAGTTAAGTTGGATCTTAAAGAATTCTGGAACCAAAGGAGTATTGGTTGTACATATTCATGGTATGGATTATGTCCTCTAGTATTCCTGACCAAATGTTGCTAGTATGTGTCCTATATCACTCTTTAAGTTTACTTTTCCCTTCAAGACAATTTTCTCAAAAGTCACCAAAACATTAAGATCATGAACACTTTGAACTGCAGTACCATACTTGTCCTTCACAGAATGACACAGTTACAACTTGTGCTGCTTTCTATATTACATTTACTGTATTGAAACCTCCCTGAAGCAAGAAAGTCATTCTGTAGCACCCCTAATTTTCCCTTTCGTTATTTAAAACATGTACATTCCATTTAACTACTGAACCCAATTTTTCTCCTCATCCGTATTTTCTTTGTTGTCCAACAACTTCCCCTCCAGGCTTTTGTCTGACCAACTGAGTTTAATATTTTGGCTGTCTCCAGGCAACACTATAATAGAATAATTGTCTCTCATATGGTTAATCATATACATCTTGATTTCTTCTTCACTGGAAGTGTGATAGCATCTAGGTAAATTTTTGTACTTTTTAAGATAGACAAAGGAACAGATTAATTACTGTACAAGTTCTAGGTCAGACGCTGACTGTGCTTTGTTCTAATTTTTATTGTAAGTTTTTGTAAAGGGACACACCACAGTGCTTACCTGCAGACCATTTCTCTAGGCATTTATACCATCAAGAACAGCAGCAGTTCAATGGTTTTTTTTTTTTGGTGGGGATTGACATTTCATACAGTGCAATTTACAGATCTATGCGGCCGTAAGCCTACTTACTACCATTCTTCATCATTGTGGGTTTACCAAAGGAAGTTACACTTATGAAGGTGGGCCCTTGAATCTTACCCCATAGGCCAGAAGAGAAGGGGGTCACTTCAAGTGTTCTTGCATTTCTACATTGTCAATAGGTCCTTCTTGCATATTTTTTGTAAACAATGCCATCTGATACCCTTTGTTTCCCCACTCTGTTTTCCCCATTTTTTCTCCTCAGTACCCCACTGATCCACATGCCCTTACTGTATTAAATCTGTGAGACTGGAGTTCTTGACCTGTCTGTATAATTTGCACACATTTATGATGAAAATCATGATCAATGATTGATTTCAAGAAATTGGTGACAAGTTAAAAGTACATGGCATCATGGGCTCGTTAAGAGGTTGTCATAACATGTCATGAGGTACAGTGCATTTGTATGGCTGCAAATAGCATTCTATTGTTTTAGGCCTATACTTAAAAAAAAAATGAATCCACCAAGTTACTCGTCAAAGGACTTTTGCGTACAAGATTGAGCTGTTTTATATTCAATTTTTGCAGTGTTAGTAACTGATGCTTTCTGAAGTAAGCCTAACTGCTGTTAACAGGCATCTTCTGTGGACAACACACCCATAAATTAGTGAAAGTAGGTCTTCATTTTTGCATCCATCAAGGAAGTTGGCATACAGCACTGTAGAAAAGTACTGTATAGCTGTGTCTGCCTAAGTTAACCTATATCTTTCATAGGTACAGTATCTCCAAGATTGCAGTCACTGAGCACTCACTCCTAGCAATATATATAAACATGAAGACACAGGACTTCCTTCATGCATTTTGATACAATGCGCTTGTATCACTCAGCAGACCCAAATGTCAAAGGTTCTGTCTTCTTGTTTTCCCTCTGAGGACACTGTCAAAAAGAAGAATTTGAAGAAGAAGAAAAAAAGGAAATAAAAGCTTGTTATGTATGTATTTTGTCTGGTTTTTGCCTTGCATATAATCAGTAGTCAGCCCTGTACTTAACCATCATTTGATGATCTAGCAAGTGTACATATTGGCTGGTCTGTCTAGACATGGGTAAATATGTAAATGAGTTTTCACCATCAGTGGTTTAATTGCTCTGCGACCATTTGATCGATTACTCTTCTTTTATCTTATCGCGTTTTCTCCCTTACACATGTTGATACTAGTAATAAAATGAGTATACAGTATACAAGTGGGCACATTTTAAAATCACAGGGAGTTGGCTGAGAGAACTGAATCGTATCTTTCATTCTTTAGAGATAACATCTTTGCTGTATTTAAATACTGTGTACATTGCTACTGCACCGTGATAGGTATTACAGCAAATAAAATAACTATGTGAGGAGTATTAGGAGTGCATGGTTTCAGTCACTAGAAAAAATTTATATGGTAGTTAAATATAAGTTCTACATCCCAGACATCCACTTACCCTCTTTGCATCTAATTTGCATAATTTTTCATGTTAAATGAAGTTTTTCCTGCTATCAATACACAATTATATGTATTGATATATATGTATTGATATATATATTGTTTATATTTATATCCGTTTATGTGTATGTATATTTATATTTTTCTTTTGTTCATATGGCTAGAAATAATATAATCAATCCATTGAATAATTTTGATCCAGAAAACAACATCCAACTTGAAATCAAGAGAACATGTAATTTCGCGAATACAGAGGACTTTTACAACACATTTAAAAACTATGTAGAAATTCATAAATCGTTTAGCCTTTTGCATTGTAATTGTAGAAGCCTCAACAAAAACCACGATAATCTGTCTTTATTACTTCGTATCTTAAACTTTAACTTTGATTGTATCGCTGTTTCTGAAACTTGGTTACATGAACACTCCCCTACAGACCTTTTCCAACTTGATAATTATAAATTCGTCCATAGACCTCGTATCCAAGGAAACGGTGGCGGGGTTGGTCTTTATGTTAACATTAAACACCACTTTCTAATACAAGATGAACTTTCAACTTTTCATGAAAATGTTTTCGAATCGCTCTTTGTCGAAATAACCAAACAAAATAGCAAGGTAATTGTAGGCGTAATTTATCGACCTCCATCATCCGACCTAAATACATTTTTAGCTACGCTTGAAGAAACACTTGACAAAGTTGGCAACAGTTCATGTTATATTCTTGGAGATTTTAATATCAACACTCTTAATATTACTGATACTCAACAAATTTCTACAAATGTTGTCCGGAACTTCGTAAACTTAGTCTCCTCTTTTGGATTCCAACCTCTAATTGATAAACCTACTAGGGTAACTCATGAAACGAGAACTTTATTGGACAATATTTTCACAAATACGTTTCACAATATTTCCTCTGGTGTTATTATCGATGACCTTTCAGATCATTATCCGATTTTCTGCATTTCTGATTCTGTACTGCCTAAGCATGACCATGGAGGGAATCAGGAACAAAACTGTGTACGTCTGGTGCACCAGGCTGGAATCAATAAATTTGCCGATATTCTTTCAGAAGTTGAATGGACTAATGTCCTACTGTGCACTGATACAAATTTGGCCTATAGTCTATTTATGGAGAATTTTCACAAAAATTATGTTAATTGTTTTCCTGTCATCACTGTTAAAACTCCCCAAGCTCGGAAAGTGTGGTGTTCTAGTGGGATTTTAAACTCTTGTTGTACAAAAAAGAAACTTTACCGTAAATACGTCAAGCATCCTACTCCTGAGAATAAAGCTGCATATGACAGATTCAGAAACAAACTTACTACTGTTATTCGCATTGCCAAGTTTAATTACTATCACAAGGAATTTAGCAATCAGAATATAAAAGGAACCTGGAACGCCATTAACACTGTCCTGCTTGGGGGTATTCGTAAGTGCAATCATGTTAACGAACTGAATGAAAATGGTAAGAATATTTCTGATGTCAATGCTATTTGCAATATTTTTAATGATTACTTTGTAAGTATTGGTCAAACCCTATCTAATAGTATCGTGAATGATGCTAATATTTCTTTTGTGAATTACTTGTCACCCATCAATGAACACTGTATGTTTTTGCATCCCACAGATGAGTCGGAAGTATTTAAATATCTTAAAAATTTAAAAGAAACCAGCCCAGGACATGATGAAATTAACTGCAAAGTTGTAAAAGTAGTGGCTCATTTTATCGCTAAGCCCTTATGTCATATTATTAATCTATCATTAAAAAACGGTATCATACCAACCGATCTGAAACAAGCTAGAGTCGTCCCAATCTATAAAAACAATGAAAGAACTCAGAAGAGTAACTATAGACCAATTTCTGTCCTGCCAGCTTTTTCAAAAATCTTCGAAAGAATTGTATACAATCGTTTATTTAGTTTTCTGACAACTTGTAAAATTATTTATAAAAATCAGTATGGTTTCCTTCCAGGGAAATCTACGACTCATGCTTTGATCAGTTTTGTTGACAATATTATTAGTGCTTTTGAAAGTAATAAGTTCTCATGTGGCATTTTTCTTGACCTTTCCAAGGCTTTTGACACGCTAGATCACGACATTCTTTTATACACGTTGTATCATTACGGTATAAGAGGAGCAGCCTTAAGCTGGTTTAAAGACTATCTTTCTAACAGGACGCAGCGTGTCAGTATTTCCAATTTTAAATCTCATCTCCTTACTATCAACACTGGTGTTCCCCAGGGATCTATTCTTGGACCCTTACTGTTTCTGATTTACATTAACGATCTGCCCTTAGCAAGTCCCAGTTCTATGTTTACCTTGTATGCTGACGACACCAATATTCTTTACGAGGGCTCCGATATTGATTCTCTTATTCATCACATTAATAGTGACATCAGGAACGTTACCACTTGGTTTTCTGCCAACAAATTACATTTAAATGCCAAAAAATCTACAGTTGTCCTTTTTCGCCCCTATCAGAAACGGCTCAGTCTTGGTAATAGTACAGGTATCTCTATCCAAAACAATTTTATTCCTTTTGCTGACTCCGCTGTCTTTCTAGGAGTCACTATTGATAGTCATCTAAGTTGGGTACCTCATATTAATATTATTTGCAGGAAGCTTGCCAAAGGCTCCGGTATCATCTTAAGATTAAAACATTTTCTTCCGAAGAAGATCCTTCTTATTATTTATAATTCCCTTATTTTGCCCTTTATTTCCTACTGTACTATTGTTTGGGGTAATGCTGCTTCTACACACGTAAATAAACTGTTCGTTGTTCAAAAACGAATCTTTCGTGCAATCGATGGCAAGTCACATCTGGACCATTCGAAACCTATTTTTAAGAAATACAACTCTTTAACCGTCTTTGATATAACTAAGCATCAAGTAGCTGTATTCATGTTCCAATCCTACCACAACTTATTACCAAATTCACTCTCCGAATTTTTTGCTCTTCGCGGTCATTGTTATGATACCAGAGACCGTTCTTATTATACCATCCCATTTTGTAGACTTGCAATTAGCCAACGTAACATAAGATATTTAGGGCCGTTCACTTGGAATGTTCTCCCAAACTCAATAAGAAATTCTCCCTCCCTATTAAGCTTTAAAAGAAGTTTCAAATCGTACTTGCTATCTAATTACATTTAAAATGCATTGATATTGTTATCTAGCCATGCCTTTTTTTTCCTCCTTTTTGTTTAATGCCTTTGTCCTTTATCGTGTTTAATACGCCAAGTTATTTTCCAAGTGGTGTTGTATTCTTTCTTTTTGTAAAGGGGATGCACATCCCACAAGCTTTCAGTAGCTTCCTGGTGCTATCCCCCCAACCATTTAATAATGCTCCTTTCCATGTTTGTGTCTTGTGATTACCGTAAATTCTTTGTATTCTGTACTGATAACTGTAAAATGTTTTTGTGTGTGTGCTCTGTACTGGTTGAAATAAAGTTGAATTGAATTGAATGAATTGAAAAATACACAGTGCATAGTTCCACAACATGTGCTAGCCTACGGTTACACTCCATTGACTCAACACTACACCTGTATGGAAGAATATCAGAAATGAAAACTAGCCAGTTATGGATAGATTTGATTTTTTGAACATAAAATCTTGCAAAACCAATGTCAAAATACAAATGGGAAGTTAGAGTGTATGCATGTTTTTGATGTAAGGTACATATAATACACTGATTGTGTACAATATTAAATTTAAATTGGGGGACTAGGCAAGTCACCCCCCAGCAGCCTCCCTTACCCAGTGGGCCACTGTCAAAGGAGGACTGTGTCAGGGGCTATTTTGTAAGGGGAAACTTTTGAGCAGCGAGTTTGTTTTGCTCAGGGGTCAACTTTGAATGGTGGTGAGTTTGTAAGGGGTGACATTGTTATGGTGACCTTGCTAGAGGATATCTTGGCTGGCATTTAATAAATTGCATGGCACTGTGGTCCTGCATGGCAGTAGCCTACTGTAATCCGTGTTGGTAATCATGGCAATTAAATGACCCGGGGCCACCTCATTAACTCAGTTAGGATAGAGAACATGGCATTTTCATTAGGGATGTACCGGATCTGGAATTTTAAGATACGGCCGGACCGGATTTTACCGGACAGTACGAACTATCCGGCCAGATTTTATCCGGCCGGAACGGATTTTTTTCATTAGGAATATTGTAACTGAAATCAGGGTCCAAGTAAAATAGAAGTAGGCCTACCAATGGTACATAATGGCAAAGGGGTCGGGCTTAGCGATCACCCATTAGTAGGGCCAATGATTTTCCGCAATCGCGGAAAAACGCGGAAAAAAACGGAATTTACTATTCTGCACGGAATTTCACGGAATTTGGCAAAAATTATCAAGCTCAAAATACATGTAAATTTTTGACAAAAAACTGACTTATTTTTCTTCAGAACTATGTCAAATGAATGCCTGCATACACCAAACACATACAGAGACATTTTACCATCTAAAATGGTGGCAAATGTACCTTTAAATCATCAAAACTCCTTGAAGTTACGATCAGAAAACAAGCAGGACATTTACGAAAATCGGCAAAATTTTGCCGGTATAGGCTCCCAGTTTGCCTATGCTACATTGTGTTAGGCTAGGTCGTTTGTGTGTTTCGAGTGTTTGCTGCCTTCAGGATCATAACCAGACGAGTTTAGGATTTGTTTTTAACATAATTACTCCAAAATCTGAAAATTACGGAAAGGGGTTATGCTTGAAACGGAATTTTGCGGAATTTGAAAAGTTAAAACGGAATTTTGTGATTTGTGAAGCGGAAAATCATTGGCCCTACATTAGGCTTTACTTTATAAGCAATTGCAATATATGTATTAAGAGTAAATTCTAATGATCAATATATACATACCTCCTCTACAAATAGTGGAATGGTACAGGACCTCTCCTTTATGGCTTCATGTGTTGGAGGGGGTGGGGGCACACATACGATGGGGGGCTGCAATAATTTTACAGAGTATTACTAGTCTAGCCTATAGCTACACCCTTTGGGTAATTGAACTAAACATTTTGGGTGAAATTTTCTTTAACTTATATTGTGAGACTGAGTTGTTGGTTATAAAGGAATTGTAATTGGCAGTTTACAAAACAGGAAATGGGCCAGACATTAACAATAGCATGCCCTGCTAAGGCTGCTGTTGTTTAAAGGGGAATTTTCATGATCCCAGACAGTTCCAATTCTCCCAACTATGCATCTTCTAGCTCCTCCCATAACTGTATGAGGCTCTTCCTTGTGCAAGAATAAACCTGTTTTATTGCTTAAGGCCATGTCCTGGTAAGCATACAAGGCTATAAAATGTAATAAAAGTACTCTCTCTGCCTTGTGTGGAATGTGAGCTACTCTGCATCTTTCAAATTTTCAAACTTTGATGTCAATCAAAGAGCAGTCACCAACTGAGAATTTTGATATACATACACTAAAAATGTACTTTGGGGTGATGACAGTCTGTCTTTAAGTTACTCCTATTCACAACTCTAATGTCAATCCTTTTGTGTAACCAAGACCAGCTGTCATACAGCATGAGTGATATTGACCATACTGTATGTCCTACCTTGAACTAAGTTACAGTATTTGAGTGTCAAGTGTTGGCTATCATTTAGTAACTGGTTGTCATTAAATGTGTAGCTTAATGTGGCCTCTCTGGAGTCACAATAGTTCAGACTTTCATGACACTTACTTTGGAAAATGGCTTCTTTCATTTGGAAATATTTTTTTGTCAAGGATCAGGCTGATGAAGTTGCTGAGTGTTTATTATGTAAAAAGGGGATAAGAAGAGGACCAGCACGAAGTCAAGCCAAGAATTTCAGTACCACTCCATTACATACATAGGCATCTTCTGTACCAAACCCATTTTCATCATGCATGATATTATTTAAATGTACTTGTAGAGCCTTTTACTAATGATTCACAAAAAATCCGGTTCCGGCCGGATTTTTAAAAATGTCCGGCCGGAACCGGAACCTGATAATTTTTCATTATCCGGCCGGACCGGATATCCGGTACACCCCTAATTTTCATGCAGTTAGGCTCTAGAGCCTTACTTTTGTAAGTAAAACATTATATGTGCCTTTAGCCCTACTAAGGGACTCGCACGAAAAAAATAGAAACACACTACATGTATACAGTGTGCTGTTTCAATAATATGATTGGATGACACTGCAGCCATCTTTTCCTTAATAGTGATGTTTTGCTGTCTGATCATGGATTCCCCTTTCTTATTTGGTGAAGTCTTTCCATCATGTATGTCCTTTGGATGGCTACTGTAGCCACTTTATTTGGTTTGAAAAGAGGAATTAGAGTAGAAAGTAGAAAGCAAAAGGGAAAGTTTCAAGTACAAAGGCAGCTTTCTTTGCTTCCTGAATCTACCCTTGAACCCCATGAATGAAGGATAAATTAAGTTATTTGAATCCCAACACTTTTCTTCAAATATTGAAGATATTCTGGACAAAGAGATACATGTTTTTTGGATATTCAGAACATACAATAACATGGTAAATGTTAAACTGTTTTTACTGTACAGTACATCAGAGCGATATACAGTATCCAGTATCCTTGAAGCAGTACCTCAATGCTCCAAGTTTCAATGGTGCATTTATAAATATATGTAAATTACCTGTGTTTGTTTATTTTTTATTCAAAATAAATGCCCACTTAGGCTTTCTACCAAAACAAAAACCATGCTCACTTATCAGAGAAACAAGGTGAAATTCACTGCAGGAAAGTAGAACTAAAAAATTACGTTTTTGATTTGGGATTACCAGAGGTCAAAAGATCAAAACATTGTAAACACTATCTCAAGAAGTGTAACTGTGAGGGATCTCATACTTAGCATGTGAACTGTCCATATTGAGTAGATGATCCCCATTGCTTTTGGTGGAGGTCAAAGGTCATTTGGGGTCACCACAGATGAAAAGATCAAAATCTTGTAAACCAGATCTTTCCAGAAGGGTAACTGTGAGGGATCTGATACTTAGCATCCTGATTGCCCATATTGCGTAGATTATCTCTATTGTTTTTTGGTGTAGGTTAAAGGTCATTTGGGATCACCAGAGGTCAAATGGTTAAAATCTTGTAAACACTATATCTCAAGAAGGGCAACTGTGGGGGATCTCGTGCTTAGCATATGGACTGCCCATATCGACTAGATGATCCCTATTGTTTTTTGGTGGAGGTCAGATCATTTGAGGTTGCCAGAGGCCGAAAGGCCAAAACCTTGTAACCACAGTATCTCAAGAAGGATAACTGTGAGGGTCTCACACTTGACATGTGGATTGTTGGTGTTGAGGAGATGATACTTCCTGTTGGTTTTGGTGGAGGTCAAAGGTCATTTGGGGTCACAACAGATCAGAAGGTCAAAACTTTGTAGACACAAAATCTCAAGAAGGATTTAACTATGAGGGATTTCATAATTAGCTTGTGGATTGCTCATATTGATTAGATTACCCCTATCATTTTTGTGGAGGTCAAAGGTCATGTGGGGTCAAAAAGGCCAAAACCTTTTAAACATGATATTTTAAGGAGAATAACTGTGAGGGACCTCATACTTGGCCTGTGGATTGTTCATGGATTTTTCATATTGTTCGTATTTAGCATGTAGATGGCCATATGGGGTAGGTGATCCCTACTGTTTTAAGTGGAGGTGAAAGGTCTTTTTGGGTCACAAGATTTGAAAAGGTCAAAACCTCATTAACATGATATCTCAAGTAGGATAACAGTGAGGGATCTCATGCTTCATGTGGGTTGTTCATGTTTGTTAAAATATACCATATGGCAAGGAATCACTAAGCCTGTTGGCTTCTTTTTTTTTATAATGTCCATCTGAGAGTTCTCAGCTATTTGATATAAAATGAAGGAGAGAAAGTGACATTTGGAAGTGTCATCTTCAGTAACACTGAGGCAAAATGGATAGTGCTGATCTGTATATAGATGTATTCATTGGCCATCAGCCAAATTAGGTTATTAATAATCTAAATAGCACTGTGATTAGTATGGCACAGTATTGTACTTAACTTGAATTTTTATTGGGCAAGGCAACAATAAATACAGGAAGTTAAATGCATTTCAGAGTGACACTCAGTTGAATAATGTTATTGATGGTTCACCTTGATACTTGAGTGAACTAGATCTTTTCTGCACCCTGTTATACTGTATGTACTGTGAGGTGAATTACCATAGCTGTAGCACTTAACCATCAGCAGTTAAACAATGACGCATTTTATAGGATAATTTTGTACTTATTGACTTACATACACATGTAGAGGTTTGGCAAATTCTTGCATACTACATCACCATGGATACCCCTGTTTGTAAATATGACAATTACGTGTGTAAAGCTCCCCAGTTTAAAATTTTCACTTTTTCGCTTGAGATGTTTCACTATTGATGTTTTCTTTAGTGATATTCTTTTCATTAAATATACTCATTTTAACAGAGCTATGCATATTTTTTTTTTTAGTTGTCAGGACTGTTATAAACTGTTTGTTATGTAACCATGGGGACTTTTCAGGATCAGGAAACGAAGTTGTTGTTGCTTTCAGAATTAGTTAAACAGTTCTGTCACTAAATAATAAAGGATTCCGGAAGATGTTATCACAATGCTACACTGCTCTACTTTTCAGAAAGGTGTACAGTATCTACATTGTACTGTAATTTTAATTAATCTATGAATTGGCATTATATAAAAGGCCTATATACTAGATTCTTGAAGTATTCTTTGGATTTTAATGAAACCACAAATGCTAATATATGCTTTGAGGGCCTTTTTGTACATAAAAGTCGAAATTTTTTTGAGGGTGGGTTGAGGTCATGTAGAATTTTTAATTACCAGGACCTTACTTGAGTTTGGAGAAGAAAATCCTAAAACCAGGTAATTTTGTAGGCTGGGTAGGCCATAGTTCTAAACTCTGCACTTAGTGCAAAGTTCATTTTGGGCAAGGTCATTCCTCTGCCATCAATTGGAAAAATTTTAACCAAAATGCTGTAGGGATGCTCAGTGGTTCTTGAGAACACTGTGGCTGCTTGTTTAGATGGTTCAGGAATTTCAAAAGTCCAAGTTTATTTAATTGAAAGGTCACCTGAGTTTATTTCCCTCCTCCTCTGTCCTCTTCTATAGATCTCCAGATGTGAGATCAGAAGTAGATACACTAACATAAAATGTTTGTTCCAAACTACAGTACATTTAATTGTAAACAATGTACCATACACTGATAGAAATTACTAAATGTTTCAACTTGTAAATTAAAACCAGGGAGTTGCTATTTAAATAGCAACTCCCTGTTAAAACTTACCTTTGATGTGTAGAAGGTGAAGGTTCAAGGTCACATGGGTACATTCTGCTATGTATATTTTCTTTGCAAGTTCAAAATACAGACTGATATGCTCCAAAGGTACTTTGTAGGAGGCTTCTATATAGCATCACTACAAATTTACATAAATCTATTGATACAAAGTGGCCACAGTTCAGTTACTGTACTGTACTACCAACCAATGAGCTTTATTGCAGAGTTACAGACTCATCTCTCTGGTGTGATACTGTAACATAGTTGGCAGGGTTTACAAGTGAGAAAATATACAGCCTGCTGCTTTAATAAAATTCTCAAAATACGGTAGGATATTTTGTGCCAAAATTATTACTGATTTACAAGTTTCAACATAATGTGTTAAAATAGGCTGTTCTGCATAGATCTGCTACTACAAGTTTCTCACACAATCTGTCGATACTGAACCATTTGAGCAAGTCCAGACTTTTACACACAAGACTATAGCAGGCAGCCATGATACTGGTAAGCCTAAACATGCTCGTACGGTGGCGAAAATAGACACACAGGAAGTTTATAGTGCAGTATGCTCTGTCAGGGCTTGAAATAAGCTTGAAAAAGGGCACAGCCAGAATGAGCAAATTGACTGTCGGTCAATGTTATTTCATAGGACATTGACTGAGGGGCACCATGGCCATCAGTAAGGGCCTGACAGCTGTGGGTGCTGTGTGTAGCAGTTTGATATTGCACACTTACAGTTGGAGTATAGCACATATCTTTAGGCTATGTTCTGTACTATGCATATATGTTCCTCTTTCCAGCTTGATTTTCAATAGAACACCACTTCTTTGTATAAAATGATAAGCATATACTTTATTTTTAAATCATTACAAAGTTTATGACTGATCTTATTACAAAAAAATAAACTTAAGCAGTTTTTGTACCTGTAGATATTATGATAGTTTGACTCATTTCAGGATCCATAATAAAACTGATCAAAGAACATCAAAACTGAGGCATGCAAACTTGTAAATTTGAACACTGTTAAGTCATTTAATTGGTTTATATTCCCTGGAAATAGTGTAGTTGACTACATGTTTTAACTATCAGTTTTGTAATAATCAGCATAGACAGAAATCCTGGGGAGGTAAGGGGGATAAATTTCCCCCCCCCCATCTATTTTGGAGTTGCTCTTATTGACTTTTCCTTTATCACACTGTTAAGTTTGCTTCAAGGACTCTTTATCTCTTTCCCTGACTCCTCGTTTCCACAAAAGTTAGCACTATACTGATGACCAGGAAGTTCCAACTAGGCTTGGGTGACTCCCATATTTTGGGGGTTCTGGTACCCATATCCCACGACCCTATAGACCTTATGATGTCACAGAGTAGAAAGTTCTCCCTCGTTTGGAGGAAAAGCGTGTATCATTGCAAGTTACACCAACAGTGCAGACAGCTGATTTGTCAACCAATCATATGCATGCATAAGTCTCCTACATGCATGCAAAATCTATGCTGTTCGTGCACGTGTGCTTCATCATTTTCCTTCAAACTAAAGTTGCATGACGTCAATGCAAAAGGTCTATTAGTCTTGACTCTGAATGGAGTCGTCACTCTTACAAGGGTGTCATGCATAACTGATGCATACACGTACAGTATACCCCAGCAACAACAGTCTGTTGATTACAATCTTAAGGCCCAGTCACATTATTGCGGGCAGGCACTGCGTGCAACTTGCGGGTGCCAATTTTTGCTGCCCGCGGCTCCCCGCAGATGGCACGGACCTGGCAGTATCTCGCCCGGATCTTGCCCGGACTTGCCCGAAGGTGCGCACGGAAGTCAGAGTTGCCCGCAGCCAAGTTTTGAACATGCTCAAAACTTGGTCCGGGTAAGCTGCGTGAATTTGCCCGCAGAGGGCCACGCAGAACACCAGCAGGAGGCCCGTAGAGGCCGCAAGTCACAGGTAATTAACACGCTTGAAGAAAGCAGGTTGGCCGTGGACCTGTCGCAATTTCGTGCCAGAGCGTGTCGGATGAGGGCATGCAGCGTGCGTTTTGCTGGCAAAGAACGGTGTTGGTACGGCCAACCTGCGTGTAGGCCGTCCTTTCTGCGGGCATGGAGCGAGGTATACGAGGAAAAGTGAGGGCATGTTGAGGACAATTTACTGCTTTCCTGCTGGTAATCTGAGGGCTGGCTGCGGGCAAGTTGCTGGCGTTCTGCGACTTCCTCTGCCATGTAGATAGTCCCCTCAGAGGAATTCCTTCAGTTGTCAGTCTGGTTTCGAAGAGAGAGGATCTCTCTGCAGGATGGCTAACAGGGCACGTATTCAGTATCAACTGGGCATCATTCAGGTACAACTCGGCCTCAAGCAGGTACAAGTGCAGCTACATCGCATCAGAAGGAGGGATCAGAGGAGGTGAAGAAGATGGTGGACCGGGGGGTGGTTGCGTCCCGAGAGACGCAGACGATTTGGATTGTACGAGCAGCTCATGGTGGAGTTACAGCGGGAGGGCGAGGGATTATTTGTGAATTTCATGCGATGCCCCCAGAAATGTTCGACGAACTTTTGCTGAGAGTGGGTACCCCGCATAACCAAGCAAACCTCATCGTTCCCAAAGCCCTTGGAGTCTGGACTGAAACTGGCACTTACACTGAGACATTTGACATCCGGTGCAAAACTACCACAGCATGTTCGGGCTATTCAGGGGTTTGTGGCCGGCTCTCCGAAGATAACGGAGAGCTCTCTCGGCCCTTGCTGCCCTTGGTGCGCTTCTTGGATGACTCCAAAGTTGACTGACGTGGCATCTTGACACTATGAAATATGGCTTAGAAGTGATGACCTTTCCACCCGACCTGTGTTTATATGCCCGTTAGCAGGTTAGCGGCACGCGCAACCCTCGCGCCATGCAGGCAACTCTAACGCAGGTGTCACGTAGCTGGCACGTAGTGGCAGTATGTGGCCCGAAGCTAACACGGACCAGTCTCAAAGCTCTCACGCGCCTGGCACGCATGTCACACGGAGCACACGCAAGACCCACTCAAGTACCACGCATCCAGCAAGCAAGTTCCACGCGAAACCCACTCAAATCTTGGCCTGCCCGCAGAAATTTTGCTGCGTGCATCAAAATCCATGCACGCAGCAAGCCCGTGTGGCCTGCCCGCAATAATGTGACTGGGCCTTTACAATGAGTATTAATTGCAGTAGGCTTGTACATAACTGGCTCCTCTAAGGCTGAGGTGCCAACCTGCCAGTGCTGGGGAACCGTAGTGTCGCCCATTTAGATAAAACTTGTGATACAATAAAGAAAATGACCAAAGGAGCCATTTGTGATTACTGTAGGCCCATATCCTTCATTGAAAGCTTCAAATTACAATAAATATTGTGTCCAAAATATGATTTTGGGGCATAGATCATTGACAGTATTGAAAATTCTCTAAGGTCTCAATTCCCATTGAAAGTGGAGTTGTTACTCGACTCACGGCCAGGAGTCATGACTCTGAAGTAGAGTCAGGTAACCCTGCCCAAGCCTAGTTCCAACTCTCTATTGTCATTATACATAACTGTTGTAGGAAGAGTATGTTTGGTCTTGACAATAGTTATTACCACAGTAAATCAGTTTTACAGCTTTCTTTAACCTCTGTTAAACTTAAAAACCTCATAAACTCAAAATACATTCACCTGCATTAATTTTGGAAAGCAGACTATATCCCAATACCGAATTTATCCAGAGCTGCAAATTTCATTTCTTTGTTGTGTGTGAGCCATTTAAAGCCCATACAATGGCAGATATTGCACAGTATAGTATACCAACTCATGTATAACTTTATGAAGTTAAAAGTCCCTTGAATCAGTCAACAAAGAAGTCAAAAGTAGCATCACTAGCTATGGTAGAGAATTCAGACTGACAGGAAATGCCTCCCATGATGACAGTGGAGGTATTACTGTTGAATAGGGTCATCAGAGGTCAGTACTACAACTTTTAGATAGTTCTATCTGAAGTTTAAGAGAATATTACAGGCGCAACCACATCAATTTCCTGAGCAGCTTACCGTGACTTTATACTGTTGTGGATGTCATTGACTTGGGAGTTTGCATTGGTCATTGTTTTCGTAGTAGCAGCTAGTCAAAAGTATACACTGTAGCTCCCAAGTTTTGGGAAGTCATGCTTGTCCTGGATTGATCTGCGGTTCTGAGGGAATCGCCTACTTCAGGAGTTCCCACTCTCCTGTTTGATTTCATCTACTTCAATAATGCTTGTGTGCAAAATGTGGATATTCCCCTCCCTCATGATGTGGCCTTTGTTAGTTGGTTTTTAGATGACAAGTAAAAACCTTGAACAGCTTATGGACATCTATTTTTGGGTATTAGGGAAATGAAACTCAGGTTTTTCGGAGGCTTACATCATTACATCTGTATTGTGGAGTGTCTAAATGTGAGCTCAACCCACAAAATGCCAGTAACATGGGAGCTATGCAAAAGTTGACTTCATGATGGGAGCAAACTCCAAACTTTTAGAGAAATACTTAAAAGTCCTGTTGAGCACCCACTCCGGTGAGGATGGGTCAAGCAGTGATTGGAACAACTTCTGGTCACATTGATCGCTGAAGAGTTTGCAAGCTTTACTCTGGGAATAATGCATGCATATGTGTGCAGTAACAAAGGGTAAAAATAGTCGCCTGTGAATATCTACAAAGCATTATGGGAAACACACTATACACACATTAGTATAGTAATGTAGTAATGACTTCGAATGTGAGAAAAAACTGTAGGCATGCATGTAATTGTTGCTTTCACTTTTAAAAATAAAATAATATAATTGTATCACAGGTGGATTACAGGTATAGCACAATGTACCATACATATGATGATGTAATCAGACACCACTTGCCATTCTCCATCTCAGAGTTTTATGAATGTATGTTGTACATACATGTACGTCATGGATTGCGATTGTCAGACGTACGTTTGTCATTAAGATTGAATGCTAACAATGTCAAGAAGACTCCCATCTGTGTATAATGCATAACAGCATACATAGTAAGTGTAGGCGAATACTGTAGTTACAGTACTTCATGAGATAGTTAAATATTGCCAGATGTCACTACAGTATAAAGTTGCTTTTATGCCCTGTCAAAGGGATTTTTATGATACATAAATGTCACAGACTCGTTATTAATGTTTGTTTGCAGTTTGTAATATTACAAATTATATGTGATTGGAATTGATTAGTTATGTTTGATCTTTAAGCTGTTTTAGCATCCTTTGAATGGATATAAGGATTTTTGGGGATCAATCAATTATCTTTTCTGTCCTCAGTTCCTAAAAGATTTCCTCCCTCAAAAAGAGCTCCTTTTAGGGGATTTCTGAATTCCCTCACCATTGCCTTACTGTTGTCAGAGATCTTTTGACAGAAATGCATTGTAAAAGGATTGAAAACATGGAAAATAGCTTTAAAATTCCCATTAAATTGATGAAAAATTAATGTTTTAGTACAGAATTCCTACTGTACACCCACCACGTAAACATTGTAAACATCGGAATCTTTGTTGTGGGAGCATGGGCTTACAGGAGGTATCGTTTGTTTCTTCAAGGACAGAACTGATGTTTGTACTATATACTATTAGACATATATTTGGAAGTATTTAGTTTTCAGGGCGAATGTTTCATGATACATTAAACTTTAGGCAATGGCTGTAATAAGGAGATATATAAAGAAATGCTGACACTTGACAAACACCCACACAGTATTATTTGGAAGACTACATACTATATATTGAGTTACCTGAGAAATGATCAGTTTCACAGAGGCATATCTTGTAAAGTACAGGGGTAACAGATATTAGTTTAGTGGAGACCCACAAAAGAATTTTTATCATATAATTGTTTGAAGACAGCTTTTTGGTTTCATCCAGCAGTGGTGCAAGCTCTTGAGAAGTCTTCAGTGATGAGTAATATTAAACACCAAATTAACCATGACCATCTCAATGGTGTAAACACTGCAAGTTTACTTGCCTATCACCATATTAAATGTAAGGGACTACTTGCAATTGTAAGGCTACAGTACGTTTTCCCCAAATTTGCAAGTTTGCTCAAAAATAACATTTGCTTTGATTGAAAATACTGAATTTTCTGTCCAAGTGGGTCTGCAGCTCCTTCCCCTCCATCCCCTCCCCCTGCCTTGTATGCCTGTGCTTTTCACTGCAAATTCTTAAAGTGGCCATGACACGTAAATTGGAATAACGGGAGACTAATTTAGCCTAAAGTACACAAAAAGCTCTTTCCAAAACTGTTTTCATCACCCTTACAGCCCTGAGCATTAAAAAGAAATTAATGTTTCAAAAAATTGCACCAAAAAATAGACTGTTGAAAATGAGGTTTCAAGCCAACACAATAATGACGTCATTTTAGGAACACCAGCGTCCGTATACCGAACCTGGCGTACAGCATAGCCCATACATACGTAAGAGATAGTAATGACTGTAATTCACGGCATGTCTTGAATTTGAACTTTATTGTCTGTTTGGAGAGTGGTGTCGGTCTGTTATATTTTGGGGCTGCAGTAGGCTATTACTAATAATTACAAATACTCTTGATTCATAACCGAAGAACGAAAAAACTCGGCAGTGTACTGTTCGGCTCGGTCTGCAGTAATACGTACAGTGAGTGGACTGGCAGCAGCCAGCGAAATACTGTGCACACTCGATCATAGGCTAGTTCCACGATTTCCACTGACACTTGCACGAAAGTCACCTAAAGTTCATATTTTGACTGCCTACATAAAACTTTGCAAGCTAAAGTCCCTTGCAATTGCTCCAAATGCTACTCATGCTCGGATTGTTGTGGTGTTGTACTTTCACCTCACCTAACAGTCTCAAATCGATACTGTTCTATGCGCTGTAACGAATTACTCACCCCATCTGCACCACTGACGTCTTGTTCAGTATCGCCTTCGCCTTTCTAATTTCAAATCCAAGAAAACTCACTTTACCGACAGTCCAACATTCCTGTCCGATCAGGGAGTTGCCAGTAGATGGCAACTCCCTGGCTCAGATCCGTCATTCCAAAGAAAGTATTAAACTTGATTTCACATGGTACCTACTACGAAACAGTGCTGGTGATTGTGTAGTACCAAGTATGTTGTGTACTGTACCACTTCAATGCTGTACCTATGCTGGTGCGTTGTGAATGTTTGTACATGCAGCTACTTATCATGACACCAAGACGAAAAACCTGCGTGAATTGCATTTAATTGACTAAAACAATTGTTAAGCACGAGAAAAGGGATAACAATTCCAAAATTTACAACTTTTCACGCAGGTTTTACATTGTATCGACCTTGGTAACCGGTACAATGGAATGCAAACACTGTATCAAATGTCCGAAGGATACCACGGAAAACAACGATCAGTTCCTAAAGTGACGTCACATGACGTAACAAGATTTTGAAAATTTTCGGGAAGACTAACTTTTCAAGGCTGGAAGAGGGTGTATTTTTTCTCAATTTTCAAGCGGAAAAACAAGTTGTAAACAAACAGAATGGTTGATTTTCGTTGTAGGAAACGTATTCCTAAAGATACCAAAGGGTTTAAACCGTTAATTTACACGTGGCATAGCCACTTTAAAAGGAGATTCATATTCTGATAACAACAAGGCTCATATGCTGATAAAAAGACAAGGTTCATATTCTGATTAAACCTTCCCAAACAAAGATTTTTTATACAATGACCACTGTTTTGCATCAAGAGTAGAAGGTTTCCAGATCTGTGTTTGCCAAACTGCATTATATGAAGGTTTACAAGTGTTTACCCTCTTCAGAACAGTACACATCTTGTGAGAGGTTTGTAAATAATTTACTCACACAGCTCTGGTCAACTGATACCCTAATTAATCCCCAAATCCTGTCTAATCATCCACACTCTGTAAAGAATTGAACAGTCCACTAACTTGTCAGTGACTGAAAAGGAAAACAGAAATGAATCTCAAATGACCTCACTTTGCCCTGAGGTTATAGTTATCAGTCATACTTTTCAGCTTTGTTGTTTTGATGGATTATAGTAGCCAGAATTGCATGTTTGGCTAAATCTTGAACTTGACCTTTCAAACTTATCACAAAAGTTGTTGCCTTCTAAATATTGCATATGTGTGGAATGCATTCATAAGCCAGCACAGACCAGAGAGTTGTTCAGTGACAGCTCCGGGTAAAAACCCCATAAACCCATGCCTACTGTGATGTGTAGATTATGGGTTTAGATAGACTTTTTAGGTTTTTTCCCAATGTTTTTCTTTTTTAATTTTACCTTTCTTATCTTGCTGACACTACATAACACATTTGTGTTGATGTGTCATTAAATCCCGTCTAACTAACGAACGAACGAACGAACGAACGAATTAGATAGAATACTGTATGACTGTTCAGGAGGCTACACTTTATTGATGAGGTAACCATCCATCTCACAAGGAGATAAAATGGGAGAAATAAAAGTGCCATCTTGATCACATTGCACATGGTCTTTCTGAATGATTTTGTATTTTCATGAGACAGGGTTTGGTACAGTAACATTGCCTTAGTTTCTCCATAATTTGAAAGTAGAATAATATTGGTGTGAATTTTAACCTTGTTTTTTCTACTATTTTCCTTGGTATTGCATGTTTTGCACAAAACTACAGTACTGTACATGTGCAAAGCATAAATGCATGGTGAAACTGTACACAGCTGTTTCCAGCTGTGATGTGTAGCACAACACACATATGGTGAATTTAATATACATTGGTAGGGATAATTAAATTATCGTTATTGTAAAGTACTGAATACGTATCACATTCCTGCTATTCTGAGCATTAAAATTATGGTAAGTTCAATAATTAAATTTAGAAAAAAATATGTCGCGATATTCTGGTACAAATATGATACATACTGTGCAGTTATAACTCTGTTCAAGTTTACCAATCGCTAGTAGCTGTGAAGCATCATAAGATAAACATGAGATCATCATCTGAATTCCTGGAAAAGTTCTTTTTTTTTGTCAAAAATTAAGAAATTGAATGATGTCGTTGTAGTCCATAGAGGATCTGAGAGTATGACACATTGATAGAATGCCTGGTTAGCAGTACAATGTATAGCACTAACCTGCTAGGGATTCTCTTCTACTCAGTTGTTACTTCCATGTGGACATAGAGAAATGATCATCTGAATTACATTTATAAAAACAAAGATCTATGCAAACTCAGTGCTGAAGTCATGCATTTAGAATATCGCCAGGCTGTTTTAAATGTTTGTATTGGTGAAAAGGCTTTTGATAGCACTTTTCTTGATGACATAACCTTACCCTAAAAGTTTGTACATATGGACTACTGTAACAGTTAATTAGCATGAGTATGTGTATCGGAGCAGTTTCAATATGTAATTTGCAAAAGTAGTAAAGTCTGAAAACCAAAAAAAAATGAACAACCTAATTATGACAGCTTTCAGTAAACCTCTGTTTACTTTTTGAGATACCATGGAGTGGAATGTTACCAGCTCCGAGGAAAGGGGATGTAGCTTGTGGAGTGGATGAACTTTTTTGTGTCACTGCATGTGAAAACATTAGAAGGGGGTGGCAGCCACAGATCTGCTGCGTAGGCTACTGGGCATAATTTGTCAAAACTGCTCTTGAGTTGAGTGCAGTGTGGGAGAAAAAATAGCAAATAGGAATTTGCGGTCATGAATACCCACATTAGTGTAGGGTGTGGGCAATCTACGTCACCCCTTCTTACCTCCTATCTACATTTGTAACCCTCAATTGCCAGTAGTAAGATCCTTGCAAGTCTTGATCACACAGTGGTGGAGGGGATTTCATGCTGTCAAATATCTAAATATGTGTGTACTTAGCCTGCAGGTTGCGCAATACTATAGTTCTCTTAATCTGCGAGTTACAGTACCAGTACCTTGCTTGGCCAATGAAGCTAGAAAGGTGAGAGCAAACAAAAGCAACATCCATGGCCCTGGAGAAAGCACAGCAGGCAAGGACAACATGTGCCATAGCAATGTTAAAATACAAATTTAGTGTACAGTGGCTCTCAGACTATAACAGTACCCCCCCCTTCCCCCGAACAGTAATTTCGGCAGTTAGCCAGATAGAAAGGTGTCGTCTTTCGGGCTAATTGAGACGGTATCATTTTTACTCTATCTCAAAATATACCCAGCATTAAGAGTAGTACTATAGCTGTTTTGAGCATAGCTTCAGTAAGTTCAGTGGTAGTTACGACTTGAAAATCAGTCCATGTGTGAAAAGGATAAATTACATACCATACTATAAAAGCTGAGCTGGCAAAGTTGGAACAGTTATTACAGTCCCAGTATATTGTATTACATGCAGGGCTGGCCATATGCAGAGCTTTTTGGCAAATGCATGTGTGCATGTGGATGTGATGCCATGCGTAGTGTGTTCATTACTCTCCTGAAGTAGCATAGCATTGGGAATTAAGGGTGGAGAGATATACATTGCACATGTGTGGGAAAAATTTATGAATATTCAGTGATTTGAAGGGAGACATTCCAAGAGTGGTGGAATAGAGAGAGAAAAATTTGGCTTACACCACTCAAAAATCTGCGGGGTGAAGTGACAAAATATTAATGTGATATAATTTATTTTGATTTAGTTCCAAATTATGGCAGTGCTGATTTATTAGTTCGCTGGACTAATGTAGTTGTAGGTGCTGTAATTATGGTAGTGCAAACTGTGTTTCTCCTAAGCCGTAGAGGTCGTTGAATAATGTGAACGTCACATACACAGGCATTCCTTCATATATAAAAGTTTCTCTCATTGAATTATTGTGTGATAAAATTTACATAATGTAGTAAATTGCTGCAAGAGCAGGAGGTAATCATTATATGCCGACATTCCAAAATGGGGCACTTTCCATAACTGTAAAGTGAGAAATAATTTGAGGCAATCAGATTAAAGCCAAAAGATTCTTGGAACAGTTTCAAGATGTTAGATGCCATCAACCTTTTCATAATTGGTGGCATGAAGTGGGAGGCATGTTTTTTTGTTACTTATTAAATCAGAATTAGCTAGTGCTGTATCTTTTTACAGTATGTCAGTGTGTGGGTACAGTATAAGCATGTGCAAATTTTTGTCACTGCACAGACTTAACTACAGTAGTGAACCCCAAGCTATAATCTGGCTCAATTATAAGTACACTATGTTGGGTTTTCCTAACCCCTTTGAGGAACATCTGAAGTTGTAAGCCAACTTTACAAATTCATAGACATATTGTGGAGTTGAAGATAAATGCAGGATAAACTTAACATTTTCTTCTCAAGTATTATTTCACCTGTTGGGCCTTCAAAGGGAGGTACACATCAAGATGGTTGATAATTAGAAAATGATTTACTGTATGAAATGTTTGAGATGTTCTGACTCCTTTTTTTGCTGATCAGTCTGTTGAAAACCATGGGGTTGCTCACAGTGTTGGCAATAGGTCTCAGAATTTTAAGGGGAAAACCCCTCTCCTCCAAAATATCTTGGTTCAAAGTAAGGGATTTCAGTAAGTTACAACATACAAAGTCAACTTTTTTTGTACGAGGATTTCCTAACAGATGCAGGAAATTCCTGCATGCAATTTTAAGACTGAACTAGAAAAGTGTGGGATTCGTGGAATCCTGCTGCCTAGAAAGAACTCTGGTTACACATTGGATAAAACAATTTTTCATTTGTATGTTATATAGTGTAGGAATTTGATCAGCATGCATGATCTGCAAAATGAGATCTGGAACTGAGTAAATTAATTGTTAATCTATTGTAGTACTTATCCCAGTTTGTGCTATGTAAAAGAATGTTGATCTGACTGTACAGTACCTGTACCCTTTAGTTACTGTTTATCAGCCCTAGTGTAAGTTCTACTGTCAGTCTTGTCTATCTCGCTCCTCATTACCTCCTATTTACATTCTATTTTGCTCCTTCTTAACCCACCTATTACACAACTTCACATCCTCATTTACCAAAGAATAACAGCTGGCACTAGCCCCAAACAGTATTGGACCAATTATTAGCATTCAGCTTTGATATTGGCTGAAGTCCCATATTTTTGTCCTTTATCGGTATCAGTAAAATTTACCTTAAATGCTGATACTTACATAACTGATATTTTTAGTATAATGTTAGAGCCAACATTGTCATGAAAATTACACCACACTTAGCTCAGTGCTCAGTAGCTGTTTGTTTTACTGTGTAGTATGGGCATGCATTTCTCAGATATCGGCATCAAATTGGTATTGGCCAATGTTGAGAATAAAAATATCAGTAACTGTAACATCGGCTACTTGTAACATCAGTACAACACCAGCTTTGAATCCCTTTGCTCTATTACCAGCAAAAAGACAAACTTTGTAGATACTTTTGCTTCTCTGTTCACTGTTGTGGAGATCTTTTTGTACAGGTCTTCTTTTATCATCTTTGCTCATACTGTGTGTTTTGGAAGATAAGAACTTCTCCTATGCCTTCAAGAAGTTTGAAAAGTATACCCTTTTTGATGGGGCCCTACAATTTATTTAGTACTCATTCCTTGACAGTTAACATATGACCCTACCAACATTGTAGTCTATTTCGCTCTTCATCACCTCCTATAAATATGTAATTCCCAGACTTGCCTGCAAGTACCATCTGGCATCAGTCATTAGCAATGGGATGGCACCCTCCCACTACTAGAGTGCAGCATGGTAGACCACTCTTCCTCTCTTCATCTTGCCCTGCTTCGAGCAAGATGTGGTTTTGCTACTCCCTGGCAATTTGAGGGTTTTCATCTCTCTTTGGAGGATTTCCAAAGTTTTTGGCAGACAGTAGCAAAAACATGATGTAGAGCTGTTATGGAGAATCCTTGAAATAAAGAACTGGTGGCTATATGCAGGTTAGCCAGTATTTCCAGTGTGCTTAAGTACTGCCTTTCATTTGATTGGATAGGCATGGATATTCAGCTTAGAGTTTTTACTAGTTGCTTTATGAAATATCTGAGGATGATGAGGTATTAATTCAACCAAAGGGGTATCGTAATGTGTCAGCATTATTCATCAGCAGCTGTTGTGTAATGATTGGCATTTTTTGATGACAAAGAAGAAGTCAAGATGTAAATAAATCCACAAATAGAAGGAGGCAGGCTGGGCTATCATTTAAACCCATCGCATGCCCTCATGACGTCAGTATTGAGATCGGAGATCACTTCCTGGTGACAGTTAGCTGGTGACAGTGCCTGGTAGATGGAGATGAGAATGATGTCAAATGGCATTCTTGAGAGGTTGCATCATGTTTTTGTCTAAAGATATATTTCATAATAATGTCAAAGAGCTGCCTCTCAGTTCTCCTTCAGTATGACCTTCAGTCTTCCTAGCTCAAGGATAATCATCCTGTGGAGATTATTAAAAATAATATCCTAGATCCAGATTCACAGTATCTGAAATGACGCATCTAAAGATTAAACATGTCTTATGCTACTCAAGCAATTTTGGAGTTACTCGTGTACAGTTTGTGACCCATTTATTCATGACTCCATTCAGTCCTGATTCCTACTGATGATATTTACAGTACAGGTTTTATCAGTCATAAGTGATGAAAACTCACACTTAACTAAACAATATAGATCTATACTCATTTTCAATTATTGAAGTATGCTTGGAATGTTTGTAAATGTTTCATTTTTTTTTTTTTGAGATCTTGTGATTTTTTTTGTTGCAAAAGGTTATTGTTCAATAGACTGGGAGTTTAAATTGTCAGAATATCTCTTCATAAAATTTCAGTTAAGGAGTAATGGCACACTACCTGTTATTTCACTTAGGAAAAGCTGTGTTGGGTTGAAATTACTGCCACAGTGCAATTTATACTTAAATGTAAACCAGGAGTCATGGACTCCAGAGACAAGTTAAAACTCACCAAACATGATTCTATGTAGGTACAGATGCTACTGTGTGACTCTCATCAGCTGTGTCCTGGAGGGAGGTATGACTTTGTCTTCATTAAGATTTAGGCCTTTGTTGCTAAGACTTTGAATTGGTAGTGCAAAAGTTTGGTACAAGTTGAACCCCCTCCCTCCTCCAAAATGTATAGAAAACAATGTACTGTATAAGTGAAGTACAGTATACATGTGAAGTATACATGTGCATATAACACAGTGTACAGTGACAGCATTTCATTGTGTAAGTGGACTGGGTATAGATGCATAGCCAGAAAAAAATGCATGGGGGGGGGGGGGCTCTCGGAGGGGGTGGAGGCTTCTATGGAATCATCATGCCCTTGTCTATATTTTTTCACTAATAGATTTTCCATTTTTGGGGGACTTTTATGGAGGATTAAAATGCCTCCCATTAGCCCTCCCCCCTACTCAGTTATGCTACTGATTGAATATTCTTCATACAGCCAAGAGGGGAATATTCCTTGTTATGAAAAATGTCCAGGGACATATAAATGCCTACTCTTCCTTCTGCTATAAACCAGTTGTGGCCAGCTACTATTTATTAAGAAAAAAATGATAGAGCAATTGAAATATATAGTAAAAGAAGAGGGCGTCTTGCCTACTGAACAGCAGAGACCTAAAACTAAACACAACTCTTACAGCCAGACCACAGTTATGCAGTCTGTTCCTTTTCCTGTTGGTATGTCAGATAAATATTTCTTCCACCATGCTTCTGTCAACTATAACATCAACTTTGTCTGCATTGCTATTTTTTTTTAAGGATTTATGTATGCAGTGTTATTGCTCCATCCATACACTTCCTCAGTGTTTTCAGTCAGTGTAAAACCCACTAGCATTCAAACCAAAGGGGATTTAAAATGGGATTTATGACAAAGGATGTAAAATCTTTCATTCTTCCCCCCATTTTGCCTGCAGTATTTTGCCAAGTTCACTTGGAAGGCAATGGCTCTGTGACCGAATCCAATTGAATCAATTAACATCATGGGAGATCCTCGTTATAAAAGTGGTAAGGAATATTGCAAGCATCAATTCACAAAGTAACGAACTTCTTTGGTCTTGTAAGATCCATGCACCCTATAAAGCTGAAACCGGAATGCACAGACCATGGCTTAATATCATTTATAGACAGAATAAGTATGCAAGAGGGATTTTTTTCGATTAAGATTCAAAATGGAAGTTATGGCTTTGAAATCGATTGAGGATAAATTGGGTATGCCTGAATAGATGTGAAATTTTGCTTGGCCGTGCTTGCATTTTAGTTTGCTCAAGAGATTGTATGATACAGAGATTAGTAGTGCCTTCACACTGGCACCAGATAATTACTCTGTTTGGAATCAAAGTCTGTCATCAAAAGCTATTGATGAGATTGACAGAGTTGGAATGTTGGTCGCCATTCATCAATAGGTTGTCAATAGGTATACCACAGTAGGGTGAAAGGATAGGATAAATAAGCAGATTTGAGGAATTAGGTTAGTCCTTTGTTGGGTAAACTTTTGATGATATTTGGCCCACAGGTAAAAATACTTGACCTTCTACTAGTAGGTCCAAGGACTGGTGTATTTTAAAGAGGCCTTCCATTTTAATGCTCTCTGGAAACTTCTGTAGAGGCTGTAGCATATACTGTACTGTCAATTTGGACAAGTCCTTCAATTTTATTCTCGTTTTGAAACTTAAATTGTGTTTGCCTACTATACAGATGCTGCAGTAAGAGTGCTTGGCTTGCTTGAAGTTTGGAAAGAGGCTTTGCTTAGTTTAAACAGATAGGCCTACTCAGTCTTGCTACCATCAGCTCCCAAAGAAATTTTTATTAATTTCCAAATTAATTTAAGGGCAGATGTGGTAGAGGTATTGTGATACATGTATGCAATGTTTTTTAATGAGCCAAGCTTTCATTGAATGACATCATACCCTTCATGCCTCACCTGTGTTGTGTCTGCATTCAAACATAGCTGTCTATGTTACCACACCTCTATATATTCCTGCACCTCCATGTTCCTGCACCTCCATGTTCCCACATTACGATATATGAAGACGTGGCTTTTAGTGACAAATCATCATTTTTGTTTTCATGTTACAGAGATATTAATTTGAATATCTTCTGTTTTTAACCCTATTCCTGACCATGACCCTAACCCCTTACTAGCTCCTTGCCATAACCCTTGGGTGTTGAAACATAAAGCATGTCAACATGTATGGATCCCTACCATGTATGCGCTGTACATGACACACTATTTACTTTCATAAAGTTGAGAGCACTGAATACAAACATATACTGGTTCTATCAATATTTCCATCAAAACTTTCTTCGTCTCCTCAAGACGAAGTGTTTTGAATTTGAGAACAAAGGAATTTTACCAGCTTATGACTGGCCATCTCTGAAAGAAAATGTATCCACATCACTGGTGAACAGCACTGTTATTTTAGTCACCTCTCATGTATTTGTAAAATGACGAGGTGTGATTGATTAAAAGTTCCAACTCTATGAGTTTGCCCCTAAGCAATGAAGATGGACCAAGATTCATAAGAAACCTTCCACTAATCTACTGATTATCCCTCAGCTTATAATTAAACTTTATGCAATATTTATGAGCCCTGGCCTGCAAATTTTAAATTGCGATTGGCATCCCACCACACAGGATGGAGCCGTGTTTTTGACGATGTTCGTTAATAACATACCATCAGTTCTGTGTCTTGTTTCATGTTTCATTCCACTGCAGCAACACCTCCTGACGATGGTGATTACTTGTGGCAAGCAGTTAACCAGCCTCTTATCTGATTACATCTCCGAGGGAATACCCTCCAGCATGCTCTGTCTACTAACATTTGGTTAGAATTCTGGTCATGAGTTCTAATGACAATGCTTTTTACGGGATGGTTATGCTTGTTTAAAAGATAACATAGACCCTTTTCCAAATATCAATCCCAAAGGATTGTGGGATACAGTTTTGGTGTGTGCCGTTCTTGACTACATCAGTAAAATGCCATTAACAAAAATGATGCATACAAAAGCTTTATCCCACAGTCCTTTGTAATTGTTATTTGGAAAAGGGTCTATGTGCAAACTACCTCATACAAATATTGTTTATTTTCCAAAATAATGCTTGCAAAGATTTTGTGATATTTTGTGGGGTGCAGACATGATACAGTTTACGTACAGACTGTGCACATTAGGCATATATGCTTCTACTCATGATCACAGCAAACACTAAAAAAGATTTATAAAAATTATATAATTTAGTAGAGATTATATGTTCCAAAGTAAAATCATCAAATTTTTGTTGTCATAGGAAATTTGAAACTCTTGTAGCTTCTGTGCACAAAAACAATTTCTGTTACATCCATGGACATTGTCCTGGTGTAATTGCTGTTGATCTTCAGGCTAGTCAATATAGTCATACCTTTTTGTGCTCTACAGAAGCTTTTTAATTGATTTTCTGCAGTAAACTTGAGAAATTAAAATAGCTACTCTCTAAATTGGTGGTGAAACCTCACCATTCAAGGTCATAAACCAGAAAATTGAATAAAAGGTTAAGCCAGTTAAAGAAGCCTGGACAATAATTAGCATGCTACAGCTGTTGGGTTAACTTGTTGGGTTAGTCATGAAGGGACTGCTAGGTTCAGAGATTGTAAAGCATAGTAGTGATTAATGCAAGATTTCAACTTTAAGTTCAGTTAGTTCTGTACGTGTCAAATGTTATTCCAAATGGAAAGAGGAAATTCCCTTCTAATGTGTAAGCTGGCAAATATGAAAGTCAAAACAATGACAAATTAGGCCCACACGTTTTTGTGTTTCTTAATATTTGTATGAAATGCAGAAAAACAACTATTATAAAAGTGGCATTATGAAAAGAAACTAGGTCAATTGGCATTCCTGCCATCAATTTGTAGGATATATACAGCAGTACGTGCATCCCCTTTTATGAATCATAGCGTACTGTAGATCATAAAATCATAGTTAGGGCCAATTTAAGGAAATTATACTCAAGTATTAGTGTCAATATCTCTATGGTGGTTAATAATTTAAAGCAGGAATATTTTGCCATAATTTTGGTATATTTAAACAGCTCTATTAAGTGGTTGATACATGTATGATTTACCATTTGTCCTCCAGTTACACGTCTGTTTGTTAGCACCCTTTTTCCCAGTTTCTACATAGATAATGTACCTCAAACTCAACTTGTGTGGTATATATTACTGTGTATAGTGTTGAGCTGATGACGGTGATATAAGAACTTGACGTTAACCAATAGGTCAAACTTAGATCGACCCGATACCGATACCGATAACAGAGTAGTACTCTAAAAGATTCCATAAAAGTCAAGCTTTGTTCACTACAGTAGGCCTGTTAGGCCATGTTTACATTGCCTACAAAATTGCCTAGTGAGAGTTTGGATTTGAAAATTATCAACGTTTAAGTGATAAAGGACAGCATATCAGTAAAGCAGTCATTCTACCAATTTTTTGGAAACGTTAGGCTTATGTACTTGGGAAGTTTCTGCTTTGCTTTTACGGCCCTGTGAAAAATCATGATTGCCATTCACAGACAAATCTCTGAAAATATATAATAAAGGCCTCATTTCAATCATTGCGGATAATTGTGTTATTTCAGGGGCAATGCAAAATGTGCCACAACACTGTATGGTTTAATCCCCAGTCCAGCCGTAGTTGCATACGTAAGTGAATCCTTCTGTAAAACAGGAAGTATGCTTCTGTACATTCAAAATGACATTGGTCTCCACTGCATATTTTATGTGTGCCTGGGCCCAGCACTGTTCAGTATGAGTACTGTATATAAGTGAAAAAAATTCTGAAGAATTTACATAAAATTTTTTGATTTCTGTCATGTGGCTTTTTGGAATTAGTTCCTCTCCAAATCCTAATGGAATGTGCTATGAATTCATTCAAAATTAGCTATGATTTCTGCAGAGAATCTTTTATACATAAGATTTGGGCAGGAGACATTCGAAATATTCTGCAGGCTCCTAAAGGAATTGTGATATGTGCGCAAAGAACAAATCATTGGAAATTATACATGGTAGGCCTAGAAATGATACTGTAAGATGGATAGAAAACTAGACTATACCCAAGCCCCACAATATTTCTGTCACATGTAATAGACCACTCGATGCAGCTTCTTGTCAAACACTGATAACGGCTTCTCCTTTGGCATTGTTGGCTAATGTGTAGGGTTAGTGGCCTAGCCTGAGATTTCACTGAAGAATGTCCGAATTTAAACTGGACCGTTGCACCTCAGAATTTGTACTCCCAGATATTCATAGAACTTGCAATAATACTGAAGTTATGAAATCTACTACTTGATATCGGTTAATGTTATTGGTGAAAACTGCTCGAGTTTGTTAATACCAATATCCAACACATAACACCATTATCAGGCAATACTGATATAATCAGCTCTACATTAACTGTATAGCTAAACTCCATCTGTTCTGATGGTCTCATTGCAACAATTCCTGAGGCTGTTTTAATATTGTCACATGTGTTTAGTGGAGTCTTTTACCAATTACGCTATCCAGGGAGTTGCTATTTGTCAAATAGCAACTCCCTGCTCTATCTTAAACTCCCTTTCATGTCAGCAGTCCCAGGGGCATGACATACAGCAAATGCAGGATAGCTGAATGCCATCATGCTCAGAAGAGTTGAGTAGGTGGGGAACCTTTCAAACATGACCCATGCCATCAGCAAAAAGTTAGGCCTATAGGCATCTCATTTTGCCACTTTATGTGCCTTGTTTTGTCACAAAGGTATGGAACATTTTCATAACATTCCTTTTGAGACTTGTAACCACAAAACAATATTTTAAGTCATGCAGTGTATGAGAGGCTTGGGGGTGATGAATAATTGGTTTGCTCTAGATTTGTGTAAAGTTTTTCTTGCGTGAAGTACATGGTTTATTTTGCCAAAATTTCCTTGCACAAAAAAAAAACACCAGACCAAAAAAAAAAAAAACAAGAAACAAGAGTGTTTCCAATCTCCTCGCATTCAAAACAGTGTGTGTTCATGACCCTTACTGCCTTACCGCAAATAGGGGACCAGAGTCATGTATGATGTTTCAAGGGTTACATCTTTCGAAACTTCAGTAAAATTGCTCAAGGCTGGCTGGGGCTGGCCAAGTCTAATTTGAATTTGTATCTATTTGAGTTTGTATTATAACACATAATGAGAGCAACTGTAAGAAACCCGCGAGGACATGTGGTTAACTGCAGTGGTAAAGGTTAGTATCTGTGCAGACCTGTGCCTGTAAATGTACTGCCCACAGAGCCATATAATTGTCTTTGTGTGTCATTGTCTTCTAATTGTGTGCTGCATGTGTGTGTGATACACACAGTGCACACTTCTTGACAGCATATGTGTGGTAGGTACCGTATACCAGAGAGTTGAAACGGCGTATACATAGTGCACACAGACATCACTAAAACACATGAAAAGCTGAGACAAATTTTCTCTCCTGTGGGTGGTACATACATCTACGGCATGTGCAGGTGCTAACCTTAACCGCTGCATGTCCCTTGAGGCCATTCAGACAAAATTCTTGGCCACACAGCCTTTCATAGCAGCTTTCGAATATGTACTCCTCTTTTGACATACATATACTGTAACACCTGCAAGCAATGACAGAGATCATCCAATTTTGCTATATTCATGCGCACAATTTGATGTTACCTCTCAACTCTTGATTGGTTTCAATTTATGAATATTCGTATTGCACGACGAAGCTTCAACTGAAACGTACGTCGTTCTGCGACCTACTCAGTTTTACAAAGTAAGTCAATGGGACCTCATTTATGAACTTTAGGTGGGAGAAATCACACACTAAAACTACACTGATGTTAGTTGTCTGAACAGCATGGTAATCAGACTTGCCTAAGTCGATATTTAATTGAATATGTAAAACGTGTTTGTTGTGATCATATATGAATAGTTAATAGCGTAGTTTTACACAGTTTGACGAAGAATTCTTAAAAAAGTTTGCAGACGTTGTTATTACAAGTGCAGTCAGTATAGGTGAGGTGTCTGCCAAGCAGGGAACACTGAGCAGTGATCAGGTTGCATTTCATTGATAGGACAGGCAGGAAGCTGAACTGTTTAATTGACCATACAGGGATTGATCCCTCTGGGCTATTTCTATCAGAAGAGTGAAATCAGAATTTCACTGTAATAGTGTTAGGGAAATGTACACCCTGTGACAAGTTTTTTCAAAATGTTTGAATACTGCATATTAAAGGTATTGTGCTGTAAACCAAAGTGTTGCTTTGTATAGATTATACACTTCAGTTTTATCGTCAGTTGATGTAAAAGAGTCAGGAATTAGAATACCAGGATATAAACTAATTCAGTTGTGGATGACTTAATCACTTCCTTTGTTGTCAATGACAATACTTTTGTAACCTAATTGTACGAATTCATGCAGAATCCCTTTACCTTCACTAAAATTATGCATTATGTATGTTTAGGCTGAAACATTTGGAAATCAGGAGATTTGTAGCACTTAGCTGTTTGAAACGAAGGTTGGGGCTAGTGCTGGTTCCCTTTAAATAAGCCTCTTGCATGACTCAAAAAGTAAATACTGTATGACTTTTGTCAAGTGTATAGGGCCTACAGGTATACTCTAGGTGGGCTAGGCCTTCTTTATTATTGATCACAGAAATACTGGTGTGGGGTCCATTGCAGCAAGTTTTCAACAGAGCCTCACTTCCAGTTCCTTTTTACACAGGAGTTTATTTTTAGTCTTCCCCTTTTTAATGTCCCTACAATAACAAACACTCTCTCAGCTGTTACCTGGAATTCTTTTACCTGCAGTGCACACATCAACACACAACACAGATGACAGGGCAGTAAACATGGTTGAGCAAGGAAAACTTGAACTCAGCATGTACAAGCATGAGTATGACCCAAGATATTCTTGCTATTTGACCTCTGAGTAAACGTCTGCTGTGATTAAGGGGTATGCTATGTGACAGCATAGTGTATGACATATTACATAAATCAGGCATTTCTGCCTGCTGGGAAATGGGTGGACTCCACTATGCCCTAATGAAGAACAATTCAGTATATAAGGATGTACAAAGCTGTTAGGCATGGTACACTACTGGCTCTACCCCAAGGGGAACTTCACACACTTTCAAATAAATTGTAGGGTCTTGAAAGTTAATTTAAATACCTGCAGTCCAGCTGGTGACAACATTGTTGCAACAGTTTAAAAAAAGTTTAAGTGAGAGGGGATAGGTTTTTGTTCGTTGTTAGAATGGGACGTTCATCGTGGATGTAGTGTGCTGTTAAAGTTTTAATGATATCTTTCTACAGTGTATGTATTGTAAAGAGGTAATTATATATAGGCTACAGTATATAGTCATGTAGCTGCTTACAGCTGTTCAGTTTTTTTTTTTTTGTTTTTGTTTGTAAAATCATTGTCAATTCCAATTATTTAATTGTCTAGCCTAAGCCACCCACACAATTCCTTACAAATAAGGAAACCTTAGTACTGTAATCTGTGCAATAATTTACTTCGTCATTTGTAAATAAAAGAATTGTTCATATAGCTGCATGGAAACACCAGCATAATATTCCTGGAAATTTGGCAGATTGTGCATTTTTGTCAAATCCTGTCATTCTCTCTGCCGAATCAACAGAGTAGTAAACATTTAAGTGTTGTTTATTAAGTCTTCATGATTTTGTATAATGAACAAACTAATTATAAACCACCATGACAAAACTTTGAGTGTTTTCTCTGCAATTTCCAAGTATGTGAGAAATAACATTTGAGAAATGGTGACTTGCTGTGAGAAAACATACACAGTTTGAGTATTTCTATTCCTTACAGGCCCATAAAAACCTCTCTTACCGGCAGTAACTCCTGCAAAAGTTAGATCCAACACATGAGCCATCAATGGACTGTATGTTCAATGAACTTTAATAGTTTCACAATCTAATTCAGTGATTTCCCTTCATACAGTAGTCAGCAAGATGAATGCCACCTTTTCCAACTATCAATTTTCATCTTTCACAGACAGTGGATAAAAAATAAGGACATGCATTGTATGTCTCATTGAATCTTAACAGAACATACAAAACAAAAAGAGTGTGCGAAATCATTGCAAATTAAATTTATTAAAGTGTCATAATTTTCATTTAGGCCTATGTACTTTTGACTTAGGGCTTAGTAATACACGTGTCTCTCACATGATTTCTCATATCCTTTTATTATTTAGCCTTTAATTCTCATTGGAAGAAATTTTAAGAAACAGAAAATTGGCCAACAACAAACGAAGGAATGCATCTAGCTGTTTCTCCATTTGAAACATTAAAGTACCTAGAAGACAAGTTGGAAAATAACAATTTTACTTTTTTACATGTCAATTAATCTTTGACCAGGGGTTTATAAAATTTGTTATAAAAATAACAAGTTGATGTGTGTTTTACTTGCAGTCTTTCATTTGTTTCTTGCACAGGTAAGGGATCTGGTTAATCTCTGTACTTGCCCAAACCAATTTCCAATGATCCGAGAGGCAGAAGGCAAATACAAGATAGGTGACTCTCAGACCCTCATCTTTGTTAGGGTAAGTGTTTATTACTGAAAATCTTAATGCAATAGTTTTACCAAATACTCTCTTATTTTACAAGTCAATTGTGGTAAACAGGTAAAGCAGAAAATTGAAACAAACTCATTGTTCAATGGGGAGATCCCACTAGACCAAAAGTTCACTACATCAAAGGTTCACTAGAGTGAAGATACCTTGACCCATCTACATTAGGTTAAATTTGAGCTGTAGGTACAGAATTAGGTTTAGGTATAGGATAAGGAAGGCCTTAGGCAGGATTAGGGTTTGAGTTAGTATTAGGGTTAGAGTTAGGATCTTTGGTCTAATGAATTAATCCTCGATGCTGTAAAACTTCGATCTCATGAACCATACTCATTCACTTTGCAGACATATACTTACCCCTTGCTACATCTGTTTTGCATTAATTCGTGCTTCACACTACCCGGAGTAGTTTTAGCACCGTGCCCCCTATGTCTGCCATCTTGTCCTAAGTATCAGCCTCATTTGCCTTCCATGCAATTCTCTACAGCTCGGAAGTTTTGGGGTCTACAAAGCGCCGTCAATTTCTTATGAATCCTACTCATTCACTGGGTCTCTTTTGCTCATTTATGCCCTCTTACAAACTGGTATTATCCTAATGAATGCAATTGCAATTTCTATCTAGTAAAGTACAGGCCAGATGTGATACTCAGGGTTTTCGTTAACCCCGGGCTGCCGGGTCTCAGACGCACGACAAGCTGCCTAGACGCTTGGAAGAAAATCTAGTGCGTCTCGTGGATGCATGATGTTCAGCCTTGTATGCACAAAAATTGTAGCTCTAAATGTTGCAAAATTCCTCGGCAAAAAATACCCCAAACGTGCTACAACATACCGCACACTTGCAGTCAAAGTTTCTTTGAAGCTTCAAGCCTGCGTATTTTACAGCGAATTTTTTCAGTTTATGCCGACATACTACTGGAAGCAATATACTGTTGTAGATCCGTCATTCACGCCAATCATTAACACTCATATGGATGCTGTGCAGTGACGAGCATGGTATACAAACGTACTGCGCTGTCAAAATAGGGAAATAATGTACGCAAACACCCATATATTAGGCTAGCCACGTGTTACTTGAAGTTCAAGTGAAGAGCACACTGCACATGCACAATAATGGCTCGAAAATTCTATGCGCCGGTAGCCAGAGGCTCGCAGCTTGCTATTCAAATGTTAGGGCTTCCAAAATTCATGATTAAAATTGCCTGTCGGGCTAAAGCCGCGAACACTGCAAAACCTATGTAGGCCCGCTACTTACGGGATGAGAAGTAAGAAGAGTAAAAATAATGCTGCTGTACCCCTACCCTGTTGTATTTCTTCTCAATTTAAAGCTTAATCATAGCCTAATTCTCTAAAAAATGAACGGTAAAAGGGAAACCGAAGCACGCAGTATTTCAATGCAATTACTTGGCTATTTCACACTATCCTATCGTGCATTACGTATGGTTGTAGAGTGTAGGTCTAACACGTTATAGTTTCATGCAGCAGTACGGAATGCATGATGTGATATATATCTATATGTATATTTATTTGATACAATGAAGCTTGTACTGTTCCGTTTAAGCATGAGTTCGAGTGTATCAAACTTTTTTGCACAGCTAGCTCACGTTTCAGGTATCGTAATTTCCCAAATAATGTAAAAAGCACAATTTATATCATAGGAATAAACATGCATGTTTTGTATAAGAAAAGCACCCACCATTATTAATGCAAAATATGACTAATAACGGCAATTTTAGCAGTACAAGCAGCGATTGAAAGCATACTCTACTCTCCTGAACCATGCCCTAAGGTCATACGCACGTACGTATATACGAACATAGGTACGTCCGTCAACTTCTCTACAGACCTCGTGCGTAGCCTTATGTATGGGCGTTTGCATTTAATTACGGAACTGCACATGCACTACAAGCTTTGCCGGCTTAGCCGTTCATTTCACTTGAACCTGGCCTAAGGTATGGGTGTTCGCATACATTACGGTCCTATACCAAACATAGTACGGTTTTTGACCGCGAATTCTTTTTGCTCTCTTCACATGGAAAAAATGTAGTCAGAGAAAAGGGACGAGCGTTGATTGATTTACATCAGTTCAATGTGAACAAGAATGCAATAAATGAAGATATATGTTAGAGGTTATAGTACAAATACGGGACTCTTGAAAAATTTTGGAAACCCTCGAAATTTTTGGGGGACGCTTGAAAAAGAAAGCTGAGAGTTACGGGACTCTTGAGATTGGATGCCTAATGAAAACCCTGGATACTGAAGGTTGCAAGGAATCTTCCAGGGGGTGAAATATATTTCAGTGGTAGTATGGATGACAAAAATTGGGAATCTGGGCAGCTCCTTGCCAGGAAATTTGCATATTTGGAGGGATATTTTGGCAATCGGAGGAAAAACATGAAATTGTGGGAAATTTGACTTGCTTACTGGGAAGTGAATATTTTTTTCCAGTCGTTGGGGCAAAATGTACTAAAATGCATGCAAATGGCAGTGGTCACTTAAAAAGATTTTAGGAGGTAAAGTACTTTTCTAGAGGGAACTGCTTTGACCCCTTCCCCCTTGACTGCAACCCTTGTAATATCTCCAAGCACAGAGGACCTCATTTTGCCTTTGCCTTTCATAGAGCATTTAGAGCATTTTTCATTTACTGTAGCCTGCCCCTGGCCAGAATTTCTGTGTCTGTGGGGAACAGGAATCAGATTACAGTAGTACTTATTTGTCTGCATGCAGACATTAGACAGTTTTGCGCTTTCATATCGCTTCCATAATTTTTAATAGATTTGTTACATTGTCGTCGTACTGACTTTCATAGACCTACATGCATTTCAGAAATTGCTAGATCTTTTGTTTTGCTGGTGTCACACTGTCCCGAAGTTGACACCAGATGGACACAATTTGGCTCTGATCAAAAACATCGGGACATTCATGAAGGCGTCTTAAGCCATCGTACAACCGCCGGTGGAATTCCTCAGGCTTCAGGAGCAACTTTGTGAGCAGTGGCAAAATCTTTGGTATGCCAAAAATGCCGAATGACCTTGCGAAGGTTCATTTTCATGTTTAATTCATGTGTCCGTTTTGCCCTTTGTAAGGCTACCATGAGGGCATCTTGTCAAATTGTGTCATCTTTGGCTTTACTTCGCGTGATCATCGGTGCAATCGGGCTTTTTTTGCCTTGCGAAGACAATACGAAGGAAACAAAAAGATGCACGATTGTCTTAGGAAGGCAACATGACTACATGAAGCCCTCGCAATGCTCTCGTGTAACCATCGTATTAAAGTACGATGACATCCAGATGGGACCACGTGGACATATAAGAGGCTAGCCTCAGAGCATCAATTGCCAGTAGACCAACTGTTCGAACGTGCGGTCTAGTCAGTCGGACCGCTACCCTGAAGAGTTTAGTCACACGTTCAGTCAGTCCTGAGCAACTCTACACATGAGCAGAGGCATGTGTAACTCTCAAAGCTTCAATTATATGAAATGAAGTGAAAGGGGTGGGGTAGGTGGTCCACTATCTGACGTTATCGTTATATATTTTTTAGGGAAAAGTACCCGATCATGTTATGCATGATAAAAGCAGAAGCTTTAAGGAATTCCGGACTCTTTTGGAGGAATATGAGTCATTCTGAAATTGACAAGAGGGTTTATCAAAACCAACTAGACCGGTTTCTGTTCTTCGCAGTATAGGCAGATCGTCATCAGTAGTAGCCTTTGTATGCCAAGGCAGGGTTTGTCAAAGTTTATATAATGCAGCTATGAGCGCATCAAGCCAAATGTCATACCTTTCTTCTGTTATGTTTGACTCCTGGTCTGGGGAAAACCTTGATTTTACAAGTAAATCTTTGAGATTTGGTGCCCTTCTATAGGCTATAATAGGCTGGTCGGGAAACAGATGGGACACTTGTTGGTCAAATGCAATTATATACCAGTGACAGCTTGCTTTAGGTGCCTAGTTTAATGTGTGGAGTGTAGGTTGTTTTGAAAACGAGTGGGGGCGCTGTTGGTGTATTTGCAGCCACAGCACGGTCGTCACGTGACACCTTCATGACCTACTTCGAACATATCGTACTCTCAATACGACGTCGTGTAGCCTTCGTATGCCCTTCGTGCCACCTTCGCCTGTCCTTCGGGTATAAACTAGTATAAAAATTAACATGTTTGTATGGCCTTTGTGTGTGGTTCGGGTGCCATTGTGTAGTTAGATAATATTTAACGACTCACCAACACGAATGTGTTATATAGTGTCAACTAGATAAATTCGTTTCAAGTCCTCCCCTTTAGTCGCCTCTTACGACAGGCGGGGAATACCGTGAGCATATTCTACAACCCCCAGCCCACAGGTGTAACCTTCTGTAAGCATTGTACTTGTGTGGGCTGTTGATTGGCTGTTTGACCAAGTTCTGGGCTATCTTCGGCCCGAAATTCCAAATTCCACATTCGTGTGTCCATCTGGTGTCAACTTCGGGACAGTGTGAAACCTGCATTTGTTTGTCATGTATATGTTATTAGTGCAGTGTGACTACGAGAAAGAACACGTACAACTTCAAAGGAAGTAATATTTTGACTACTCCAGGACTTCAGGAGTTAAAATATTCTAATTTCAGCACAAATTGATTAAGTTTTGTTATTTTAGCAAGCCATTTGCCATGCATTCCCCAGAGTCATAGCAAGCAGTGCTGAAGGAGTGTTTACATGTGTGAAATCAGCCTCTATAATTTGATTAAGCCCTGCTGTTGAATACATTAGAGTAATTCCTTTGTTCGTTGGTGACACCTTATATGCCAGCTATAAATAGAAGCATACCTTGTTTCGTGTGGCCCTTAAATTAGCAGATCATCCATCCACTTTGGATGGCATCGAGCGGCTTAAAACTCCCGGTGTTCCTGATTTGAAGGCCTTCCATGGTCAGGAAGGCTGGGTGCTCATCTGCTCCATTGTTTACTTTGAAGATGCGCTCAGTCAATTGTGACCGTGTTCCTTCATGCAAAACCTAATTAATCTTTGAAATTGTTAACATCTTTGCATTGATAAGTACCGTCTACCATCTCTCCACAAGTCTGCCAGCGATGACTCAGAGAAACTTGACACCCCTGTCACTGGGATTTCCTTGCCATTAAAGTTGGTTTGGAAGATCAGAGAGATAGTAGACCAGTTTTACTTCTCATGAAAGTTTTGGAGAGATTGGAAGTTAATCTGGTAGGCGAAGCTCTTTACCTGGACATCCGATATGCGGTGTTGAAATGGTAGGAAGGCAGTCGGCAATTGATTTGTAATGGAGAGTTAAAAGGGAAAAAGGGAAAGGGTTAAAGAAAAGTGCGGTGTTTATGAGGTCGTATATATTCATTACTGTCCTCAAATTATTAAAGTTATATATTTAAAAAAAAAGTGCAGGTTGTGTGACTCAGTTATTTGCATGTTTTAAGAGGTCTTGGCCTTATTAAGAAGTGAGGAAATGCTCGTAAATAATGTAGGCCCACTTGATGGAGGATGATGGGGGGTGAAAGAACTTTCCTTTGCTTTTGATAATCTCACACTGCAATTCTGTTAGTCTTAGCTGCTATGCTGTGAGGAATACACGTGAGGGCTCACTGATTTAGCTTCCAGTGCTGTAACTATTTTTAGGGGAGAGAGGTGGATAGGGCAGAATGAAGAACAAATCCACCCAATAGCTATGCACACAGACCCACCTACTCACTTTGAAATTTGAACAAAACAGAGGTTTGAGATGTATGGTACAGTTGTGATTCCATACCAGTAGTAAATATCCACTCCCTTTTTTGGTCAAGATGTTTGGTGATTGTGATGCTCGATCAGTCAGTCTTAGTTATGGGAGGTGCATGTTTGTGATGCTGTTTCCATGCATCTTCTATTCATCATTATCTGAGTAACAGAATAGTTGTTGAAATGGAAGTTATTTTCCCCTTGAATGTGACATGGTACTATATTCTATGAAGGTACAGTATATTGAATTCTTGCTTTTATGCCAACAGTGATTCACATTTCCACATAAACTCATAAATGTTTATTCCGATGACTAACTCACTAAATTTACATGTACAGTAAGCACAAAAAATACCCAAATGTCAAGGCTTTATTTAAATTGTGCTCATATCAAGTATGACTTTACTTTTGATAGTACTGCATGCTGGTAGTGGCATCCCCCCTCTTTAGTTTTCACATTATTCAAACATGGCTAGACAGTCAAAAGCCATCAGGGTTACTCTGTAGAAACAAAAAAGACTTCATTTCTCATTCAAGCTCAAAGTTTTCTCATGAGATTAGTGTTTTACATATAGAGTACTGTGTGCCAAGTACACACGATGTAGATTATCATGATTGTACACATGTAATATTCATGCACCAACTCTGTTCTCCTGTGCACTCAGAGGACTTGAACGACAGCCGTACATGTCAAAATTAAAAGAAGCAGTCTGCCTTGTTATTTTTAGCAGCCCTGATCATATGATGAAATTTTTTTGGAGAATCTCCATCAGGATATTACTGTGACATGTTCAGAGAGTGTAAAACTCCTTCAGGCAACGATAAAAGGACTGCAAACGTATGGAGTGTGAGCAATCTTCGCTCTAAAAGTGACGCAAATTTATTCCAAACATGATCACTAAAATCTGGTTGTGGGAATGACAAGTTATGTCTTGAGACTAAGAGCATCCAATCAGACTCAAGATGTAAGAGGTACTTGGCCAGTTCCATGGAATAATATTAGTCATAAGATAATGTCACTTCCTGTCTATACTCATCCAGTTTTCGTAAATGTTTGCATAAACTGCCCGTAGCCATTCTTTTGATTGGAGGAGTCAACACGTGTGATTTTCAATTATTTTCCGTAGCCATCAAATTGTGACAGACTCTTTTAATGAAGACAGATAAAGGGGAGTTGTTTAAATTTTGGTAGCTGAAGTTTGTTATCTGAGGAAATTGAATGTTTTTGAAATTAAGGGGGAATTCTTTCTTATTAAGACAAAAGGCATTACTGGTAGACTACTAAGAGTTAACACAGTGTGTGGATTAATGCTTTCGCTCGATTGAAATTGTTTGTAGTATGATTGACATGCTAGTTGGAAGTATTTTAACCATATAATTGATCTTTTTGGTTATTTGAACAGTAGTGACTGGTGACTGTGTTTCATATTAAGTACTACTGTTCCATGCATTGAAAAGAGAGTGTTATAAAGTTTTCTTGCAATGTGGACTGGGGAATCCAGATGATACAAATTATGGAAAGAGTACCAGTCATAGAGTATTTACCAAGGAAAACTGATGGAGGACAAAAAGAATTGGCAGACATCTATTCAAAGAATAGAGATATTGCTAGCTTCTTCCTGCCTCCTCCTACCCTTGCTCAGTCTAGTTCCTTGATGTGGAAAGACTGTACAAGATATATCACTTAGCCAGTCCCAGCACATTACAATATGCCTTGCAAGCTTATTTCTTGTGTATACATTTCTCCCAAGATTTTCTATGCCAATGCATAGAATGGCACATCACATTCCTAGCAGATTGCAATACTGAATTGTGAATGGATTGATTAGAGTGACCATCAACCATTTGCCCCTACAAAATTCCATAGCTTGTTACTTGTTACCATAGAAATAAAAGTAAGGGAGAATGACGTCAGCCGTTCTGGACTGAAGCCATTGATTTGGCTAGGCTGTATGGCAACAGAGCACCCGCACGTAATACAAATATCACGTCATTGCTTTTGCCCCAAGTATTGGCAAAGAAACTACAAGTTTTCAAGTTAGGAGTATAAAACAAAATACTTAAGGCACCATGAATTATTTCTGTTGTGAAAATTACTCCAAATCTTTCACAAAACGAATAAAATAAGCTATAACTTCTGCAGCAGATTGCACACTGTACGTACGGAGAGACATCAATCAACCGGTCTTTTGCCGTACAATGGAAGCGCCCTCACAATTTTCGTGGCTTCACGGGCTAAACATGCATGGATGCATTGTGTTAGCGTTCTCCCTTACTTTTATTTCTATGCTTGTTACACACTAGTACCTGTTTCCAAACACCCATATTTGTTAGAAGAAAATTCTAAACGTGCATGTAAGTTTCAGACATTTGTATGACAAATGATTGGAGTTTTCCAAACTATAGATCTGTTCACCTGTCATTTGTTACTCCTGTATTAAAAAATAAAAAGTTATAAGTATTTTCATATATCACAAGATCCTGAGTTTCCATGGTACTTAATATTATATTCCAAGTCCCTCCTAATTGTCACTTAAGCAGTTCATTGAAATGCAAGTGTAACCGCCACTCCACTACTTAAATAAGCAGAGAATAATTATGCCACACAACAGTAGGCTGCAGTACAATACGTGGTTTTGGGTTTAGAATGTATGAATTGAAACAGCATCAGACATTGTATCATAAGACATGCATTTTGGGCCAGAGACATGCATTTTGAGCCATTTAAAAGGAAAAATACTCTCAGAATCACTTTTAAAACCTTTCAACTTAAACTGTTCATGGATGAATACTGTATGTATTGATGTACCTATGGCATGATCACCATTTATTTAGAATTTTAGATAAGTGCTCTGGCACAGGTGAAAAGTCCTGATGATGTGGTAATACTTGTGTCAAACAAGAGGATTTATGATTTCGTCTTTTGTAGATCATGTAACTGTTTTACTAAATAGTCCCACTTTTGAATGAGAACAGAGAAAAGTAGTAGTTGTGTTGTAAGTCTCATCTTTTATTCACTGTTGCTCAAGTGATCTGCAGTACTTCCTGTAATGTGAGAGGCCCTAATTCGGAACTAAGGTTGACTTTAGGTGCTTTCTTACAGTAGGCCCATGTCTGCTCGTCATCTTCAGTTCTGAGTACTAGGTAAACTAAGTTTTGGTTTTATGGTACACATAAAAGGGCCCGTGGAGTGGGTAACTTGTTCTGTTTAGAGAATCATAATAGAAAGAATTCTGTAGTCAGTGTAAGGAGAGTAACTTCTGTAGATTGTGGTTATGGGGGGAGGGGCATTGGGAGAGGCAGGAGGAGCTTCAGATAATAAGTTTTCAGTGAAGGGGGTACTATGTGTGTATAAATATTCAGGTACATCATCAAATCTGCAAAATTAATGAGAAGGGCAAAATATTTAGTCTTGAAAAAGAAAGCTGACATCCTAGGAAACTGCCCCAGAAGTTCACTTCCCTTTCCCCACACAGTTTCTTCGATGTATATACGAATCCATAGGAGGTTGTATAATTATGTAGGCCTGTAGGTCTTTTGCTCTTGTGGTGGAACAGTTTAAAGAGATGTAGCAGGTAGTAGGTAGCAAAAAAGATCAAATGGTGCCAACATTTTAATGCTTATTAATGCAGTGAAGCTCAAAATAAGTAAATTTGAAAATGAAAGATGTAAAAATTAAAATAATGTATTTATTCATTACAATAGTTATGTTTCTTTTTGGGGGGAGGAGGGGGGTGTGGGGGGCATATGCTCAGTATGTAAGCTACAAGTGGTCAGTTCCTTACATTGTTTTGTAGATCTCTACAGATTGGCTAGTGTTAAATTAAGTCTCTAGTTCTTGAAAGGTTAAGCCCATTTGCTACAGGTCAATTGTGTGACATCAGTCAGTCCCTTTTAAGTCACAATGACCTTTTAACCTCGTGTGTAATTTAGTTTGGTCAGCATGGCTTACCTTGCTTCCAAAAGGAACTTGAAAATCTCTAAATTAGTCCAAATTTGAAAACAAGAACGACTTTCCACCTGCAGTAGTTTGTCTTGTTGACAAATAAGCTGTTTCTAGGTAGGCTTGACATCAGTAAACACCCATCCTGTTTGTTGTAGGAGTTAATTGCACTTAACTTCTCCTCTGTGGGATAATTAGATGGCTTCCTGTAGAGGAAATAATCCTATTAGGTTGATAATGATTTAGACCCATATTACTTGTTTGGAGCTTCTTAGATACTTTATATGTACTTATATCTGTATAGAGGATAGTTTCAAAGAACATGACAAGCTGGGTCGTTAACATTGGTAGGAGTGGGGTGGGAGAGTCTGGTGGTCACTGAAGGAAGGAGGGGTGGGGTGAGAGGAAGGGGTGATTCGAGGGTAAGAAGGGATTTAGTATCACTGGGCATTGCCATCAATCATCAGTCACATAGTTGCATCAGAGAAATGCTTCTCAGGCACAAACAAATTTTGAGCATCATAAATTTTCACCAAGTGCATTACAATTAGTGCAAATGAAACAATTTAGGTGTTTCAGGAGTTAAAGCTGCACATTGAGGTGGTTCATGAAATACACCAAATTTTGCCAAACCTGTTAAGTGTTCTTCACATACTAATGACAAATGGTCAAACTTAAACAATCCCCACATCTTGCATACAAATAAATGTTTCATGAGTGAGTAATAAACAATTCAATTCGGTTATTTGTGACCAGACACTTTTTGATTCCTTGCCGAAGGCAGGCAAGGAATCTATGCGATGGTGATGTCGGTGTATGTGTGTGCGTATGTATGTGTGTGTGTATGTATGTGTGTGTGTGACAACAATCTCGTTAGCACTCTAGTTTTTGAAGGGAAAGGGCGAGAAACTTCAAAGTTGGTGTGTGGGTAAAGCATATAAAGATCTCAGCTGGGATTGGTTTTGGTGTAGTTCAAAGGTCATCTGAGGTCATCAGCAGGTGAAATACGGACAAACCATGTTTGCAGTATCTCATCAGCTATATGTTGCCTGAACTTCAGACATGGTGGATAGGGTAGTGCCTCTTGAGTTATGAAATTTCCAGAGATTTATTGGAGGTCAAAGGTCATACAGGGTCATAACAGGTTACGGAGTAAAAAGTTTGTTAGCACTCTAATTTTTGAAGGAAACATGCAGGATACTTCAAACTTGGCACATTGGTATATTATGCAAAGATCTCCTTTGGGATTGTTGTTGGCATGGGTCAAAGGTCATTTGAGGTCACTGTAAAGCAGAAACAGAAAAGCACTGTGTTGCGTATATCTCAGGCACTGCATGTTGCATGAAATTTAAACTTGGTTGGAAGTTGGTGCATTAAAGTTTACTAATGTTTTCACTATTTCTTGGAGGTCACATGGGGTCAGGAGTGGTCAGTAGAGAGAAAAGTTTGGTAAACTCATGAAAAATTGGTTGATAGTTACTGTTTTAATTTTTAGTAATATTTTCAGTTTCCCTAGAGGTCACATGGGGTGATGTGTGGTCAGAGTGAAAAGCTTGGTAACACTAATATTTTACATGGAATATATGTGATACTCTGCAGCTGGGGTTGTTTTTGTGTGGGTCAATGATGATTTGCACGTAGTAGGTTACAGGCGTTTTGTTTAATTCAAACACTATATATTTTCTACCTTTCACTTATCCTTATGATTTTATTGCTTTTAATATAATCATTTTGAACAGATCCATTTGCAGTTAATTGGTTTATATTATGATTTTACAGGTTTTAAGCTATTTTTTATATGTGCCTCCCACTAAGTTGGTTTGAGAACTGGAGACAGTTTCTATTGATACAACTTATTCCACTTTAAGAACCAGAGGTAAAAACAATTCCCCTCTACAGTATGTGTCCACTGAGGATAAGACTGTCACAGCTCACAAAGACAAATCACCTTTGTAGACTGATACTGCTGACCTCTGACCCCTACCTTGTTGGTGGTAGTACCTCTTAGCGGAGTCAACACCAGAGAAAATTTTTTGGGGGAAAATTTGTCCAGTGAAGTGTTGACAGCCCTAAGTGTTTAGATTAATGTCAGTATAATGACCTAGTTTGTGGAAGGAGGATATGGATGCATCTGTAGCAATTGAAAATATAAATCAGACAATCCCTTGCTGTGTGTGAATCCCTGCTGTCACTATGCCAGCACCAATTAGCTGGACCCATCTTTTCAGGGTGAGCTGTGTACTTACTGTAATTGCTAATGATGGTAATTGTTCTCTAGGGAATACAGTACCTGTTCCATTTCCCTGACACCTAACCTCCTAAAATCAAAGTGCTGTCAAATTTGTCAGTCGGTCATATCTTTGACAGTACTTGGGGATTTTTGACACTCCTGAAAGCATATGAAAACCTCGATATATTTTGGCATTCTGGTTTTTGTGAAGGATAAGAGTGGCACCCTTCAAAGTTGATGTGTAAGTTCAATGTGTAAAGATCTTAGTTGGGATTGCTTTTGAGGTCACCAGCTGTCAAAATATAACATCTTTTGTAACCACATTATCTCAGTAAGGGATACATAAAGAAACTTTGTCATACATTTTCTTCTGTTGATAACACAAGCCTACCGTGATGTCCTTATTGATTGCAAGAAAGATTTAAACTTATGCTCTCATGCCTTCTCCATCTCTCAACTTGGAAAGGAATCACTACGCCTCTTGGCGTTCTTGTTCAAATTATGCACACAACCGTTACAAGCTAGGATACCAAAAAATTCAAAAATTTAACTTAATTTGTAACTATTGGATGTGAAACTAATGACTAATTATGCTAATAATAATCATTGTCATGTGGTAGTACCCTTCAACACCCTCGTTAAGGTATCAATATCAACTCAATATGCCCCTTTAATGCGTAAGAAAAATATGAATTTAGTCTGTTTACTTATCACTTATCATTTGGGGGGGGGGATGAATTGATTGGGGGCAGAGGTTGGTTTTTTACAAAAAGAGAACTAGGGAGGGTGCCCTCAAAACTTAATTACCACATTACTGCAGGTTGGTGAGGTTACATATTTAGATATGAGGTTAGCATCAGGGCTCATTGCTCCCCAGAGCAGGGAGGTTTGGAGATTTCATAAATTCTTTTCTTCTTGCTTCTTTGGATGTAAAGATAATGATAACATTTCAGTTTTAGTGGTAGTGGAACTTGACAAGACTTATGTAAGCATTCACACAGTTTGGAATTAATGTGTTCACACTTTTTGTTTTACTGACCATGTTACCGAAACCATTCATAATTTACCGAACAGGAATTCCCTATAGAGAGAATAGCATATAGTAATCATTACCAGCTATTCTCTGCAGGTGGAATTCCCATAAATTATGAAAAGTTGCTGTGCCATTCATTAAATCAGCAGAAATAGTTAAGAGGCAATTTTGTGGAATTCAAACTTCAAGATAGATGGAGGCATGCAGGTTGCTTTCACACATGAACTATAGCTGTAGGCGTATAGGGTAAACTGGGGTAAAAACGCCCGTTTTGGAGGTTTTTCATAAGTATCTCTGTACTCCTTGCAGACTCTAGGAAACAAAAGTGTGGCTTTATGCAACACATGTCTCCTTTATAATTTGCTTATATAACATCATGGTTATGAAATCAATAAGGAGGAATTTTCCTCAGTTTTCGACACTAAATTTGGCGGGCGTTTTTACCCAGGTCTCGGGGTAAAAACGCCCACCCTTATCTTTTAAAAAATGATGACTATTCTACAGGTTCCCCTGTGGTAAAGTTATTATTTTTCTTTTATCTTTTGATGTAATTTTGAGGAATGCAACCTCAACTACCACAAACATCTCAAGCACAGCTGGAGGACTATGTATATAAGTCATTTACAGTACCTGACACAAATGTATGCGTGTGAAATTGAAGCATTAACGGACAGCAAAATGAGCATGGGCTCGCACACTGCCTTGTCACTCTGGAAAGTCAACAGAGATACAACAGTTTATAAAGGCTTTGGGTCCTTGCAAACTACAGTATATAATAACCACAATGACTGTGCATCCTTTGTTTGGGCACTTGCATCTGCATCTGCTAAACAAGTTTTTGCTTAGTCTGCCTCTATATTCAAACCCCAGTGACACCCTGCTATCGCAATGACAGACTGCACCTTGCAATGCAAAGTGAACGATACTTTACTTCATCTCTGAGTCTACTGAAGTATCATTTTGTTCTGGCAAACTAAAATGGTAATATGGAAATCCTTGTACTAGATGGTCACATGAGTAAAAACATTGGGATAGCATCATTTGTTCAACTTATTAATCCTCATTATGTATAACTGCCATGTCCTCTCCCACATAGTTATTTGCAGTGATGTTTGCAGATACAGAATTGATTCTGGAGTCCTTTGTGAAGCCACCTGAAGTGAAGCCAACTTCAGGATCCATCAGATACAGTATTACTGTAGTTTTGCCTCTTAGATCTATGTTTGTCGGGTTGTACATTTGTTTCCTAGTTTGTCTGTGGTGCATCTGTGGTCTCTAACTTGTCATGTGTTGTACATGTATGTGAGAGCACATTCTATGGAGAGAAATTTTCCCATACAGTCATTACCGTGTGATGAATGCTTGGCTGTACTCAAAAAGCACTTATGGGTTATGATGTTATAGATTTAGGAACAGTGAAACACCTGCAAATAGTTTTATGACTCTTAATAGTTTTTATCAGATTGATTTGCAAAATGTAATTCATTTATTGTCAGTATATATCTGGAGTATTTAAATAAAGGGGGGAGGGGGCTACATGATGATTGAAGAAGGTCAGTTACATCATAAAAAGAAGTTACCAAATTGTAACCAACTTGAATTTCGATAATGATAATATCTGGAGAATATTAAGTAAGAATTAAATTGTCAGATGTATGTTGTTGGTCTCAAATAACTAGTATTGATAATTAATAGCTTTAGAAAGGTCTACTATTGAGGTGGTTGAAGATAAATAAGGATTTAATATAGTTGCATGTGAAGGATGCTGCTGGGCGTTTTTACCCCATGGCCGTTGATTTTGCCCGGGGTAAAAACGCCCACTTAAAGTGGGGGTATTAAGCGTATATAAAAATAAATGTTTTTACACTGACTAAGCATAATGCTGTAATTAACCCTTCTTAATATATATCAACTAAAAAATAATAAAAAATAAACAACATTTACATATGGGGTCAATATGAGCTGATGAAGGCTAAACCTGTGATGGGGATTTTTCAAAACTTTTTTTGTCATATTTTTTTCAACTGTTCCTCAATACCCCAGAAATATGTTAATGATATTTTTTCTTTATATCATTACTATATACTAACATTGTTCTCAATATAAATATGTTCCATTCTATCACACACCATATGATTTTTTACTAGCAGAGGAAAAAAGTTTTCTGGGCGTTTTTACCCCATGGGCGTTTTTACCCCAGTTTACCCTACTGTATAAAGGTTGTAGCAATGTCTATACCTAGTCCTGTATTGTGTACTAAGGTGTACATTGTGCTTATTGTATTAGGCCTGGCCTAGTATCCTAAGGAAGACACGTGTGAATGACTGTTAGACTGACTAGTCAGTATTGTTGCATAACATATTTACAGTGATGAATTGCTTTTTAAAGTTTACAGTAAGATCATATATAAAAGTATGCATTCCATGCAAGTATACCTTAGAAGAAATTTTATCACATCAAGCAGTATAATGTTTGCACTGCCAGCGCAGTATATAAATAAAACATCAGAGTTGTCACGACATTCTGTTGATATCCAATCCAGTAGGTGGGATGCATCGTAAATTGTTAATGTGCCTGTCTCTCCATGATACCTTGTATGAATACCTTTTGAAAGTAGTTGTTAAGTAATAATAAACAGGGAAAATAAATGATCTTTCACAGCAAAAATACAGGATGCTATGACACATGTAGGATCATTTATAGAAAGGACTATTTTATTTGGAGAAACAGAAGAGACACAGAAAGTAAAGAACAGACATGCAAAATGGCTGCCAAGGAGAAATTCTCATGTACAGTGCAAATCAGTGACACAGCTGTAGTTCCTCTTTTCATTAAAAATCAGGCCTGTTAAAAATGGCAGAGAATGCACTAGTGTCTATGAAACTAGAGAACGCACTAGTGTCTATGAAACTAATCTCTGAGATGTCTGCAAGCACTGGCAGGCATAGGTTAGTAGCAAAAAAGGTGAAGCCATTCTTAACTTTCCCCTGCTGCTAGTCCTATCCTTCCATTTTCTGCTGGTCTGAGACTTTGGACTAATCCTGCACAGTATACTTCAAAATATTCAGGCTGTCTGTATATACTTTATCTTTAAGGTATAAAACAATATGCCCATCCACTTTCATTGACTCCCATCACTATATTGGACCTTAAGAGTGTGATCAGTATTAATTAAAACAATGTTGAGAGGATCAGAGGCTGCAGGGTTTGTCGGTATCATTTAATTCTCAAGGATTTCCCTTTGATGTGTTGAGAGTAAAGATTGCAAGACATTCCTGCTAAAATAGTCATATTTCATTCCATGTGGTTATTCAATTATCCTGGAGCTTAAATCCCCTTGGAGGATCCATCAGAAATAACTACAATCAACTGCTTGTCCAGGGTGACTGCTGCTCTAATCTTTCAAATCATTCTCAAATGTGTCAGCAAGTGTGTAGAGTCTAGCCATTGCAAATTTGTGCAACTAACTTGGGTACCTTAGGGAGAGTGTTACATTGAGCTAGATCATAAAGGCAGGTACAGTTCTGTTTTCCCTTTCATATAGTTTATCTGTATTTGCACATTTATTAAAACACAACACACATGATTAGTAAAGGACGTTCAATAGCATCAGTGAGTGCTTTCACACTTGATCTTGAGCAGGGGACCAGATCTGTGTCTGATCCACCACTTGAGATCAACTTTGTAGTGCGAAAGCTCTTACACTCAAGATTAGATCTCGCGATTTTGATCTACCCACTTGGGGCAGATCAGATCTGGAGCGGGGGATAAAAAACTCCAATATTTTTGGATTCGGGGTACCTGAGGCCTTATCAGTCACAGCTTTGAAGGAGTTGACTCCTGCGATGATGTCATAACAGATGCAGGAATACATAATTGAGAAGCTACTAAGTGTTGACTACTAGCCTATCAATGAGTAGGCAAGTAGGAAAAGTAATAGTAGTAAGTACACGATAGGCTATTTAACAGCTGACTGAGGTGCCTAACTAACAGTGTCAGAGAACTGTAGCCAGCCAACTAAAGAGCAAACTTACTAATGAATAATGTCACATGTAGAAATGACTATTTGAGATTGATTAATAACTATATTTTAATGCATAAAGTGGGGGCACTCTTCTCAACTCCACATCCTTGACAAAAGAGAAAAATTGAAACGAGCGGGTGGTGTTGTAATACTACATTAAAATCTGTGAAAATAACACAAAGAGAAAACTACAAAATATGATTTTTGTGCATATTTTTTACTGTACTGAAAATTACCCAGGAGTCACAATTCCAAGAAATGTGGAGCTGCTAAGAGAGTCACAACTCTTTGAAGTAGATTCTGATAGCCTTCCTAAGCCTTCTGTGTAACTCGGCCTCTCTCCATCTTCTCTCAGTAGAACTTGAGGACATTCATAGAAGGAGGGCTTTATACTCCAGAAGCTCCTGTAGCATCAGTCGTTTGCCCCTCAGAGCAATTAAGTCCAAAATGTCATTTTATCCTCAGAAATCTACCATCCCCTGAGTACCCAGATGACCTCAGATCAGGTCACTTTCAGGGATATTGCCCCCAAGGTCTGAGTGTCTGTCATTCACACCTGTTGTTAGTTACTGTCAAGCCCTTCATTTTAGTTTAACCATGAAATTGGTAGCTTAAAATGACACACATTTGGGGATTTAAACTTTAAATGGAAACTGTTCTCTGAAACCTTTGATTTTTTACTGATGCTGATATGTTTTCATAACCACTTGCTCTAGGTCAAACTCTTTGTGTTTGTGCTAACTTTTACAGCTGAATGTTTCTTCTGTTTCTCTGTTGGAATCATGTAACATTTTTGTGGTAATTGGATCTGATAAACTTGTGTACATAATTGGCTCTTGAAATAAAGTTGTACCAAGTATAAAACAATTATCTATGAATTTTGCCCTGCAGGAAAAGTCACTTCTGTGGAAAGTGGGCTTTTCTTGCAGGTGTATTAAAGTTGAGATTTAATGCTTGTGGTGATCTCTCTCTCTATCATAATTTACAGTGTTGCTGTTTTTGACTTGTTATAATATTGTATAATTTTTGTTTTTTTACATTTTGGCTGTCAGTAACAAAGGGTAACATACAGTGTGTTGATTGTTTCTACTTTAGGTTTAATATCCACTTCTACCCTCCTTTCTGTTTACATAACCCTCCCTTATCCATAAGAGGATGATACAAAGTGCCCTTCATATGAGGGGTCAGCATTCCACTGTGATATCAAGTTTTCAATGTTATTACTGCAGGTTGGGGGAAGGGGATTTACCTATCTCCCCTACTTGGTTTCATATGTGCATGTTACAGTATGTTAAAAGCAAGCATAGGGCTTGTATATTCCCCAACCAGGAATGCCGGGGAAACTATGGTGATGATTTGTGGACTCACCCACAAAAAAAGAAAAAAATAGCAAATTGAATTCAAAAGAAATTGACAATAGACCATGTACGCTCTAGCTGATGAGCACTGTGTAACTGACATCTTGCAATGGAGCTTATTTAATTTTGTCTTTCTTTTCCTACAGATTTTGAGAAATCATGTTATGGTACGTGTTGGTGGTGGCTGGGATACCTTGGAACACTACTTGGACAAGCATGACCCATGCCGTTGTCAAGGTAATTAGAAAATCTGCATCTGCTATGTCCTCCTTAACCTCCAGTTGAAAGGAGGATGCATTGGGACTGGTAGTTTTACCAACCAGGGAGTTTGGAAAATAAGTTTTCCACTTTCAAGAAAATTGGTTTAGATTTCATATTAAAATCTTCAAATATTGCCTTCAGGCTGGTCCCTATGTTGATCACTAGTCCCATCCAGTTACCAAGACCCCCCTACTTGCAAACACTCTACATGATTCTGCTTCATGCCAGATATTTTCATGAAGCACTTACTCCTGATGCCAAAGTGTAAGAGGGTAGCAGACAGTTATTACTTAGTGATTCTAATCTGCTAATGTGATGATTGTATGAAAAATAGATGAGTTAGGTCATTAGTGGCAGATCTAGGCCTATTGTTGCTTGGAAGGGGGAATGGGGACCTGAAGAAGAGAAAAGGGCCACACACCAAATTATCAGTACTTGTACATTTCCAAATATTTTCAGAGTACTGTAGTCTGTATTTGCAAAGCAAAATGAAAATCAAAAGGGAGTAGCATGTGGGCCCCAGGTCCTTACCCTGGATTCCCCTACAACTGCTATGGGTGAGGGTCTTGTTCTGTTAATCTGATATCCATCCAGATTTAAAGTTTTCATTTGTATAAATTCTTGATGTTTGGTTTTAGCCATCGAAAAGTGTACAAAGCAAGATATTTTTTGCTGAGAGTTAAAGAGTGGAATCCATGGACGTAATTTCAGTCAGAACCAGAATATAATCCTCTGCATAAACAGGAAATTGCTGGTATTTCTATTCTTGGAACTGAACTTAAGAGATTTGCAAAGTCATTAGGTCTAAGATCATCATATGTATATGGTCCAAATTTGAACATGCTTCCTTCCTGGTTTTGATCAAGGAAGCAGTCTTTGTTGTGCATATTATTAATCATCCATACAATGGTACAACTTTCCCATTTATGGACAGTCAACTGTGATACCATGTCTTCATTGTCTTATCCAGTCGTACTGAGTTGATTGTTCTCCTACCTCTTCCTTCCTCCTTCACTTTTGTGTATATTTATCAAGAACATAATAAAGTGAATTAAAAAGGCTTATAAGCAATACTTCACAATAGCATTAAATGATGTAAAGAATAAAGGCTAGATTTATAGATCAGCAGTTGCGTTAAGTCTATTTTGCAAAAAAAAAAAGAAAAAAAAAATGACCAAAAAGTTAGGAAAGATGAGAGGCAGCGCTTTCGGGGATAAGGTCACCCACTGCTACAATTTAAAGGGAATTTGTATGTAAACTGAAGATTAGTATGGAAGCTCATAAACTTCCAAAGTAGAGAACTGGGGGATTTGAATGGGGGGAGGTATGAGGGAAAGGGGTTTTATGATTACTTGAAGGCTGTGAGGAAGGAACAGCATCAGAGTACTAGAAATTGCATTTTTAGTATCAGGCAAGGTGGTATTAGGGTGTCAGTGCAGTGGGAAATATACATTCTCCTGCCTTTGAAATTTGTGAGACATGTATTTTTACTTTTCATGAGCATAGGTCATGCACAATTTAATCAGAAAGATGCCACTCTAACCCAGCTGGCTTAACAACACTAAATTTAGCTGTCAGGGATGCCTCTGCTAAGCTGCCCAGCCTGGCAATACATTTCCATATGGTACTAACATGCCCTTAATCAGGGGCAGAGATTTCTTCTCAACAGTGGGGTTGATGATCTTTCAAAAAATTTACCGTGTGAAAAACACAAAGTCAGTGGGGAGTTCTTTGAAAGTGTGTGTGTGTGTGGGGGGGGGGGGGTTATAACCCCTTGACCCCATTTTTCCACCCTTGCCTTTAATACATTCCCACCCTCTAGACACCCAACCCCACCTTGTTGGAAAGCTGTTAATGTGTACCCCAGCTACTCAGAAAATCCTGAGCACACACCTGCAGTTTCTTCCTAAACCCTTGAGTTGACATTCCTGTCTCCATGTGTAATGTGTATGATATAATGGTTTATAACAGGTTGTAGTAAACTTGGTTTCTGTTGGGAAATCTTGTCTATAATGTTGTTACGAAAGATGGGATTTTCAGGGAGGATGTTGTCAGAGGAAAAATGTAAGGTTCCCCGCCAAAAGCACCAATGAAATGATGGATGCCTCAAGGGGCACAGTTGGTTTGAAATGTGATCCTCTGTGGGGGTGAATATGCGAATGGCCAGAAGTTTCTTGGGTTGGCACATTGAGCGTGATGTTGTCATGGTAACTTTGTGACCTACTTAAGCTCAACCTTTTTGGATAACTGGCAATCAGAAATGCAGATTCTAATCTCTTAGTTGTAATATTGGGTGAGTCATGATGAAAAAAAGGTACCACAAATGTGGATAATAATGGAAAAAATATGTAAATTTACTGCATAGACAGGAAAGGCCTACTTACTGTATGCTATGGATTTTGCTTAATTCTTATGCCCTACATGTTCCTTGGAAGATGGAAACAACTGTAGGTTGCTTTTGAAGGTCTTTGTGTATAATGGATAGGCTACATAATTTACAGGTATATGTCCCATAATTGTAGGTAATTAGTACGGATTGATTGATCACAGTGGAGAACGTAGTGATGAAGGGCAAAATTAGGTTGTCAGGGGAGGTGTGGATGTAGTGTGGTGAGTGTAGGGTGGGGGGGGGGTATTTAGTGCAAAAGAGAGTTGCATATGTAACTTTGCAGTTGCTTTTGAATTCGGTCTGAAGGGCCACCAATTGCTGTTTAAGTGGTGCATCATTGTTGGCTAAACAGGACTTGGGAGGGTAAAGAGGTTGTTAAATTTCAGAGGTTTCAAATCAGTGTGGCATCTTTTAGGAAGAGTTTAAGTGCTTTGGTTAATATTCTGTGCAAAATGACCCTTCCCCCTCCTCCCCTGTCCTCTCTTCCCCCTGCACCCCCTCCTTCCCCTTCCCCCTCCCCTCACACAAAAGCACAGTGCAAAGTATTGTACAGTACTTATGTTATAAAGTAGCTACAGCATTCACCAAAAATAAAGAATTTAATATAATCATACAGCTCCTATCTTTGGCAAAACTGAGCCGAGTTTTTTCCCTAAGTCATGCTTGTATTAATGCCATCGTTTTTCATTGTATTTTTGGAAGAATGCATTTCAGGCTCGAGCCACTAGTCTGCGAGTAAAATGGTTTATATGGTACGTTTTGCAAGGCAAGTGCAACTTGCACAATTGCTTTAGTGGGGAGTGGGTGTGGCACTTGGGTAAAATGTTGAACAGTTTCAATGAATAGAAATAGAGGTATTAGTATAGCTTGTTCTTTAAGAGAAAGTTGGTTGATTGCATATGCCCTTAAACTATGTCAAATATACTTCACTATCCTGCAACTTGCTTTTTGTCATAGTGCATATTCCTGTATATGAAAGTAGAAGTATAACAGCAGTTGCTTCAACAAAACTTATCCCTGAGTAATAAAGTTAAATGCTAGAGGAGTGACTTTTGCCCTGTTTGCTTGGTACCAGTAAAGTAGAAATAGTTTGTAAAGTGCTGTTATGTCAAGTTTATAGTGGGGGCCTCCCCCAGGCCAGAGAAACTCCAGCATCGATGTGCCCCCCCCCATTGGTTATTCAGGCAACGGGCCTGGGGAGGGGTAGGTTGCAGGAAGAGAGGACATGGGGCTTCACAAAAAGTGGGTTCTAGTCTTCTTATCCAAGTCATGTCTTTCTTATCCTAGAGCTGCTTCCACTTTGGAATTGGCTTGTATTTTGAAAGAAATAATCACAAACTAAATCCAGAGACTACAGTTTGATTTTTTTAATGCAGATCTAATGGACATAGTGCTACATTTCTTGTAAGGTATGGGTAATGAGTTGAAAAGGATTGTTGCTTTACTAATGTAAGAGTGAATAGGTTCATGCAATGAAACAGACATAACCGTACCAGGTTGCAGATATTTCAAGTCACAGAATGAGTCACAGATAAAGAATACAGTGGATGGTGTGCGTAGCAGACTGTTGCATGACAGGATATAATGGAAGATTGATTCACTGAGCAGGTGCCTAGCAAATCTGTGGCTTTTATATTAAATGCATCTGCTTATCAATGACAAGGATTGATGAATAATACATCACTGAGTGCAGTGCAATTATCTCACTGTTTGCCTGAAAAATTTTATCTACGGGAGGATGAGTTTGAGCTAAAAAATTTCTTACTCTAAAACCTCCCATTCCTCATCTTAAAAATTTTACTTGTCTATTTTAGAAGTACTTTGATTACATGGTAAATATGAATATAATTGTTAAGAGTCATGTATTCTGAAACCTTCTTGTACCATCCTTAATTTACTATACATCAAGCTTGTAGATTTATTTTACAATTTGTCAATTTTCCAGAAAAAGAAGGTCCCTTTCTACCTGGACATTTGATCATAAAAATGTCAGTTAGTATGATGCCTATGCAAGAGCTTCCCTCTTTGTTCCCAGTTATCAGCCATTTCATTTTACAGTTGAGGAAAACCTTCTGAGGCATATCAGTCAAATGTTTCCAAGTTTCCAGGTGATCGATGACAATTGTTTATATTTCCAAGGTTTTGTCAAAACATGTACAAAATTGCCATAATTTACACTGCTATATCTCATTTTGCCTCTTTAATTGCAGCTCACAAAGGCGGTAATGTCACAAGATCAAGAAGTATCCCAAGATCTGGTGGACCCTATGCAGATATTTCACTTCGAAGGTATGATTAAAATAGGCTGGTTAATACCAAACATGTCTTGACTTCGATGTTATGTTTGATTATGTTTATGGTTTGAACAGATATGAAATGAGACTTTCAGAAAGTCCTGTGCTATTTGTGATATTCTAGATAAGCTACAGTAATGTTCCTTAAGGTCAATGAACAAATGTTGACTTGTGGAGATACTCAGAAAGAAGTGGGAAAGCAAGATTTAAGCTTTTAATGATCTCACAACATATGATGGTTTCAGGATATGTATTCATCTGTATAGTACATTTCTTAATCTGTGGAAAGTTTCCGGGCAGGATACCTTTGTAATGACCCTTATAGTTCAATAAAAGGAAATTAAATAATTATGTTTTGCTTCACAATTTTATACAAATTTCCACTCAGTGTAATGAGTAATGTATACTCAAGTAATGTACATATACCCTTCTCAGTTTGGTCATTCTACTTATAGGGATATGAATCATGGGTTATATGAATCAGGAGTTATATGAGGGCTTTTTGGAAAATTCAGGCAGTTGTCTCAGGTTTTACAGGTTTTTCTTAGGCAAAAATGGCCCTTTCTGCTAGAAGGGAAAAATATCCTGAATACCTTTGATGCCAAACACCAGTCTCAAAGTCCATGGTAGGGGGTATGGGTTATGAGACCAGACTGACTCCCAGGCTCTCACATTCACAATGTAGTATTATCGCTGTGCCAAACACATTCTGCTGAGCACCAGACCTGGGTGATATGATCCAGTATAGAAGCATTTGCCATCATTTTAACCAAAATTTGCTCCAGTACTTATGAGCTAAGAGAGAGATGTTCTAGCCATTAGACCAACCAGTAGGTAATACTGTTGACCATCCCCTTACAAGGCAGGATGGGGAGTTTCTATCACTTTCTGGTTCTGAAGTGGTCAAGTAGGTTTGAAAAAAGCTTGGAAGTCAGTATTCATCAAGTATCCAGCAGTGCTGTTTTGTTGCAATTTTATTGTTTTTTTGTCCTCTTCTGATAAAACTTCAGTATTGAATTAGTAAAATGTGGTAACTGAAGTTAACACAACTGAGTCAGCTATAAGCATGCTGTATACGTAATATTCAGAACTAAATCCCAGTTTTTCATACCTTACCTCTTCATTCTTTCTCATGACAGGGGTTCATATCAAGGGGTTAGTAACAGACCAAAGAGTTTCAAGTCAGACAGTACATCTGCTAATGACAGTGATGAGACGGAGTCTGTCAAAAGTCTACCTTCAAAGTCAACAGTAGAAAAGTATCGACCAACAACCCTACAGCTGCCATCCAGGAGTTCTGCTAGGAATAACCAGCATCATATGTCTCCCACAGAGGGCTCACTCTCCAGTGACAGTCAGACACCATCATCGGAGGCCTCAAGTAAATTTGAGGAGAGCTTCTCTGGCAGAACAAGACTAACCCCAGCACGACAAGAGAAACAGTGCAGAAGTGCCCCAGGTTCACCTAGAATGGGAAGAAAATCCAGATTGGCCATTCCAAAATCCAAACCACCATCAAGTGCAACTGAAGAATTTCTTAGGAAAAAGCGTGAAGCTCAAAGAAAGGTTTCTGCAGGCAGTAGAATCCGAAGTGCTCCCTCTAGTCCTACTCGAAACAGAAGTCTTCCCTCAGAGCTTGCAAAATATGACAACCCACCAAGTGAACTGTTGAAGCGGGTAACAGGGGCAAATGGGGGACAACCAAAACTTTCCAGAAGTCCCTCTAGACAATCAAGGGGTGCAACTACTCATGGAAGACTTTCTGTTGGTTCAAGGGAGCGAAGTTTAAGCCCAGCCGTGAGGAGTTCACCCCTCAGAAAGGCTGCCAGCTTCACTGCAAAAGATAAGGAAAATATCATGCTCTACATTAAAAGAGATTCTGCTGGGAGACATAGACTTGACAGTAACAGCAGTTGTGACTCGGTAGAAAGCCTCAAAGATAAATCCAAAGATACTATTAAAGCAGAGAGCAAACAGAAGGTATTTTCACCTTCAAAACGACTGATCAATTCACAAAAGTCTAAGAGAAGTGTCTCTTCTGGAAGGACAGGATATCATTCTAGAGACAACTCTTTAGAAAGAAATTTTTCAAACAACAACAAAAACTTAACTGCAAGATCCAAGTCCCTATGTAGGAATGATGGACCAACTGAAAGGAGAAGAGTGTCTTTGCCAAGAGACGAGAATTTCTTCAAGACACCACGAAAGCCTCGTTCACGAAGCAACTCATTTTGCTCTGAGCCAGGAGATTTGGATATGCTTCAGTGTAGAAGTGGACGCACCTCACCGACAGATAGCATTAAATCGAACTCATCCACCAAGTCATTGTCACGTTTGAGACCGGTGACTCCAGTCCCAAGCAACATGAAGGTGGACACAGAAGTTGTCACACCAATGCGGAAGGATGAAGCGTTGGGTCCCCCGTCAAAGATTCCGATGCCTGTGCAGCACAAGCGATTGATGGAGCAACAACAGCTGCAGGTGGAGAATCTCCGTACAGGTGTAGCCAGCATGATGTCCTGGTTGAACACACGGTCCTATGACCATGCAGGTTCAGGGAGTGCTGACCAGTATACCCTCTCTCACAGTCCCACCAGTAGGGAATCCACTTCCCCCACCCCCTCCATGAAGAGTGACCTCCATCATGATTCAGGGTTTGAAGATAATGCTCATTATAGAGTTACTTCTCCATTAGGGTCAGTGACATCACCAAATACTCCCTAGAATGATGAAAATAGTCTGTTAGGGAGTTGTGGCCTGTTACAAAGGTTTGACTTAGGAATGTAGGATCCCTGATCCTTGAGTCATTTCAAGGCTTTGTCTTAAAATAGTGCAATCTGTATACTTAATAGAATTTGTTGAAGATTCTTACAGTGACCTTTACAAGATGGTAAGTGAGACAAGATTCCATGTGCAGTGCAATTAATTACGCTTCACATGCAAGAACTTTTTAGCGAAAGTTCAAAGTATGAGAAGGTTATGCATGTATCAATTGGCATTGCAAGTGTTCCCATGGCAACCTAGACGACCTGACTTGAGCAAGTACAAGCTATGTGTTTGATGTTTCTACATAAACCGCTTTACCTTGGTATGAAGATTAGGGTTGCATACAAGTCAGTGGAAACAGGTGGAAGGCATGCAGTTTGTAGATAAGCATGTGTGAAGGAAAGTTGTCTTTTTAACAGGGTTTCTGGCAGTGATACATTAAACCTTCTAGGCTCTGCATACTACAACATGCATTCACTCTCACAGAACTCAACGTATTATACATTTTAACATAGGCTAGTGTCATATGTAGTGTCTTCCTGTCAAATGAAACTTAGTGTAAGTCGCAAAGACTGATCTTATGCTCGCTGGACAGAAGTGAAGCTAGTTTGATTGTAGAGGCAATGTAGGTACCACAATGTGCAATGTAATAATTTCCAAAAAGGTAGCTGTGTAAAGTCAGTTCAATAGAATTAACGTAAATTGGATAGTGATACCAGTATTTAATGTAGTGACAAAATTACTTCCTTGATTGAATAAACATCATTGGTTGATGTTAAAATTGAATTTAATTTGAAAATACAGCAAAAATATGCAAATATTATATGGTGAAATTATTAAAATAAATATTGTCCTTATCATTGGTCAGTCAGCAATGTCAGTGGGTGTGCTTCACATCATCATGGTGTCTATTAGGAGCTCTCATATGTGATTGGTTCAATTTTCTGTGAAATCTTAAACTTGTCTCAAGTCCAAATTTAAATGTGCACATCATGCAGTGGGCTAGTGTAACTGTTGAATGGAATCAAATTTTTGAAAGTGTTGTGGGTTTTACCTAAAAAAAAATCAGCAAATTAACCTCTTTGGAAAACCTTTGAAATACTGTTGCCTTCTTGTAATTGGTGTGAATTTTTCTTAAAAAAAAAAATGTAAGCAAGCTCTTTGTTGCTTTGATATTCCTTCTTTTTTAAGAAATATCCAAATATCCACAAAAATGACCTACTTAGAAAAGTAAATATTAAACCTAGCCATTCACATACAGTATGAGGATGTTCTTTCCCTGATATACTTTGCTATGCATTTCTATTGAAGGGAGTGTCACTGTTAACACTTATTCCAAAGTTCCATGAATAATGTTAACATATTTTATCCAAGTGTAAGAAACATGTTTGTTTGTTTTAACAAGGAAGATTACAGCTTTGGTTCTGAACTACAAAGAGTCAAGGGACTTTGGAAACTGTTACTTTAATACAAGCAAATAAAACAGTGGTTAGTAGCTAACATTTCAGTATCTCATACAATTAACCTTCAGTATATGATGCAGCAAGTTATGCAAGACATTGACATATTTTGAATGAATGTTCAGGTGTCATTTTCCATGAACATAGGTGATAGAAATTGCAACTGCTGTGACAGTATAGGGACAAGACCATCTCCAGATTTTTCATTAGGTTTATAATAAGTGAGCTTTTCTGGACTGTATTCTGTGTGCAAAAATAACAATAGCTACTAAGGGTAATTGCTTTGCCATATTAACAGCTAGTGTTGTAGAGTTAACCTTGTCAGTTCATAGGCAAGTTACCAGCCTTGAAACTCAAAGATTAATGCCTGATCACTCAAACCCAAATTTAGACAGTAGACACATGATCATAGATAAGTTTTTTCATCAGTTCATCAAGTTGTTCTTACTCTTCCTTAATATACAATATTCTCCAGTCAAGCTGGAAACCTTTGCTTCACTGATCAAGGAAAGTAGCTTGACCTCTTAAATTTAGAAGTACTATTATGAATACAGCCAATTGATATGTTATTAAAGCTATCTTCATGCTGAGCAGGAGAGTTTTACTCAACAGGAAGACAATTACTATTTGGGAAAACAATAAAAAAAAATATGAAAATGAAAGTAAATAAAGATAAAAAGGTTATGGGGATTCATAGATTAAAGATGATTGTTTGTCCTATGAAAGGAGTACTATCAGTTGTGTTCACCCAGGACTATCAAGAGGACAGGGAACCCGCCGTGAATACCTACTAAAGCCTCCAGACAAGCCTGCAGTTCAAGATCAGTTAATGGGACTGGTCTCTTTAAGCATATGGGAACAATCCCACTTGGCGGGCATTGGGTGAGTGGTGGGGGGGGGGGGCTCAGAATTTAAACCTGAAATTTTAAGCAAGTTTGCCCCCGAATAGCATATATCCCGAGAATGACACATTTTCTGTGCTTTGAGCTCCTATGGTGGTGTATGAAGTATCAATTTCTGAATCACCTGCAGAAATTATTTTATGCAGTAATTTGTGAAACTGGCATCACTCTTCAGCAGCACTGGAAATAAGGGTTAGGAGTGGAAGATGCCTGAACTCTACAAAATTGTCCACCAAAATTATAGTCATGAACATTGATGGGCACAGTCCTTACAATTTTAAAAAGTCCCCTACCCCCACCCCCACCCCTGGAAGAAATTAGGTTACACCTCTATGTTCTGACATCTGTATGTTCCAACAGCCCTTCCTTAATCCTAACTCAGACTTTGCAGAACAGAGACATTGGAACATAGTGCAGTCACTAGAATTAAATGTGGTAGCCCCATTTGGAAGACCAAGCTGTCTACATTCAAAATATATCTGGGGTGACTGTTTGTGCCCTTTAATGCATTGATCACATGATAGCAGCTTTTTGAAGAATGTTTTGTGTGGAAATTGCAATGAGGGTTATCATGGTTCATTTGATGAGCAGTACATGGGCATTAGTGTAACTAGTAAAATAATCTGTTTCCAAACTGTGCCTTCTACTACTTTTAAAGCCTGTTTTGCATTCTTAAACTAAATGATAGCATAATGCTAGAATAGATCAAATTAGATTTACAAGATATGTCACCAGTATGCTTTATTTCATCAGAGGTTGATAAAAGATGTTTTCTTTCTGTGCCAGCAGAGATTGCACTGAACCTAGTTTATTAATTTTATATGATACCAGAAGCTGCCAAAAATAGTAATTGTAGAATGCACCTTTGAATTGGAAGCCTTGCTACTAAACTATTTAAGATTTTTTTTTTTTGTCAAGTAGAAAGGAAGAATAGTTTTGCTTTATTCATAGAATCCATAAGATGCCTACCTCTGTTGTCATGGTAAGTGTGACTTAGAATTTTAAATTGAAAGAAAATATATGCATAATTTTCAAACAGTATTAACAACTATTTCTGAAGCAAAAAGACTGCAGATGTTTTATTCCACAGGTGAGGTATTACCTGGAGATCTGGCATGATGAGACTGGGCATCTCTCTTTTAGGTTTTACTGTAAAGATTTTCCTTGTTTGTAGCTTCCATGGATGTCCAGGAGAAGTATGATTTCCTGCTAAAGGGATTGGCCAATTTAACAATTCCTGGTGATAAAGTTACTTCCACAGACCCTTTGTTTCATACTGATGATGTTGTCCATACCACGTTGTTGTTGGTCCTGTACACGTATTGCAAATCTGGTATAAAGCCTAATGAATAAATTATTTGCTATAGAAATGTGGATATCAAATATGGACCATGCTTTGCTAAACATATTAACCAAAACAGCCATAGGATTTTTTACAGGGGAGGTTCTGGGCATTGTTTCTACAGATTATCATGTCTAGGAGACCCCCAAAATTTTCAGAATCTGATTCTGAATCATGAAAAAATTATAGGTTGCTGAGAGGAAGAGGGTTCAGACTCCCTGACCCCCTCCCCAGGGATCAGCAAAATTTTTATTTAATAAAAGAATTATTGTATCATGTCATGACCTTGCCAGATATTTTTGTGGCCTGTTGTTACATAATCTTTGTACTTAGTACATAGCTGGCTAGGACAGTTCTTTGTCCAGCCTGGATGGATAGCCTCATTTGCATATGAAAAGAATATTTGCATGTAAAAGCATATAAAACCTGGCAGATCTGTACCCTTGAGTGAACAAGTCGGCCATCATTTATGTTTAGTTAAGACTGAGTGTGTTTGGTTCCAGTAAAGGTAAACCCAGTAAAAGGTTTTTCTTTTGAAAGTTTTGTGTCCAGTGTAATTAGTATAGGGTTACAGAAATTATTAGGAATATTTTATGGGATTGTTTTACATTCCAATTTTTCTTCTTCCTCATCTTTTCATATTTTGCTTATTTAATGATTACAAACTCTTTCCTTGCCTCCAATTTTGCAAAAAGAGACAGCAATAAGTTTTGCCAATTTTATCTGCAAAGAAAATTCCACTTCTATTTCTTTATAATATATATATCTATTTAGGTACAACTCATTTGGACTGGTGTAGGCCTACGGACAGTTTAGAATCGAACGGTAAACCATAGTAAGAGCATCATCATCTTAAAAGTGTGAAAGTGTGGGGGGGATATGCCTCCACCCCCTATCTTCCACTTGTTGATGCCTTTGTAGAAGCACGGTGATGGTGATTGGTATGTGGAGATGCTAGAGAATAGTTTATTTCATAGAGCACATAAGTTATTATTCATGTGCATGGAATAGATTTTCTTTTTAAAATTGCAGGGTATATGGTACGAATGATATGCTATCCAGAGATATAAAGATTTCTCCAGCATGAAAGTTCTTTTAATAAGCAGTCTGGTACTTAACCAAATCATGCATGCATGCCTATGTATTCCTTTAGATGCAAATTTTGTGAGCCTCACTAGAAGTGGTTCAGAACAGGATGAAGACACTGCAGATTGCTTCCACAATATTTTTTTCATATTTTCATGGTGTGTTGGAAGACATGTGGAAGGAAAATTGGTAGAGTGATTCTGATTTCATGTTTCTAGAAAAACAGCTGTAAAGATCCCTGCTTATCTCTGGATTCTGTATCGTACTAGAACTACCAAAGGGTACTTTTGGTGACTGGACTTTCATGGGATAAAGCTCTTTGGGATATTTAGAATGAGTTGCATGTGGGTGAAGAAGAGGTTTTTGTCTGGTATAGGTGTGTTAGTGAAGATGAAAGTTGTTTAACATTTCTTGTGAAGTATAAAGAAAATGAAGAAATTTCACTAGTTGTGGAATGTTGCATTGGTTGCAAAGTAATATAGATTTTCCCTCATTATAGTTGTGTTCTCTATTGCATTGAAAGGCATGTACGCGCAACCTATGTAATACAACTGGTGTAAAGTGAATAAAAGCAAAATTAATCCCCCTCAGAAGTACTTCCCTTACTCCTTTGAGATTGGTGGACCAGGCAATGGAATATTGTAGTCGATTACCAGAGTTGCCAGTCAGCTAGCTGGCTTATGAAAAAGATTGCTGTGAAATTAGTGATGCATCAGGACACTGTATCCCTCCATCCCACCTTCCCCTTCCCTTCTCCTTGCCATTTATACTAGGGTTCTCAACAAAATTGGCCCATACTATGAGATAAAAGTGACAATTAGATTTTAGTTTGCAGATATTCAAAATGCCTCTTATAGATTAGTGGCAAAATGTCAGTGGTAGGGAGGGGGAGGGGCGCTTTGCAAAGTAACCCCCTGGTCAAAAGTAAACTTGGTACCCTTACACCAGTGTGATAGATACAGGGCAGCTCATGTGTGAGGAATAGTCACAGCAAGTGTATGAAATGTTGATCCTGAGTAACAATACAAATCATGTGGGTGTTATCTCTCAGGGATGGATTTTCAAAGACAACTTGAAGCAACTCAAAATTCCTATGACAACTCAAGGTGAGAAATATATGGCATAGTCTGTGGTAGATTGTTTTTCTCAGTGAAATATGTAGCTGAGGGATGTCCCAAGGAAGATCACTTATAATTACACCCACCGCCATTATATCAAGCCCCACAATTGAAATATTTTGTGCAAGTCCTGTGTTAATTTTCTTGTATTTCCTTGGCAGCTGTCTCTAGAAACATTACATGTAGCACTTAAAATATTTCTTTGGAATATGTCACTTTTTCCCTTTCTTCAAAAATTGGAAATGGATGTATAGAAGCAGAATGAAGGGTAGTGATGTGACCACCAAAAGGTAGTAACATTGTAGCAACTTTATGAATCATGCTTTTTAAATTCCTAGTCTAGTTCTGATGGTTCTTTGGTAATATTTAAAGCAAACAACTTGTCAAAGAAAACAACTTGAAAGTGATTTAAGTGATGTATGTGACCAACGAAGGATTCCTTGTTGGATCCTGATCATTCGATCATGTGGATATTTTTGCACTGATTATTTTGTATCAGTCTGAATTGTAAATGACTTTGTACTAATGTATAAAATTGTAGCTTTTTTCCACTGTACAAATGTATTGTGTCTGTGTGATAGTTTTAATGTGTGCTGTCTGATCCGTATGTCATCTGTATGATCAGTGCTGTCAGTTGTAATCCGTACAGTCTGTGTGATCTACTGTATGCTGTCAGTTTTGATCCGTACATCATATGTAATGATCTATGCTGTCAATAGGCGTAGGAAGCCGGAATGGAGGGGGGGGGGTAAAAAGTGTGGTGGTGTAGAACTATGCTTCTGCCCCTGCAATCCAAGAATGAAAACTCGTTTGTTTCCTTCATAAGAAATGTCAAAAAATTGTAGTAATTTACCTTAAAATTTGACCAATATGTTGCACCAAGTTGCATCTAAGGACCCCCAAACATTCAAAAACGTTCAGCGCCCCCTCTTGAACAGCTTCCTACGACTATGATGCTATCAGTTGTGTCTGAAATACAAAGGCTTTGAGAGCTCCAATCAAATAAGGAATTGTATTGTCTTATTTTTATGGTTATTTCACTATTGTAAATTGGGATCATCCCTCTTTTTTTTTTTTGTCATTTTCACATTAGTAAAAACTGTTGGGATGGGGGGGGGGGGGGGAGAGGGAAGGGAAGAGGGAAGAGGGGTTCAAAGAAACATGTTCACTTTTTGAAACTGTAATTAATGACTATATTTTGAGGATAAATCATCTTTCACATATTTTTGAAGTATATTCTAGAGAGGGGAAGGCATCTAAATTTGAAAGTACATTTTGTACCTCTTGTGAAAATAATGACAAAATGGATGACACCTTTTTGATTTCTCCTGCTATGTCATAGGAGAATTTTAAACTCATGACATGCACACCTCATTAAGTGAGGCATGGGACTTGTAATTGTACTAGGTTGATTTCTCATTAGTTTATTGTAAAGAGCAACTGGAGGGCAATTAAGTTACATAACAGCTTAAACTAGTATTGTCATTTTGATTTTGTAACATGCTAAATGTCAAGGCCTACTGTTCCTCAGTACTTTCAAATACTTTATGGATGAATACAAAACATATGACCATGTGGTAATCAAACATTGCTGAATGAGAAACTGAACATCAAATGACACATTGACTGAAGAAGTTGATTTCTAAAACTGACAACTTAGCTTTATTTTCAAGTTAAAACAAATACAAAGACCAATTCATCATGAACATTGACATAAACATGCATTATGTAGCTTTAATAGGTGTACCAAAGGAAATGAATATGCAGTCATATAACCTTAGCTGTCAAACATATGCCAAATCTTCCAGATCTCATTTCTCTTCCACATAACTTTCATGTTTCACAACATAAAATGTTGTATATTCAAGTAAAATAAACATTAATTTAACACTTCTGTAAAAATATTGAAAATAAATATAAGAACAATGGAGGAGAAAATCTGGGAAGCCCCTTCCAAGCACAATGTCGCAATCTGAAGGAAATTTAGCAAATTTGCAAAAATAAAGACTTGCAGCTTTGTGGATTTGACTTTCTTCACAGGAAGTGAACATTTCTCCAGCTCTGTATAAGGATTGGGGTGAGCCAACTCTTGCTTAGGGGACAGCATCTTGCCTTTATGAGGAAATCAAAGGGAAATGCATAAACATAACCACTTTTTTAATTTTTTAAAATATGGAATCACCTCTGAGCAAATACAAAGTTTTATGTGACTTCTGAGAAGAGGGAACATTGCCGCTGAAATCAACCTTTTAGGCCTGGGAAATCGAGTGTTTTGATGGTGTATTTAAAGCAGCCTTCTAAGCAAAGCTTGACATGTTGGCTGCAATGGCCATCAGTACATGAGACTTAGGAGGAGGAAGGGAGTGGGTTCCTAGCACTTTTACCCAAAACTTTGGTTTCTTTGTAATCACTTCTGCAATCCCTAACCTTTGTGATAGTGTCAATCCCTCTCTACAAAATGACTTCAAGGCTGTTCCCCACAGACAGTGACAATGTATGTATGCCACTAAAGTTACAGAATTGCTGGATATCCACCAAATCTGAACATTTTGTTTTGTAAGGTGTCACATTTGTGTCTTGAGACATGCATATTACGCCTTGTATCATGTCTCCGGGTTAGAGTTAGAGACATGAAGTAAGGTTACGGCTAGAAGTCTCTAGACTTATTATCATGCATGATACCACATTGCAGATTGGGTGAGGAAAACCATTTAAAATCATGAATACCCAAGTGTCTCATTTAAACACATAACATTGAAAACTGATTTAATTAAAGAGTTATAAAACAAAACCTGCTCAATGTTCAGACACCCTTATGTTCTTCTGATAAGTCCTTGTGAGAGTCAATGTTAGGATAAAGGTTAGGTTAGTGTGAGAGGAATGAGGGATACAGTACATTGTCAGAACATAGAAATGTCAGAACACAGGGATGTGGCCAGTTAAACAATCAGATGAATGACATACACAGTCCTGAGTTAGCCCAGAATTAGACCTAATCAAATTAGTGGACTCTCTCTCACTGCATTTACCTGACAATTATGCAATGGAGGCAATGCTTATCCAACCACACATTTCTAACAAATATCTTCCAGAAATTTGGATGGACAAAATTCATGATACTTACTGGTGACGGTCCCAATGCTTTCATTTGCAGGATGCATTATTATGCCCTTATTATACCCTTTAAAGTCATCACAGCATTACTTCAACATAAAAGGAAGGGTATATGCAAAAAAATAAATTTTTATATGTGAAAGAGGAACTAAATCAATTTGGTGAAACTTCCATTTATGTAGTAGTTGTACATGTAGTACTCTAGATATCACCCAGTAAAGTTAGCCTACTACATTTGTGACCCAAAGTAAGCTTGAGGCAAGCAGGGGTTATATCACTTCCTCACATTGATGAGAAATGCTTTGTTTCCTTTGTTTTTTTCAGTCTGTTGTGCTGACCTTGAAGTTAATAGGGATAGGACCTCCCCATGTGGAATGTGAAGTTTGTGTAATTCTTGTGCCTCTCATGCAATCACATTCCCATAACATGTGATTGTGGAGGAGAAGATTGGTTGTCAAGTTTAAAGAAAAACAAAAGGCTGTTCATTAATGTGAGGATGTGATGTCATATGTGCTTGCTTCAAGTTCACTTTGTGTTGAAAATGTGACAACTTGAACTGCTAATTTCTTGGGAACCACACATCTGATTTCAATGCAAATTTTACCAGAATGCTTAGAATAAGTACCACCTTTAATATATCAAAATTTGATTTGAGCTTAGACCCTTCTTTTAAACCACATTTAGGACTACTACAGTAACAGATATTTTTTTTAAAGAATCAAGTTCTTCATATAAAAACATGCTTGCCCAACAACAGTTACCTACATTGTTCCCCATTTACTTTAGCCTCAGTTGGACAAGACATTCCAACTCACATGATTTTTAGAAGTCTTCCAAAATTTTAAGTCACCTCTCAATCAACCTCTCAGTCAAACTACTTTGCAAGAATCCTCAGAGCAGTTCCACTAACTTACAGGACTGGTTTCAGTGCCGGTTCAATCTTGCTGAAAAATTCCCTTGAAAGATCACTCACCACTTTAACACTATGCCACCAAAACTCCCATGGACATATGAGTTGGGGGGCTGCAGAATGCTGGAATCTGTGAAAACCCCCATTTTCTGGCAAATTTATTAGGAAAATCTAGCAAATTTGTTGGGTAAATAAAGGTTTTCTCTGTCAAAAATGGCTCAGCCACCCCTAGAAAAAAATGTACCATGCGCCCATGAAAACCCCTAGATGCTCTTGCCCTTATGTGCTTTCAGTAGGGAAGGCCCCCTCCCCCTTCCCCCATCTTTTACCTTCAAGGGGCCAGACTGTCAAAGAGTACAAAGACACAAAAAATTGTCATGAAACAGACTTACTATGCCTATCTTGCTTAGTCCGTATTCAGAAAAGTAAAAGTGTGTAAATACTGTGCATAACAAAACGTGAGTCATAATTAGCCATAGCTGCACATACTGCAGCACAGTATACCAAATACTTGCACACAATGCATGGCCCTGCCTGTTAGCACAGAATACTATGCACATTTCAACAATAACAGTCAAAGCAACTGAGGTATGATGTGACAAAGAGGATCCATCCCCAAACAGGACTGGCTACTGTATTTTTATTCTGTGTATTCTTATTAAAAGCATAAGTATGCTAATAGTGAGCGCCATTCGGAAAGTTCTAATGCAGAATTAAAATCTTTTGATTCATGCACAAGCTGCTTTCACAAATCTTCATGGAATCCAGCCCCTGGGGTTGGAATGTCTGTAGTATTCATGGATGAATTTTTACAAGTGTACATTTTTGAAACACACCATTAAAATACTGGTAAAATGCTTCAGCAATTCAATCATTGACAGTGCAATACAATCAGCAATTACATTCATCTGACAATTGACTAAAAAACAGTCTAATTTTGCTCTTGTTACCATTACCACTGTTGGTGCTTTTGATTTCCAAGCTATCAATATGGCAAATGTTCAGTTCTGCTCATCTTTTTGCCTTAGAGATGTTAGTTCCTGTCCACACACTAACCTCCTTAGCTTTGTCTCCTTCAGAAAAATCATCCCTGCTTCATTTGACCTTCCACCATATTCAGAGTATTCTAAATCCACATCAACTCCAAATGTTATTCATATTCCAAGCATCGTGGTTCTTGTTGAAGTAGTGTACGCAGAGCATCTCCACACCAATGTTGTGATGGTAAAACATTTGACACTGGATGCAGGATTTAATAATTCTCTAAGCATGAAATAAACTGATACCATGAGAATGCTAGGAAATCAGGTCAAAAATAAAATCCAGCATGCATCTCCGAGATTCTAATCACAACCAAACAGATGGAGGTACAGTCACATAAATTAAAAAAAAAAAAAAATAACATAAACATCACAATTTGGATAAAACATCACAATTTAAATAAAACAGAAACATCACGGTTGGAAGGGGCCACTAGGGAATAGTGGAAAGATGAAGGGAGGATTAAAGAATTGGACTTGACTGTCACTAGCTTTTCAGGCATTTATTGTGACATGTCGATATTTTACCAAGCTAGAACGGCATCTTTTTTTTTTTTTTATTTAATATGAAGCAAAGGGAAAGTTCAAAAACTCTTCAAATGCCTTTTAAGATTTCATTATTAGAGACTCTCTCAATGCAGATAAGATTCTGTTTCTGAAAGATGTATGGGTCATGAGGTAACCCAGTGTCGATGAGTTTGCATTGATTTTAAAAATGTTGCTCCTCGTGATTTTAGTACAGTGCACTTAAAAAGTAAAGCAAAATTTCAGTACTTTTATCAAATTCTCTGTAAATATTTGAAGCAGATAATTACTGATATCCCTGACTCACATAGGTGGAAAAAGTTGGAAAGCTGGGAGGCTCCTTCCCCAGGAAATTTTGGTATTTAGGAAATTTTGGCCAATTTGTAGATGAAAAGACAGAAACAATTATGGAAAATCAGACTCCCTTCCTGAGAAATAAACGTTTTCCAGCCCTGCTGACCCATTTCACTATCATAGGCATACTGCAACTGCTATTTGCAGGGAAGCTGAAAATTGCATTACTGCCTGATCTGTAATATAAGCAGTTTAGCTCTGGTGCATGACTGACTGAAGTTGTCCCCACTTTTCATCACTTTTAGGGAAATGGCAGCTGTAACCCAAAGGCCACCAAATGCCTCATATGTAACATTACCATCTCGGTCTAAGGTAAAACTGGGCTGTAAAACAGTCTGGGGATGAGAGAGGGGAAAGTGCTCCATCCCCTCTCTTTGGTAAATTTGGGTTTTTAAAGGCTGACTAGAAGTCAAATGGTGACTACTTTACTTTTTAGTGACTACACCAGTGTCTCTTCTGTCAAAGATTAGTTTCAACAAGACTGTTAGTAATAAGTATAATAATCCACAATGAAATAGCATTTAACATCAGGCCCATGTTGCTTGTCATGCAAAATGCAATACAAAATGTATTTTTTTGATGTTTTTGCAAAAATAGCACCACCTTTACACAGGACACCAATTTTCAAATCTAAATACACACAATCCTGTTTAAATGTGACACAATTTAATCCTACTTACATGTCTATGATTTTTTTTAGCAAAGAACCCTCAAAATATTGAGCCAACATTTTCAAAGAATAACTGGACATGAGTCAGTGTTGTGACATTTTGTGTATGTTTTGCAGCATTCTAATATTCTGGTATCATTTAAATCTGGTGCAGATTTGAGACCATTGATAACAGTGTTTCCTCTAAGAAATTATCCACTGGGTCAATATCCCCATATGAGAAAATTTGACTCACTAGAAATTTCAAAGCCATGCGTTCACACAGTATCAACTTCAAGGAATGAATGAAACCCTACTTTTCAAGCTTTTGGCCATGAATATCAGTGTTTCAAATGGAAAAGTCACTGTGTCAAAATCGCGTCATAGCAGAAACACTGATTGATAATGTATTTTTCATCCTGAAATATTTTCAAAATATGTCCCTTTTTCTAAGCTGTGATGTTTACATATTTAAAGTTACCACAACAGAACATTTTAAAATATTAAACAATTTAGAATGTGGATAGTTATTTCATCTTGTAAAATTGATCCCTTGATTTAACAAGTCCACACTTCAAGGTATCAATTTCTTCAATGAATCCTTTGTGGAAGGTTGGATGTATTGTACAACTGCCTGCCTCACCCAATTAGTTGGATGTATTGTATCCCTCTTTGCATCAGATTCCATGAGTAGACATCCCTCTTTGTAACCGATTCCTTTAACAGGTGTCCCTTTGTGATATTGATTCCTTTAATAGGTGTCCCTCTTTTTCACTGATTTGTTTAGTAGGTATCCCTCTTTCTTCTGATTCCCTAAGGAGATGTCCCTACTTTCAATTGATTTCTTTAATAGGTATCTCTCTTTGCAACTGACTCCCTCAAGATTCAATGGTCCATCCATTTGAAGAATTAGAACTAACTCTACTATTAACTTTCCAATGATTTGATGTCAATTTTCCTAAATTCCAAAGGTTTCCAAGATTTCAAAGAATACTGTTACAAAATAACTCACAGGCCCTGGTCATGGGTGAATGACATTTGTTCCCACCCACCTATACTATTATAAACTATTTATGGAACAATTGTGGCTCCTGTGAGTTTGAATTCATCGAATATTTTTGTTTTTTGACTTGCCTACTCTTAATTCGAGATGTTCCACTCCTAAAGTAACCATCAAATTCCTTTGAGTAAATTTCCAAGAAAGCAAATGAAATTCCAGATTTTTGTATCCCAAATGTCCTGTTAGACTGATGTGGATCCTCTTCCAACTAACTGCATTTCCACTTTGGGTCCCTAGCTCACCTAAATCTTGACCTTCATTTCTACTGATACTTTCAAAATAATTTCTTCCATTAGGACTGTTAGATCCATGCTACAGCTTCTGATCCAATTGATGCAAATCCAAAGGTTCCAAAGAAATACAAGTTTCCTCCTTTTTTGCTAAAGTTCCTCCTTTTCTTGATTTCAGTTTACCTATACCCTAACTTATCTTAACTTCCACTGATTCTTTCCGTATGATTCCTTCCATTTTGAAATCTATGCTCATTCTACAGCATCTATTCCAATTGGTACAGATGTGACAATTCCACTGGAATGCCAACCGTCCAGCTTTTTCAGGTTATCTTTCCAGCTTTTATTTTTTGACTTACATTACCTACGTTTAACCTACTTCCCATTGATAGCTTCAAGTCCATCGCTTCAGTTTCTCTCCATCCCACAGCATCTGATCCAATAAGTACAGATCCAAAGATTCCAAGAGAATGCTTAATTTCCCACTTTTGTAATTTTTGACTAACATTTTAATCCTACTTCCACTGGTATTTTCGATAAGATTCCTTCCATTTTATTATTTAGTTCCATCCTACAGCATCTGATCCAACTCGTGCAGATCCAAAGATTACGTGAGAAATGCCGATATTCCCACTTTTTAGGCCAAATTAATTTCCTGCTCTTTTATTTTTAACTTACCTACACCTGAGTCCTACATGATCCTGATCTCAGGGTGATAAGTTGGATCCACGGATACCTCCAATTATTTCCTCGCTAAGATTTTCTCCATCCTACCATAAAATACTTTTTTTTCCAATCAGAAGGGATCCAATGCTTCCAGGATAAGAACGCTTTCCAATTTCCTTATTTTGGGGGGATTTGCCTACGCCTCAGCCCTATCTCCATCCAGTATGATCCCTTCCATTTTGTGCTTGAAAACTCCTAGATGCCCTTATCCTACTTTATTCCAATCCAAATCTGAAGTTGGGTCCACAATGCTTGCTGTGCCTTAATCCCTTCCAATTTTGGTGTTCCCAAATCCCATACTCCAATATGTATCCATTCCAAAATGCTAGGATCCATTGATAATAACCTCCAAATGTGATAGATCCTTCCAATTTGGAATGTTTTGTCCACAACACAGATTCCTTACATTATCCTCCTTACTAAATCATTCAAAATCTGAAATGAATGAAAAAATTAAGTTACTGTTTTAATACTGTTTCTTATTCTTCAGTTTATTGTTAACATTGGAACACTTATAAGCTATGTAGTTATACAGCCGAAAAAATTCATAACTTAGTCACAAGTGCACAAATATTTAACAGTTGAAGCAAGACAAGTTCAAATTACATATAACCAATGCAAAAGGGTTATGGTAAAAACTTAAATATAAACAAACATGGACAATGAAAAAACTTACCATGATGACAAAATTCTGCCAAACATCCTAAAACTACCCTCCAGAGAGTAAATACACACATTTGATAATAGTACAGGTAAGCATCATTCATTTTAATCCAAAACATCTCTTAAAGTCTAATACACAGTTCATTTGGTAAGTCACCTCGTATTTTGAAAGTAACAATCCGAATTAAGGCCTGTACAAAACATTTACATTCACTGCATAAAAAGTTTGTATTTGGGGTACATTTTATTGAAATATTTCCCTATCTCTTTCAATGATACATCATTTTCACCAGCTGCTAAGAACTTCTCTCCTTTTAGGTAGCTGACAACATAAAAGCCTTCATGGAAAAATAAATGTGCAGGTGATTGACAAACTAAACTTGATGTAATATAAATTATGAAAGGTGAGCACAAAAATATAGACAAAGATGTGCAATTTTTGTTTGCGGACTTTGTTTGGATCAGACTTACCTGTTACAACCATACACTAAAATCAACTTTATATACACTGGGAAATGCATGTATTTCAAAGCAAATACTTGGCAACCTTGGACACTATCAATTTTTCTTTCAATTTCTAAACTGCTGGTTTATCAAACAACTTCCAATTTCAACAATGTTATCAATATGCTTGTCCACCGACTTGGTCCCTTTTTTCCATCTTTGCCAAAGTTTAATTAAAAATTCAACTCCACATATTTTGGTCTTTACTCCTATCATATCAAAATTATTACATAATACTGGTACACAGTAACACATATGCCTGCTGAAGGAACAGTTGAAGCAAGACTTTTTTCTCCCATTTACAACAGCTTTATTTCTACACTTTAAACAATTCCTCCCCAACAAACAAGTATCAAGTAAGAGGTGAGAGAAACTCAAAGCTTTCCACACAAAGTTTTATGCAAATGATGCAGAAAGTCCACAAAATACACTAGCAGATAAATGTAGAACAAACCCTCAATGCATGAACACTTTGAAGGGAATGGAAAGCTCATGTCACTACTTCAGTACAAACAACAATGATCTTAATATCTATTACAATGTATTTACATGCTTCATGCACAATTTCTATTGTTACATTTCCCTTGTTACCTGCCAACAGATGGTGCAAGGATTTAGACCTAAGCTGAATAAGCTACAGCTTAGGGGCCTCACACACCCAGGGGCATCAAAGCTTTCATGTACAATTAATGGCATTGAATTTTCGTTAGAACTTTTGTGTGAGAATTTTCCAAAAAGAGGTTCCCAAGCTTGACATAGCTTATGGTCCTTACTAAGTCTTAATCTGGCCTCCCTGGACAACACTAAGGCAGCCTGACATTCTTGTAGTTGAATTATGAAACTAAACTTAAAAGTGTTCCCTCACATAATTGCCCATTTGCAAAGAAAATTGTTAGATTTGTTTATTGTAAATTTGTGGCCAAACAAAACTAAAAGGTGTGAAGAAAAGTATTTTGAAGTTAATGCTAAAAATTTACCAAAAGATTTTACAAACATGAAAATGACATAATCTACATAAAATGATTGTTTCAGTGTACACACCAAAGACAAAGTTCCAATGATGGCAGGAGATTTGAATCCATGTCAACTTGATTCATCTTTGGGATTACATCACAACACCAAACAAGATCAATCTCGTGATCTAGAGCTGGATCGAGAGTATGAATGTCGTCGGGAGCGTGACCTCGACCTGGATCTTGACCTATGGTATCCTGAATTATATGGCGAGCTTTCCTTTCGTCTTCTTCTTTTTGGAGAGTAGCTCCTGGACCTGCTTCTCTGATAGGATGTACTTGGGTCATCACTTTTGACCCTGATGAAAGAGGTCTCACCCTACAAGAAACAAAAGAATAACTTAAGTCCCAGAAAACTGTTCTACTAAGCAAATGAATTCCTTACAAAAACTATGGATGGACTGAAATATCACATTATGTAAAAAGGAAGGAAAATGACTTGAAGTATTTACAGCACTTTTTGTACAATATGCTCCCACTCCTCAAAATCTAATTTTGTGTGAAAGGTTAATGGGATGCGACCACCCTACTCTAGAAGCTTTTGAAGCTAAAATTGCCTAGATCATGGTTAACACAAATTTTTTAAAGTGTGAAGGCACTACTTGTGAGCTTTCATATGAGGGGTTCACTATACCTGATCAAAGCTTCTCCAAGTGTCCAGAGTCTGGAAGAGCATGCAGCAGATCAAATTTAATGTGTAAGTCAACAGAGGAGTAATATACAGTACTAATTTGTAAAGCATCACCTTACAGTTGTTTCATGCTGGTACAATAACCTTGAAACAGTCCAATGCAGGTGACCACCCCTTTCCTTCACAGCTGTGCCCAGGATTTTGTGAGTGCCAAGCACATTGATCACCATTCTGAAAGGGATCTAAGGATGGGGGGGGGGGGGGGGGAGAGAAAAAAATCTCATTTTGAGGACTAAAAGTGCTCTTGTTAAAATTTGGAGAAACTCAAGATAATGTGGTCCTAAGTGCAAAAAGCACAATCATGTAATGTGGCTGCTAAACTCATTATTGATTGAGAAACAGTATTTTAAGTTTTAAAGTTTCTATGCCAGTAAGGTGCCCATGCAGATTTTATCTCAAGAGTATTTTCACACACCTTGCAACTTATCTGTAAATACCTACAGATAACAGCAGTACACTGCTTGCAAACCTACGTGTATATTAACTCATCTTAAAAGAAGGGTTTTAAGCAAAAATTTATTTTTCATTTGTGAAAGAGGAACTAAATCTATGCATTTTGGTGAAACTTTCATTCAAATCGGACTTGTATTACTCAAGATATTAAAGTTACAACATTTGTGACCCAAAGTGAGCTTTAGGCAAGTGGAAGTTATATCAGTAGGCAGCTCCCTGATATCGCTTCCTCACATTGATAAGGAATGCTTTGTTTCCTTGTTTTTTTCAGTATGTTGTGTTGACCTTGAAATTAATAACCTCCCGAGGAACGTGAAGTTTGTAATTTTCCCATGCCTCTCATGCAATCACATTGCGATAACATTCGATTGCTGAGGAGAAAATTAGTGATAAAGTTTAAAGAAAAACAAAAGACTGCTCATTAATGTGAGGGTATGATATCATATGTGCTTGCTTCAAGTTCACTTTGTGATGAAAATGTGACAACTTTATCACTGATATCTTGAGAACCACACATCGGATTTCACTGGAAATTTCACCAGATTGCTTAGAATAAGTGCCCCTCTAATATATCAAAGCTTGATTTGAGCTTAGACCCTTCTTTTAAGTTATTTAATTCAGGCCTTGAACGGCAGTTGTTTTACGACACTAAGCAACCATGGAAGTGGGAGAAGCCTATGGCTTATGAATTACAACTTCACATCGGGTGGCTTGCCAACTAAAAAATTTATATCAAATTTGGTTTCTCTTTGAAAGGCCAGTTCAGATGAGAAAACCATAGATTGCTCTTGGATGAAAAACCCACCTTACTTTGACCCGGCCAGGGATCTCACCCCAAACCTCCCGGTTGCTAAACTTCATCGCTTCAAATGCCACCGCCTTTATCCACACAGCCACAGCACCAGTTTAGCAAAGTATATTCAAATAACCCTTCCAAAAGTTTTGCAAAGTTAGATCTAGTTATGGGGGAAGCTACCTGCTTGTACTACAGTGCAGAAACAGCTTTGTCTGCAGTCGCAAGCAACTCAGGCTAGCCATATGTTCCCCCAACATATGCTGGAACTAAGTCTACTACAGACATATAAACCTTTCAAACATATTGTTGCATAATTTCCTTGCACTAAGTTAACACAATGGAAAAACTCCACTGACTTACTGTGTAAGTTTTAATGTTTTAGCAAGAATTCAAAGAATAAAAGGAAACGAACTTTTATCAAAAATTTATTTCCCACAATCAGAACTGTGTATCAGAACTTCTGTAGTTTTTTACACAGAAAGAACAGTCCCACAGTACACTATGGGGCTGTAAGTCATCTTATGCATCTGCTGTGAGCGGTCATTTCCCTGCATTTATCATGAAAAAAATGAGATTTTCTCAAAGCATTCTGAAGCAACAGATGAAAGTGTGGCCTACCATTACTCCATTATAATGATACGTATTAAAAATTACAGCTAGGCTCATTTGCATCTCTGTTCACTGGCTCAGACCTAGCTGCACCAGCCACAGTATATAGTACCTAAACTGATTAATTAAATGTCACAGCAATCCCTAGTGTACAACTACCAAGAGTCAGACCTCATGCTTTTTCGAGCAGGAAGACAGGCTTGGTAATTTTGTGTGTAAGATTTCTTTCAGGCATTCCCAAATGTAGTATGCTGAAATAATTTGTAAGTTGGGCATGAAAATATTACACTATAGTAAATTTGACAAAAATGCCATGAACTTCACAAAAAGTCAAATTACAATGAGGCAAAAATGCAATTGCACATCTGTCCAATCCTTGTCTAAAGGTATGCAAAACATTAAAAGGTTTGCCTATGCCGGGGGTAAGTGCCTAGCAGAATTTATAATTTTTCCATTAATGATGGGTGGGGTCACCTGATTTGGTGGGCACATCCTGTATGTCCTTCTCACATTTTTTCATCAACACTAAATATTTTGCTGATGTCAAATACTCTTTTATCCAAAAGTTGTGACAATTATACCTCATGTGATCTGAACTTTGAATCATCCAGTGTATTGCATGCATACTCCATGTCTTCACGCCTCAAAAACTCTACAACACCTGTGCCATCTTCATAGACATCTGTGAAACAAACATCTCCAGCTTCCCTCATGTGATCTTTCAAATCTTGCCAACTTCCAGTAGGTGGTAAACCTGTGAGATTTAAGGTAGATAGTGCGCTTACACTGTGTTAATGGTTTTGCTACATACAGTTTCTCCTTCAAACATTATTACCATCCCTTCACACATGTCATTTTGCTGCCAAACCACAGAACATGCCAGGCTTTTAAAAGCCTCCATATAGCCTGACTTCGTTTTGGTAAGCACTCGCTGCTCACTTACAACTGAAGAAAACACTGTGCACAACCCTTCTATTACCTTTTTTGTTTCTCGATGTAACCAAATTTTTCCAACATTGCCAGTCTTGTCATATACCTTGTAGGCTATTGTAGAGAATTTACTGTATTTATTGGTAGTAATGAAGTTCTGAAGGGGGTGGGGGAGGGTGGGCAAGATCAAATTTTGGTGAGGGTGGGTGCCCATGAATTGTTTCTCTCCCCTCCCCCACGGCCACTGCCAAAAGATTTTAGGGTGGTTTTAGGTTCATGCAACTCCATACAGTTTGGATGGCCTTGAAGTCACAAGATGGTATCAGCGTCTCTAACAGTAAATGTATGCTGAAAGACTTAAAAAATATTTATGCTGCTTAAATTTGACATGCGAAATTGCTATACTGTTGGTAAATAAAGACTCATCAAGCTTACCATCATCTTGTAGAGCACACAACGTATTTGTGCACACTTTGGAAAAGGTAGGCTCTGTACCTCTACGAGTAAGCAGACTACTTCTGCACATATATATTGTTGGTTAGGTACTTAGTACGTATTTCCATGTATATTACGGTTCGGCAATGGCAATAGTGCAAAGCCTTTACAAATAAAGAAAAATGCACCACGAGAGAAAACCTACTACACAGAAATTATCAATATAATGCTGACTGTTACATGACAGTCTTTTGCACAAGCCAGGTTATGTTATGTTAAATGTTTCTGCCAATTTTAATGAATTAGGTTATGCTTTAAAGAAATTCTCCGCAGAGTCATCACTATGTCACTAATTTTAGAGTAGGCAGTATATGAAAGTCTATTTCTAATAGATTGGGAGCCATATTAACTCTGTTTGCTATTAGGTTATGACTAATACTGTAAAACAATGTATCTTGCAATGGTTCTTTCTACAGTACAATATGTATGCAGCAAGCAGTTGGTTTCTTATGCGACTGAAGTATGTATCATGGAGAGCCAAGTCTCTTCCTTTTGCAAAGTCAAAAAAATGGCATTCATGGTCACACGTCAAAAACTATGGAATATCAGTGGTTTCAAGTCAACTTCAGTTGGCACAGTTAACAGTTTTATTGAGATTTTTGGGATGATCCATTTAGCTCAGAAAATGTGTAAGCATTAATTTGTAATGATGGTGTCACCAATGTAAAAACAGTGTGCACTGATTTGAAATACAGTTTGTTACACAGGTTTGTAAGTTAGTGTCTGGCATAATGAACAGCGTGAGATGGGTATGCCACTTGTAGTGCCGTGGTATAAATGGCAGTGGTTTTAATAGCCCATGCTTTATTTTTAGTATGCTGGCATACCAGCGCACTGCAAATTTCCAACCCTGGCCCCAATGCTATCCTAGCAGCCTAACATAGTTGACTTAGACTTGCTTATTATTTACACATGCAGAATTGATGAAGGGTACAATAACAAATATCCTGGTTGAAACCAATACCAACTAAGGTAAATTGAGTCTTATTTCCATCATAAAATAGTCAAAGTTTACCCTCTAACATGTAACTCACCTGACACAAAGCAACGGTAATCTGACCGTCTAGGTGGTGGTCCCTTAGGCCTACCACCTCCAAAGCTTCTTCCTCTGTCACTTCCACCACCACCACCACCATAGCTACTGCCTCCTCCTCCTCTGCCAGAGCTCTTGGGGTACTCTACTCTGAGATTGTAACCATCATAATCAAATCGATCTTTACCTTTTTTGGCATCTTCTGCATCCCTGCCATTGTTGAAAAAAAAAAAATCCCAAAATTTCTCACTTTGATAAAACCACTCAAATAACATGCCATAAAAGAATAATGAAATATTAAGCCTAAATAGTGGTTTGCCAGCTTTTGCCATCAGAGTGTATCAAGTCTGAAGTTAATTATCCTCAACACTGAAGTTAGTAAATTAATAACTGTTCTGTCTGAATGCTCATTTTAATTGATAAATTTACTAAGATATTTATATGGAGGTTTTATGAGGTAACTTTTACTTTAACTTCCATGTAACTGCTACTTACACCTTGACAGCAAACAAAAAGGGCTTATCAAAATGACAGCAAGAGTTTGCATTTTAGTTTCATTTTACTGTCTATACTGCAACTAGCCATGCTCCTCACAGATATCTTAGTTTAACAGGAATATGAAAACAACAGTAACCACACATTTACCCTCAAAATACACCAAACATAATGACAAATGAAAGCGTGAAGCAATAACATACATTTTAAGTGAAGATATGTTACAAAATAACATCAAAAATCCTTCAACCATTAAGAACTCATGGGGAATATTAGCACTGACTATGACTTTCATGCAAGTACCTTGGATCTTCAAATTCCACAAATGCAAATGGTGGACCAACACCATGCGTATTTCTCTTCAAGTCAACTTTTAGGATGTTTCCATAGCTATAGAAGATGTCGATGATGTCTTTCTCTCTAATGTCTGGAGGCAAATTTCCAACGTAGATTCTGCAATCATTACCTCCTCCACCTTTATATCTTCCACCACCACCTCCGCCGCCTCCTCCTCGCCTATCAAAGTATGACATCCTTCTCTACAAAGAAACAATCAATAAAACTTCTGGTGCTGTACTCAAGGAATTTCATATGCCAATCTGTATCAGGGTTCTTATCAAAAGTGTGTTCAAACCAGGTCACTAATAGGTCAAAAGCATTCAAAATTAGACCAATAACCACAGGGAACAATGTAACAAAGGGGCCTTGTGTTACTGGTTCTTTATTATTGACATGTACAAACTACAAGCAGAGCTATGAACACATAACACATAAGATTTTAAGTGCCCAAATTATCTAACTTTCCTTTACTTGTAAATATTGAAGTACTTACTCACATATGATTTTATCTCATCAGACAAAATTAATTGCTTGGTATTTGTCTGTCAAATTGGCAACTATTTTGCTTTACCTGGTGAATAAACAGGCTTTTGAGATCATGGCCACTATCCAACCAGTTGGGCTGTTCCATTGTAACTGTAGGGGACTTGCAAACTTTAATTTCACATTTTTATGGTAAATGAAGTGTCGATCTCAAAAAACTCTTCTGAAACAATTTCTAAAAATTAATTATGCCGTAACACAAAACAACCTACAGCATTCTTTTTAAAACTTAACTTGTTTTAGCAGAATGCCTTAAAACCTTATTAGGCCTAGGCCTAGCCTAGGCCTATTCCTAGAATTGGACTGTTAAGTCTGCTAGATGGTTTGGTGGGCATGATCCAGCATTTGTTAGAGGGTTGTTCGAACTTAGAACCTATTCTAATTTGGAACCACCTACTTAAGTACCTGGGCCTAACGTTAGGCCTATACTAAAGGCGTCAATGTTTGACGCTGTGACGTTAATTTCATGAAGTCTTCATTTCACACGGGTAGCCTTCTCCATTACATGCTGTTACTTCCCACTCCAAAAGCGATGTTTTCCTCCCCCAAATATCAGGAATGGAAAACACTTTTTTGGGTATCCAGTCAAAACATCCCTTTACTAAAATGTCCACACTTTATATACAGCTCTACCAAAATGTCATTGCTTTTTACCAAAACATCCCCATGTTATTACATATGTAATACAAAATTGTCCCTGCCTATGAATGATACGTATTATGATAAAACCTCTTAACTTTAATAAAGAAAAGTTTTAATTGTAATTAATTTATTGTAGGTACTTGGGAAATCATTTATTGGTTCATGACACGAGAAAACTAGTAATAGTGCAAACAAGCTTAAAAAAGGACTAGATTTTAGCTTGTTTGCACTTACAACTGCTTTGCCTTCAAACATCCTGTCAAGTGTTAATTTCTTGTGTTAACATCATTTGATAAGATGCATTTGTACCATACAAATCATGCAGTGGTATATAAAAAGTCATTTTTTAAGTTTATAGAGAACTGAAAATGTTGTGTGTGCCTAATGGGTGTAAACTGTGTGTGCATGTATGTGTGTGTGTGTGGCTATATACAGTATGCACAAATGAAAATAATGAAATCTCCAAATTTGAAGATTTTTCACAGAAAAACTAGAAAGAAAACCCTCCTGGTTTTTTGATATCATGTAGAGGATGGATAAATCTGTCCTGGAAAAATTTTTTAGATTTTTGCAACATGTTCCACATTTCCGTTTTTTACGCTGAAAATGTGCGATTTTGTCCAATGGAGCAACTTTGGAGGCCAATAAATTTAGGACTCAATTGCCTAGATCTCTGAAACTTTGTAATTTGTAAGAACTTTGTATAGTCATGTGTTATAGAAATAATTAGGGATTTACCACAGTGACATCATAGGTAACGGATCTCTCGAAAATGCTCCAGGCGCTGCATTTCAGTGAGAAATGGCATTTTTGAGGCACCCTATTTTACAGACCCAAAATGGGAAGTCCTTGAATACTCTGTTACATATTGTCTATGTACCATACAACAATAACAAAAAATAACAGGTGTCTACGAATCTCACTCTTGGAGAAATTCATCTCCAAACTTGTCAATTTATTTGACGAAAATGGTGAAAATCGCATATTTTGGCTATTTCAACTTACTGTAACTTCACATTTGAAGCAAGTCTGGAAGGGTATCATATTACATATGAAACCCATACATATGATACCCATATTACAGAGTAATTATAGAATACCCCGCACTTTCAAAGGAGTTCTAACCAACAGAGTCGTGGAGTCGCAGTGACTGAGGGGTACGAGACATTCTATGAAAAAATGGGATTTGAATTTTTCTTTTTAACTGTACTTCAGAGTTTAGCGCTTTGAGAACGACACACTCAGTCTCATGCGCTGTCTATAGGTCGAGTACTTTCTTAATGTGGATTGTGGAGTCGGAGTCGCAGTGGTCAGCGTATACATAGTCCTACTTAACATAGAAAATGGAGTCGGGGTCAAGGTAGAAGACATTGAATTACTAGTTTTTTATGAGTGGAATCGGAGTCGCAGTGAAGATGCAGTTTCACTTGCTGATGGAGTCAGAGTCAGAGTGAAAGCGGGCACTTGCCTCTAAATATCCTGTTTGAGAACGACACATCTTTAGGTCCCCCTGTAGGCCTATTTGTCAAGTGGAGTCGGAGTCGAGATGGGAGAGGAAAACGATGCATCTTTGGGTCCCCCTGTAGGCCTATTTGTCAAGTGGAGTCGGAGTAGAGGTGGGAGAGGAAATATTTTTTCTTTGGAGTCGGAGTCGCGGTGAGAAACTATAGCCCTATCCTGTTATGTATCCTGTGAAATGGAGTCGGAGTCGCTGTGTCACGGTTGACTGCAACTCCGACTTCACTTGAAAAACAGACCTTCTGGAAGGCGGGGTATTCTATAATTGTACCCATATTACTCTAGGGAGTAATATCTATGCACTTATATCATTTCAGGGTGGTGTAATGTATATTTACTGAGATATCATACCTCAAAAATGAGAAAAATGCCAAAATGTCAATTTGCTGCAAATTTGCAAACTTTCAAAACACCGTAAATTGGCCGAAATTCGATCAAATTGGCTAAAAATTTCGGTACAACTGTAGAATACCCGCCAATAATAAACCTCACCTCGCCTCTGAAGATGTTCGGCATAACCTAGCCTAGGCCACAGGCATTCGAAAGTATACATATACTACACACTATATATATATAATAAGACAAGGTAGGTCATTTCTCACAATATGTAATGACAAGGAGTAGGCCCAGTCGCACTTCACTGCTAGTGTTTCCACACTCTAAATCGTTTTTCCTGACATGGCCGATTTTCACCTAATTTTAGATTGCATTTCAGGAAAAATGCATTTAGAGTGTGGAAGCACTAGCAGTGAAGTGCGACTGGGCCATAGAGTAGGATATAAGAACTAGAATGCGCACTCCTAATACCGCGTACGTAAATCCGCTGTGATTGCATGGATGTACATGTAGATCAGAGCATGTGTGTACAAACTGTATGGCGGCCGAGTTCCCCCCATGCGATCACAGCTGTTTCGGGGTGAGCACTCTAGTTCCTATATCCTACTCTATGGACTGGGCCTACTCCTTGTCATTACATATTGTGAGAAATGACCTACCTTGTCTTATTATATATATATATAGTGTGTAGTATATGTACTTTCGAATGCCTGTGGCCTAGGCCTACATGTTTTCCAGACTGGATCGAAGTTAAGGAATGGGCTAACTCTCCCAAAACTTTGGTGGATCAGCTGCAACTGTTCACTATGGGAGTATGGCACTTGCTGCTTGGCTTCCTTGCTATATAACGTTTGGTCTAGGCCTAGGCTAGGCGCTAGGCCTTGCTAGTGCTAGTATTGTAATTTGTATAGTGACATGACCTAATAATGCCACTTTCGAATGTCCAGCATCGATACAGTCAACAAAGTGCATCAAAACTGCTGTCACAATCAGTGCATCAATTTTTGATGCAGCATGTGCATAGCAAACTCCCTTGCAAATGCGTGTGAAACTGTTTAATATTTGAAGCGTGGGCACGCTTAAGATATGCAGCCTCAAATTGAACACACAAACTGCCTAACACTGAACCTGTACATACAGCTCTGTACAAAAACCTAAAGATTTATTGCTCTCAAATAAGGTCAAGTAAGCCAAAACATTTTCACGTACAAACAGATTCACATTCTTTTGTCTTGTTTTATAAAAACGAAAACTTTCTTAGAGTGGCCTTTTAAGGTCATGCCATAATACAGTGCACTGTGTAGTGTTGGTAATTTACACTCGCGTTAGGCTAGCGGTAATTTAGTGCTTAGGCCTACCTCCTAATGTTAGGCCTAGCCTAACTGCGGCAAAATATGAAGTTGTAACTTGTATTGATTAGGATAGGTTACTCATTTAATATGACACACTCGTCCAACCTTACAAAACACTGCTCTCAAAATACGTTCAAGTAATTTTCCACGTTCTTGTTTACCTTATTTCTGGGTAAACTTTCGATAAAATACAAACAACTTTGAAATATGACTACGACGAGAGTTAGATTTTGCGGCAACACATGTCCTTTCTTGGTGGTCGACGCTGCGCAATTTTAGTCAGGGTGACCCTGGAATTGGTGTAAATGGGAGAACCGTGTGCTGTCTGCTTTCGCCCGGGCTTACCTAAACGCCGCCCGGCATGCGAGTTTTTTTTTTCGTAGGATAGCGAGGGGAATTCTATTCATACGGACCAATCAGCTTCTTGGAAAGAGGTCACACCCCTAATTCCAAAATAGCAGCTTTCCGACCCTTGTTTTGTAATTCTGACACCGGATTATGAAAGAACAGGCCAAATAACCCCTATCCATCTAATCCTAACCTTAATTCTAACCCTAACCATGATTTTGAAACAAATTTAAATTTTTTTGAAAAATCGATTTTCCCGTCGCTATCCTACGAAAAAAAAACTAGCGCCCGGCATACCCGTACAAATCAAACGGCTCAATCGCAAATACCAATCCGTATATGGCAAGCCGAATGTTCAATAAATAGATAATCCAAGATTATCGGTCGAGAATCCAAGATTATCGACCGATAATCTTGGATTTTCGACTGATAATCCTGGATTATCAGTCGATAATCTTGGATTTTCAACGATAAACCAGGTTTATCAACTGATAATCTTGGATTATCAATGATAAACCAGGTTTGTCAACTGATAATCTTGGATTATCAAACGATAATCTTGGATTATCAAACGATAATCTTGGATTCTCGGATGATAGACCGGGTTTATCAATTTTTTTTTTTTTTGATAATCTTGGATTATCAACAGATAAACCAGGATTATCAAAGTGAATGTGATAATCTTGGATTGTCGACCGATAATCTTGGATTATCGGTCGATAATCTTGGATTGTCGGTCGATAATCTTGGATTATCAGTCGATAATTTGGGATTATCAGTCGATAATCTTGGATTATCTACGATAATCTTGGATTATCAATCGATAATCCAAGTTTATCGGATGAGGTACACTAAAATCATTAGATAATCCAAGATTTTCGACTGATATACCGAATTAATTTGATAATCTTGGATTATCGGTTGATAATCTTGGATTGTCGATCAATAGTCCAAGTTTTTTTGATAATCTTGGATTGTCTCGTGATAAACTTGGTTTATCATTGATAATCTTGGATTATCGACAGATAATCCAAGATTATCGGTCGAAAATCTTGGATTCTCGACCGATAATCTTGGATTATCGACCGATAATCTTGGATTTTCAATGTATTGAACATTCGGCTTGCCATATCCGTAAGCCATTTCGTGGCCACTTCGTGGTGTCCGTGAGCAAAAAAGTTCTAAAATCGAAGTAACCACAAAATGGAACCGGATCCCACGATTTAACTACGTGTCGATTTCCGTGGGCCGATTCTCACGGATGTTCCACGGATTACCCAAAAAGTTTTTGGACATGTTGAAAACTTACTGAAACGTGGGTACTTCGGAAAGTTATTGCAGAATTGGAAACGTTTTTAATACGGCTTTGTCGAAGTACTCTCGTAGTGTTCTCGATGTTGGGCTGAAGTTACATCGGATTTCACGGATTGATTGTTGGCCTGTCTTACGGCCGTTTTCATTACGCGGTACAGGCGCGGATTCAGAAATTTTGAGGGGGGGGGCCCAATATGGAAAACCTCATGTGCACCGAAGGTGCACCACGAGCGTGAAGCGCGAGTCCCTACGCGTGGGGTCCAGGGGCCCTTGTTAGGGCCCCTGGCGGGGTCCAGGGGCGGAGCCCCGGTGGGGGTCCAGGGGGCGAAGCCCCCGGAAGCTCTCGCAATATTGCATTTCAAGAGCACAGAAATCGGCTCCAGTTCTTATGTCAGTGAGATTTTATACCTTTTCATGTTGCATGGAATTTGATGTGTATGGCTCAGTATAAGTTACTATATGTACCTGCAGAAGTTACGGAGAATGTAAGTTATCTTAAAACTTACACGCCAACATTATGAGCCCTTGTAGGTTACTTGAAATGTTTTTGCCATAATGAGTGTTTTATTTTCGTTATACGGTATTCAGGTATAGGACGTCAGATGAAACAAATGCGCGCGAAGCGCGCCGAAAATTTGAATTTACATTTAAAACCATTGCTATGACTAACAGTGTGAATTCCCTTTATGTGTTTCTATCAATTAGAAGGTGGGTTCGATACTAAGTTTTCAGTTCTCATAAGGAGAGGAGGGTAAAAAATGAATATCAGTTGTTTTACATCCTTACAATGCTGACTCTGAAATCACGTTTATGCACACGAATAATTGGCTTATGGTAGAACCCCACCGATGAAAAGGAGCAATTCAAGGCTAACAGTGCGCGGATCAAGCAAAAATCAAGAAATATTGAGAAGACTTTGCAAAAATCGTGCAAGATTTCAAATGATTTCTGGTAAAAAGTGATAAAAATAAATCCATCACTCAATAAAAACGTACCTCTCTCCGTGAGCGTAAACAATTGCGCGCGAAGCGCGCCTAAAATTTTCGGTATAGAGCCTCCCGGGAGCTCTGCATTAATTGTACACTGAAAAGGGGGGACCAACAGGACTCTCACAACCTTACATCCATATGGGAGGAGAGATGATATATTGCCTTCTTTATGGACTTCTGAAGGGTATACCCTTCAGAAATCTATGACCGATGGTGCCGGCGGGAGTTGGTGATTGGGGGAACCGCAGATAACTGCTAAACCGTGTCTTTTTAGGCAGTGGGATTTTGTATACGCTATATACAAGAGTGGGAGAGCCTTTTCTTATTAGTACATGAGAGTGCAATCCCAGGAAGGGGTTTACCCTCCCCTTTGAGAAATTTTTGTTAATTTTAGGGGCCCTGTATGCAAAATGGTGGTATCTTTGGGTCATTCTAAAGTGATTGTATGTTTAGAAAATGTCCACAATTTAGTGAATTCTAACTTTTGTTCGGGTGAAAAAGGGGAGTAAGAGACGGTTAACATATTGTCTTCAAACCTCCTTAAGTCCCAGGAAAAATCATGGGCGTGGATCCATCTCCAATAGTGTGTGTGTGGGGGGGGGGGGGGCTTTTTCACATTTGTGAATCGCCGTCCTGGTGACGTGGAAGAAGCAGTTGGTGGTAGCAAGAATTTGCGTCACGGGGAGGCAATAAGTTTTGTTATCTTCGGCATGGGGGAGGGTTCTAAGGGAAATTTTTCTAGAACTGAATGCCCTCAGATGCGATTTGGTGCAACAAAAGTGTACGATTTTTAGGTTATTTTTCTTCTAAAAATTTCTTTTTCCTAGGCATAATTGCAGTCTGTTCCATCACTTTTGAAAAAGTGAGGGGGACTTTTTGACGATGTCTCCCCCTTCCAAAAAAGTGAGGGGGACGCGTCCCCCTCCCCCATGATCCACGTCCATGGCAAAATTGTACACGCAATTATACCTGCGTAGAGTTCACAGAAACATTCTTGGACTATAACAAAATTTTTCCTTTACATTTTAAAAGGATATCCAAGGTTGACAGAGAACAGTATAGAGCCTCCCGGGAGCTCTAAATTAGTTACAGTATACAAAAGAGGGACCAACGGGATTTTCACTACCCGACATCCATATGGGAGGAGATATGATATATCACCTTCTTTTTAGGTATAGCAAGAGGGATGGTGGACAGGCAAAATTCGTTTCAGAAAAGTTTTTCGTCATTATTGAACGTCGCGGTAAGATGTTTGGAAAATAAGCAACAGCAATTGCGTACTTTCAATCTTTCAAATCATGTGCCAGACTAGATTAGTCAAAGATCCCATAATGATGAGAGCCCTACAGAGAAGGAGATGCACTTTTTAGGAAAATGTTGCATTGGAATAATTTCTTGCGTCATAGCTTTGTCAATGGTATATAAAATCGGGTGTAAACCCTGTCGTATGCGCGCGAAACGGGCCGAAATTTTGAATAAAATATTAGTCCATGACAAAACCTGCATTTCAGAACCTGCATCGGACACTGTCACTTTCCCACCAACCTATGCTATTCAGAAACGAATCTTCTGACTGATAATTCTTAAAAGCACTTTTGCTCCTTTGTTCCCCCGTGAGTAGTTACCGAAAGCTATTGATAATAAGGACAACTCTGACAAGGCTTGACGCTAGCGGAGCGTGCGAAAATTTGGAATTTGTCAAGAATTTCCAAAACTTGTGATAGTTTGAGAACAGTTTGTGAAAGAAAATGGTTACAACAAATAAACCAGTCATCAAAAATACATCTCACCCTACACCCTCCACAGAAATCTGTAGCTTAAACAACTTTTGGGACCATTTTAAAAATTTTCAAGAATCGACGGGGGAGGGGGACACACGTCACCCATTGCCCACCGTGCCGACGCCACTGTCTGTAGCTTAAAAGCCTTTTGAGTTCATTTTAAAACTTTTCAGACAGTTTCGAAATCGAATAGGGTATGCACGCCGATACTTTGCCTGCAACAGCTGGTGCCACTGTGCACAATAGCACGTCACCTGACAGCTTGTCTCTTGTATTCATTCTGCAAGGTCTGTATGGCGAAAACTTTGCCTCTCAATCCCTCTAGATTACAAAAAAAATTCACTCTTTAACACAAAATTGTTACTAAATTTCAGTGCAGCTAGCCGAGCCCATACTACACATGTCACGATGTTTACTTATTTAGATCTTAAGTCAAGGACCATTGCTCAGCTATTCACCTGTTTTTGAACATTGTAGCGCTCCTTTCGTCGCCAACCACTTTGAAAGATATATAAAGAGATAATCCAGTGATAGCTCCACCCAACCCCTACAGAAATATATACTTTGAATACGTTCTTAGACACTTTTATTAATTTTTTGCTCTTAATTTTTCTTTCTCCTTTTCTTTTTTTTTTCTTTTTCTTTTTTTCTCCTTTCGTTTTTTTTTTCGTGGAGGGGGGGGGGGGGCGGGCCCCCCAGGCCCCCCTGGATCCGCGCCTGACGCGGTACTCGATGGAACTACGGGGTTATCTCGTGACAACTACGTCAATATGTCGTTCTATCTCCGGGAGAAAGCTGCCACGGACTGTCCAACTTCGCCGATGTCTATCATTATTATTGCTGCTGAGGAGAGAACATCTCTAAGATCATCTTCATCAACAACTCTGGGATGACTGCTGAAGAGGAAGAGATGATGCTGCTAGGTGTGGCTATGGGTCTCGAGGTGGTGAATTCTGAGACGGACGTGACAGTGGCAGAGGCCCAGCGACACGTACAGAAAGAGAAGCACGAGAAAAGGGACACGTCAGACTGTGGGTTCGAGATTGGGTTACCCGCAGAAAGAACCATGCCGGCTGGTTAGTTAGATGAGGTTTACGGCTCAGTTCCTAACCAATTGGTTTAAGTCGGGCCGGCCAGGGTCTTTTTTTCCAGTTGTGGCTTACTGGCTTGTTTTCACTACTTGCTTATGCTGACTGGCTGATGAGGGAAGACATGTATCATGTATCATGTCCCATCCTCGTCATGTTGGTAAAAGTCCGGGGGTCTTCTGCTTCGAGCTAAATCATAAGCTTTTCGTACCAGCCGGCATGGACCCTACTGCCATTGTGCTTGGTGCTCAAAACTTTAACTTCAAAAATTGCTGGGAGGAGGAAACTGCCCCCGATCGGCTGCCTACGGCCATGTTTCATTGGTGGTTACAATAATAATGGAAAAGTTTTTAAGAAGTTATGACAACCGAAACGTTCTACACTCTACATAGAGTACCGTAATCCCGAATCCCGAAACAAAAGGGTGCGCGCGAAGCGCGCTGAAGAAACAGCGTTGTGAGAGACATTTAGTTGCAGCCTGTCAGCCTGTTCTTTTTCTTAATGCAATAGGCTATTGTTCATTACATAAAACTTTCTCCTACTTTCCCCAGGTGCTTGTTCTTTCCATAGCAGGATATATGAACCCATATCCTGCTCTATGGTGCTTTTTTCATGATTAATTTTTGTGCATGGTCTGGGGGAAGTGTCCATCAAGTTTTTTATTACTGTGAAAAACAACGTAGTGTCGACGTTGAAGGTTATCTGGTTACAGAGTATATAAAATACTTTAAAAAGTCAAGCAAATGTTTTTATTGGTAGTTTTACATGGACATGGACATGGGCGTCGGCAGTTAAAGTGCTTGCAGGCGCTTAGCCAGCCGGGGCGAAGGGGGGAGGCTGCTCCACTTGAGCATATTTTTGGTATTTTTTTAATGTTTATTTTTGCAATACTGCTAGTGTTTCCCCTATTTATATGAGGTAAATAGACCTGGGAAGTGTCATTTCCAGCAATCTGGGAGGCATTTTGGGCCAAAATTTTCTTGTGCCTAGTGACAACCCATGGTGGCGCGGAACGCTGAGAGTCTGTGTATAGTCCCCCCTCCCTTGACAAATTCCTGGCTATGCCCCTGAGTGCTTGCCAGGGAAGTAATTTTCATTGGAGACTGCATCTTCAGATCTTGTGAAAGCGGGGAAGTTTTGGCTGGCGAAGCCTTTAACCGCGAGCGCCGAAAGCGCGAAACGCCGAGGGCCCTCCCAGATTAAATGTTCTTAAATTTGACGGCTTTTGAGGTCATTCAAGACCATTTCTAGAGAAAATCATGATTCCCCCAGGTGTAATTTGAATGCTAATGAAAATGTTTTTCTTTTGATGATTACAAATTTAAGACAGTACTCGTCAGTCAATTTGATGAGGATGGTGGAAGTTGGTGGGGACAGTGAACAGCGGGAGGGGTTTGGAAATAGTCCTTCACTCAAGTTGTCCTACAGGAAGTAATAACGACTTAAGGAGACAATTCCACCAAAGTTCTCCGAAGCACAGCAGTACTTAATGAGACTTTTTACAAAAGTAGATTCACGTGCAGTATACGTCGAAAAATTTATCGAGAATTGCGATTCTCTATACATGGGTAGGTCTTTGGATTTTGTTTGACTATGACTACTTTAAAAGGAAACCATTACACGACCAAAGCTATTACATGACGAAAACAACGTACGGTAAGCTAAACCCAGTGAAGGCTTGATCGAAACATAACCTTAGGCCAAGGGGTGGGAAACCTCCGCCCGGTCGCGGGGCTTATGCTGCCCGCGAGATCATTTGATCCGGCTCTAGTGGCAAATCATTATAAACGTTAATTCAGAATCACTTGAAATGTGATTGATAATAATTTCTAGCCCAAGGATTACCCTGCTTATACCATTTCCCGTATATCTTGCGTAAACACGATACGAAATAAAACCATCAAATTACTACTTCCATGAGATAACACTACCAATATATTACTTACACCATAGCGTGCACAGCGGTGTAACACACGCCTTACCGCTTTGTAAGACATAAACCAGGTGCAATATCTCTTGTACATCATCGTGGTGGTAACAGAAACTTGGCCTGGGAGATACGCTGCATGGCACTGAACAACAGAGGGCGTACTAAGCCTACTTTTTTACACGGTACGCAAACTCAGTGGGCAATTTGTTTGTTCTGGTATTCCGGGGGTCAGAACTCCTGTCCTTCCGAAGAGTGAATTTGAAAGTTGAAAAGTGATAAATAATGTTACGAGTAAGGTGAAAACAAACTGAAATTGTTCCTCATATGGGTTTTTTTTTTTTGTCTTGTTTTGTTTTGTGTGTGTTTTTTTTTTTTTTTTTTTTTGGTTTTTGCGCGCGCTTTATTAGCTGGCAATTTTTGACTCGCTCATTTTGACTTCATTCATATTAAAAAAAGAAAGGTATTCCAGTTGTGGGACTAGTACTTAAGATCTTGTCCATTCAATGCCATTCTTCAGTTAAAGATGATGGATGAGCATTCTAATGCCTACAAATTTGTACAAACTCCAGAACTTCCTGGGCTTCACCTCAGTTCCTTACCTGTGGTTTTTGCCCCTAAACCCCAACAGAGCCCGCTTGGAGTTCTCTGTACATGCGCGATATGGAGAAAGCCTGTGGCGCAGTCTCCATTTGCGGCGCCGTTGGCCCACGAGTGGAGGATTACGACTATCAAAACGCCGGCCCTTCAGAGGAAAAAGGTTCCCCATCCCTGTCTTAGGCTATGTACAATTTCGTTTATTGAAATGCTAAAGTAACGAAGAATACATGGATTTCAAATGTTCAAATAAGAAAAAAGCAATCACACTTTTTGCTTAAAAATACTACATTGAAAATTAAGGTACTTTCCTGCCACTCGAGTCATCAGACAGTCAATTTACTTTCACAGCAATTGATATGTTGTCATGGTGTACATCCTTTATGCACAGCCGGGCTGCATTTAGAAAAAAAAAGGTACATCGGGCATACAAGGCTACAATTAGCAAAACAGTTTTAAAAAAGATCGCAAAAGAAAGCAAGACCTCCCAGGAGGGTTACCCCGACTAGCGCGATTTACGGTGTGAAAACCTCAGCCAATGACGCTAACATTGTGTAGGGAACGCTGAAGATACCAAAAATAAACAAGCTCCTTGAAGTGGTAGGTCGTTTAAGCGGCAATTTTTATACACGGTTCGACGCCCGTCGCCCGGGTGTGCTCGAAGAGATCCTTCCGAGGGTGTCAAGTTTAGGTACAGTGGCTCATTTTAGAGCCACTATTTGCGACAAAGGGCAACACCCAGGTAGAGGACGAGAGGACGAACCCATTATCGATCTGGTGTACTTCCAAAATTTTGCGGGGCGTTGTAATGAAGCTTGTAGCTATCTTCAAAATGGCACTGGATGGGCACTAAACAGACCACCTTACTGCAGTCGGTTCGGTTGAAGTCTTGCAAGTCAGGCTGGCCAGGCGGTATCTGTTTTATACTTTATTCCAAAAGTCCCTCGCAGCTGGATGCCGAAGGGCGAACCTCCCCGAGGGTCTAGGACTCTAGGCAGAGGGGCGTAGACAGGAATTTGTATGGGCGAAGCCCATAGACAGACTCTCAGCGCTCCGCGCCACCATGAGTTGACGCGAAGCGCAAGAAAATTTGGCCCAAAATGGGCTCAAATATTACTATCAATTAATTTTCAAGTGATTCTGAATTTATGAGTTGCTTCGCGGTCCGGATAAAATGGTCTTGCGGGCCGCATATGGGTGGGTCCCCACCCGCTTTATATGAAAATGTAGACAGAAGATTTCTTTTGTTTAATGTCGATTCGTTTTGGCTGACATTATCTGAAGGTCAGTAAGTGGTGTGATGTCACAATAGAGGTTTCTATTTCGGCAAGAAGGGCTTAACATTTTGCTCTTCGTTTAATAAAACTTTCGGTCATTAAGAGCACGTGTCATCCACTAGGAATGCTGTTGCTCTGCCATTATCGACATCCCTATTTAAATCCCTGCATAATCAAATGACGGTTCTCGAGTGGTGCCCCAAATGTTTCACCAAGTTTGTAGGTTCGAATCCCGCTCGTGTTACGTGGGGTTCTCTTCGGGTACTCCGGCTTTCCTCCCGGCACTTGGTACGGTTTCACAACAACATCTGTTACCCAGACGAAGTCCCGACGGACTGAGGCGCTCTCGTGCAGACCAGTTAACTACGGTAGCTGGCAGACTTTGCCAGAGCTCGGTCCGCCACGACAACCTTGCATCCTTTCGGTTAGCGGCGCACAGATGTAACGATTACCAGTATAGCCATGTGAAAATAAGCGAAGAAGTTGCCTTTCGAGAAACCTGGTTTAGGAATGAATAAAATCCGATATAAGCCCAGGGGCGTAGCGAAGGTGTTTTCTTTAGGGGGGTGTAGAGACTATGTTTTGCCGACAAATCTGGTAATGCGTAGCGCGGAAACGAGCTTTAGCGGGTGGGTTCCAGGGGCCCTCCTTAGGGCCCATGTTGGGGTCTAGGGGCAAAGCCCCGCGGGAGGGGGCAGGGGGCGAAGCCCCCGGAAACTGAGGTTTAAGCATATCTCTGGGTGAAAAATTAAGTCTCAGGATGGATATATATTCGTGTTCAAATTGGGTTGGGATCCAGAGGTCCGCCAGTGTTTCAGCTAGGACGTTCTCTCAATGGCACATTTACTGATCTGTGGCCTGGGGGAGGCGTGTAAGGGGAGGGGTATCCCCTCCCCTTTAGAAATTTTTGGAATTTGAAAGGTGCCTAGATTGCAAATGGTGCAATATTTGAGTGGATTTCTGCCCTAATAAGGAACCTCAAAATTTACACCCGGGTAGAATTTGCTTGTCAGATTTTTATTGTGCGACATTTTTCGCCGTTTATGCGACGTTGTCGCACAAATAGGGGCTGGCTAAAACACTTGGCCCGCCTTATGGCAACTGGTGGGGGTTCAGGGGGCTAAGCCCCCGGAAGCTCTGAGGTTTCAGCATAATCTCTGGGTAAAAAATTAAGCCTCATGCAGGATAGGTATGTTTTGGTTCATAATACATTATCCAATGCAAAGATTCCGGATAATTTTGATGTGTTAGGCTATTCGTCCCGTCATGCCACTATACTTGAGAAGCTGGACCTGTCGTTCAAAACTGGTACACTATGCGTTCAGCATTTGAACACTAGACGCGTCAGGCGTTCAAATACGGTAAGTGTTCAAATAGTCGTCCGGCGTTCAAAAAGGGAGAAAAAGCACGATGTTCAGAATCTTAACATAAGCGTTCAAAATATGCTTTGAACGCCAGGACGGGTTCTGCATCTGTTTCAGTTTGGTGTTCAAAAGTTAAAAGCCTAAGACTGCAGTGAAGGAAAGACACGCGCGGCACGCATTATGTTTCCCCAGGATGCATTATTTTTCCCAGGATGTTTGTGCGTAAACCGGATCCTCGGGAGTTTGCAAAATGTGTTTGAAGTCAAGGTTAGGGTTTAGAAAACGGGCTAAGGATGCTTACTCCATGGGTAATAGGGTGCCGCTCCCCATGGTGATGATAAAAGTGAGGAATAATGTGCAGAAAGTGGTTTTTCAAAAATGCCATATGACCCGAAATAGTGCGCCTATGTGGAAGCCTTTAATTCCCTTCAGGGGTGGCGCCAGGATTTGCCCGACAGGGGGCCAAACTCCCTGACGGGGGCCAACAACCCAAAGCCTCAACGAGGCCAATACAGTGCCGAAACGATGTTTGAAGGAGAAATTTGGCGCGCGAAGTGCGCCGAAAATTTTGGGCCCCTTTTCGAGAAAATTTGAAAAAATAGGTTTTTATGGAAAATTTGGAAAAAAATGGGTTTTAGAGAAGAAAATTGGAAAATTTTGGGGGTTTTATTGAAGAATTTGCCCTAATTTAGACCAAAATTAAGTAAATCGTCGGGGCGACTGGCCGTTGTCGGGGACGACATATTTTATCGTATACATAACAGCTCCCCGACGAAATCGGAAAATTTCCCCGACGGGGGGGGGGCAGCCTTCCTCGACGGGGGCATGGCCCCCTGCCCCACCTGGCGCCACCACTGATTCCCTTTCTTTCTCCGAGTTGCCGACGAACTCAGTCACTCGTCCAATTACACCGACGGCCGTTGATACGGCCGTCACATCCATAATCAATTTGCCGACGGGCCTTCAACTTGAATGGGCCAATTAGATGAAGAGCTGAAAATCGAAATAGCTGATAACAGACTGGCCACGCGCTCCCGTTCTCTCTTTCCTTTTATTCTCCGTCTTCCTTTTTACTCCCTTCCTTTCTTTTCCCTTGTCTCTTTATTCCTCCTTTCCTCTTTTCCTCTTCTTTTCCTTTCGCTCTCCCCTTTTTGCCGACAGACCGAAAGTTTGCCGACGGCGACCAAATATGGGGGGGGGGGTGACACCCCCACACCCCCGCTCGCTACAGCCATAAGCCTCCCGTTAATTAATGACCTGTATCATCTAAACTTACGGATGCATAACTATCTCTGTGATCCTCTTTCCTACTTTGTGAGAAGTCCGAAAGCAAAGCAAGGCCGTACCACGCGTTCGAAAGTTTTGTGTGGATAATCATGAATGATTTTTTTTAAGTTTGGGGCGACTGCTCTTTCCCTTTAAACGCTCATAATACTGAAAATTGTCCAAAATTCCCAGGGCTTAGCTCCCTTGGCCCGTCTCTGGGCGTTGCATCTAGGCCCGATCTGGATCTCTGAGGCGGGCCCCTGGACCCCGCATACACTTGCTTCGTGCTTCTGTCGGCATTATCTTCCCTTCAGTCGGCAAAACAAGGCGCACCCCACTCCCCATTTAGAATTTTCTGGCCCCTGTCGTTAACCCATGAACACTACACGATTATGACAGAGGCGACAGGTGAGTTGCAAATGTTCAACGTCGCACAGTGGGCTATGCAGCTGGCTTTAAAAAGGCCGTTCACTTGGAAGAACCCGTAGTGTATCTATGCGCAAAGATGGGACGCGCTCCATCTTTGCGCATAGATCTTATTGCCAAATCGGATCATTCCTAAGAGGCTACTGCATCTGACTTATTATTAAATTTCAAGAAAAAGTGGCCCTCGGAATAAAACACTTCAGAAGCCCTGCTCTAGAGTAACATGCGTTGGTTGGTCGGGATTGTGGGTGAAATTTACAGTGTTGTAGTGTGAGTACAGGACCACGAATACCAGTCACCAGGTCATGAGTACAGGTATGGGTACCAAGTCATGAGTACGGGTATAAATATGCAGGGGCGGATCTAGGATTTTTCGTTAGGGGGGGGGGGCGCGCTGACGGTCGATCATCTGCCCGAACGAATATCTAAGCGGAGCGCCACCATCAGTTGGCGCGGAGCGTACAGAAAATTTTGAAAAATCGCGACCCCTCAGATAGCCGGAAACGGCATTTCCCAGGCATGTAAGTAGAACCTAAGCAGTCGTTACTTTGAGCTTTTGTTTGCCAAAAAAATGTTCCCTTCCATTAAAAGTGAGAAAATTGCAAAAACTTGCTTCATGAACTAAACCAAAATTTACTTGATCTTGATTTAAGCTAAGATCACTCTTTAAACACTTTTGATGAAATATCTTTCCAAAAATATGTCGTAATGTTATAGGTCCGGAAAAAGTGGTCTAAAGATAAGGGGGATCCTCACACAGGGTACAGAGAGGAGAATCTTTCCTTTTTAATTTTGAAAAAAAAAATTCGTTACAACCTATAATTCTATGAACGTAAAAAAAACTGAAAGAATTGAATTTTGGGGTCTCCAACAGCTTCAAAGACGATGGTGAAAATATCTGACCAAGAATACGTTGCACTGATGTAAAATTCATATTTGAGATCGCAGTAGCTTTTAAAGTCTTTTGCTTGATGAAATATACCACTTTATTGTCATGTACATGAGAGATAAACATTGTTAAACGCTTTGCGTTATCATTGATTTCATTATTGGCATGTAGATTCAGTCTCCACTCCCTCGGGATAGCAGAATTTTTCCATAATACAATGTAAAAGGAAAAATACTTGTAAAATTACATTTATGGCAGAAATCATTCTAATTAAGCACTCAGTCGACTCTCTCAATAAAAAATTACTTTGTAAGTTTTAGTGACCATGAGAGCTCTGGCATAGATAAGTTTATTGTCAATTTTAATAAGAATTATTCAAAATATATTGATTAGCATACACATCCGGAGGGCGTAAAATAAGATCAAGTGCAACAGACATCATAAATACTTGTTTTCAATGATAACATATTCATTGGAAAGGTTACATTAAAACACATATATTCCGCCATATTTCTTGAGCTTACTATCAAACAAAACTTTCCAAAAGCAAAGCCATCCTGAAAATAATTTTTCCCTCATTCACACTTTAAGCTATAAACAAAAGAGCATAATTCGACCATTCCTAAACCACCTTCACATTTTGCACATGTTAGAACAGAACGTTTCCCCTAATTGTCTGGTTTGTGTGACCAAATAAATTTATATAAAATACTCTCTAGTTCATGAAAAAAGGAAGAAACGGGATCACAGATTGTATAAAATAAGTGAACATAGACATTAAGCTCATGTGAAGTTTGGCCATGCGCTTTTTATACATTCTATACACCGTGACCAGTAACGTAATTTTCATCTTTCAAAGTCTTATTATGTGTTGAATGGTTTTTAGAATGAACGTGTATGTGGATAATATGGCATAGCCTAAATTTACCGCAAAAAAGAAATCAATCCCAAGTTTTGATCGATGCTATAATCAGTACACTAAAGTAATTGTAAAAAGTTAGGCTGGATCCAATCCAGCTGATGTTCACAACTGTTAGGTACAAATGTCGATTGAATTTTCATTCCTCGTAATTACCTTGAAAGGAATGGGATTGCAACTGATAGCATAATTTACATTTACATACAGTTTGAACTTCCATTATCGATGGTGCGTAGCCTATGGACATTTTCACGGTTCTTTTGTTTTTCCATGACGAGTGTATGATAACATCAACGAGGATTTCCGTTGATTAAAAAACTCCACATCTGATGAACCCAAATAGCAGATGGATTGTAAGAAAAAGTTTAGTGTTCTACATAAAGCGTGGTCCGAAATAGGGTTGAGACCTTCGATATCACTCTATTGACATTTTATCGGAAAACTTGAAACTGTGTGCTCTAAATTGCTATTAGTTTGTAAAAATTATAATTACATAGTTTGAAAATTATAAGATAATACAACATTATGTAGAAACAAGTAGGCTAAATGATCTATTTAGTGAAAGTAAAAAATAAGCTTTGGAAAATTTTAGGGGGGGGGGGGGCGCCGGGTGCGCCCCCGCCTAAATCCGCCACTGAATATGGATATAGCAAGTCTCCACTGCATTACTGTGATTACTGGACATTTCGACAGACTCAGCTTTCCATATTGCCCCTTCTTACCAGAAAATTCCAACCTTAAAGAGTTTCCAATGCCTCCGTGAACGACCCTAGCCATATCTGGTGCATATAACCCCAGGACAACTTCCTCTGAACAATCCGAAAATAGCACACAAAATTGGCATGTAAAGCCTAGCCTACTACAGTTAGTCAGTTTATAGGAGGGTAGGGGTGAGGGCAGGGGCGGATCTAGGGTCTTTTCTGAGGTGGGGTCCAACATAAAAAAGGGCACATTCGTTGTTTTTTAATTGTGGTTAATTTTGGTCAGCGATTATACAATTTACCGCATATTGACAAAAGAAGGATAAACTAAGAGACATGTAAAAACTGGAATCAAACCCTGGAGTCTAAAGAATCTAAACGGGGAATTTGCAAAGCGCGCGAAACGCGCGAAATTTTTGGGGTAAGCCTACACTTATAAGAATTTGTACTAATTTAAAGCTTAAAGGGGCATATTGAGTTGATATCGATAGCTTAACGAGGGTGTTGAAGGGTACTACCACATGACAATGATTATTATTAGCATAATAAGTCAAGTTTCACATCCAATAGTTACGCATTAAGTTAAAATTTTGAAAATTTTTTGGTATCCTAGCTCGTAACGGTTGTGTGCATAATTTGAAAAAGTGTCTGGTCACGATTTTATGAAAACCGAATTGAATTGTTTATTACTCACTTATGAAACATTAATTTGTACGCAACATGTGGGGATTGTTTAAGTTTGACCATTTGTCATTAGTATGTGAAGAAAACTTAACAGGTTTGGCAATTTTGGTGAATTTCATGAACCAACTGTATGTGACAATTGTCCGGACAGTTGGGCCTTATCGGGCATAACTTAATTGTACTTCCCTCCTCGAGTCACTAGCCGTACCGTACGACAGACACAAGTGAACTTTAACCAGGTTTAGCGAAATGCGGTTCAATTCAAGACATTTACGTAAATCCATGTATTCTACTTATTAACTTGAAAAGGTTGAAGGGGTTTGTACTATATTTATCTACATGTATAACGGAACTGAGGAAGAGTGGACAAAGCGCACCGAAAATTTTGGTTTTTATCCCAGAAATTACCCTTATGAACGATAAAAGCCAAAATAAGTAAAGTGACCATGAATGGCGGCAGAATTTTCCCAACAGGGTGACGGGCCATGTCAGCTGCCCCAAGTTCCGACATTCCCTATTTCGAGGGGATGATGAGAAGGGCAAATGGAGGAGCCTCATTATCCCATGTCATTGTAGGCATACTTTGCATTATATCGCTTAATACTCCAAGATCCGAGTTGCGCACTGATAGTGTTCTTTGAAACTGGATCGTGAAGTTGAAAAGCGCACCAAGCGGGCGAAAATTTTTGATAGGCTTACACATAAAACATATGACGAAAAGAAAACAAAACTGTAAGGTCTGTAGACCGTACCGGGTGTAACATGCACCGTGTTGTATCGAAACCACCTGGACTACACGATGAAATAGCCAAACTTTGCTCCGTAAGTCCCTCACCAACTGACTGTACCGCTGTTACCGCATGACACACACAAGAGAACACCAACTAGGCTTTGCGATATTGGATGAAAGTTACGACCTTTACATAAACTATGTACTCTGCTGCCTATATGTTACTTGGTAAGGTGGACAGGACTTGTGCTATCCTGCTATGTGGAATGGAACTATTGAAGAAAACAGAGTGACTCTACGGCGCGCGTAGCGCGCTGAAAATTTTGGGTTCTTAGTAGAGAAATTATCCGCTTGGGAGCAAAAACAGGTAAACCGTCGGGGCGACTAGTTGTCGTCGGAGACTGCATACTTTCGACTAAGACTCCCCGACGAAACTGTAAAACTTCCCCGACAGGGGGCCAGCCTTTCCCGGCGGGGGCATGAACCCTTCCCCTACCTGGCGCACCGCTATCTTGACTAGGGGAGGGGGTTAAAATGCTGTTTGTTGTGTTCCCTATATAGTTGCGGCGTGACTGGCAAAAATACTCTGTCAGAGCAGATGACTGAAGTCAAATGTGTGCAGACCAGTCATCGGTCCAAAGACGTCAAAAAATTGAACCGACTGACATTGCGTTATTTGACCTGGTGGTGATTTTATATAGTAATTTTAAAATGAAACAACATCGATTCGTCTATTGTGATTTCTGGTCAACTCTTGACTGTGGACTTTAACCTAAGATTGGCTTTTTATACCCATCGCTGGGGCAACACAATAAAAGAAGAGAGTAATTCCAGACCACGAATAGCGAAACGTATTTACATACTCTCTCTTGTTCATGAGAGGAGGGATACTAGCGGGTGGTGGAAAGGTTTCGTAGATGTATCGTTTAGGGAGTGTGAACAGATCATTATTTTGTAAGACCAAAAAACTAGCAGTGACCTTTTGGAATCAATATTAAAACCCAACAGTAATACGTTGCATAAAGCGCTAGCTAGTGAGTATGACGTAATATCTGCGTGTGTTGTATTACTTTGAATGCCCAAGCACGCCACACGTGGTTCCAAGCGAAAAGTGATTAGAATGCCTGACTGTCACGCAGGCAGTAAGACATGCTGTAGTCACATTCTCTGTCAAACGATTGCACTGCTCGTGTGTCGGGGAGGGCAATATAGGCTACCGTAGTCAAATATATTGCCGAAAGTTTCTGCTAGACTTTTACCGATGGATTGATCGATACTGGGTGGGGGTAACCAAAATCTCCTCGGAATTGGACAACTGCCATTACCTGTGAAACTGTTTTTTTTTTTTTTTTTTTTTTTTTTTAGAGGCTGGTGTGGAAAAACCCAATTTTGAAAAAGGGCACACTGGAAAATTTGAGGGGGGTCCGGACGTCGGCGACCCCCCCCCCTGGATCCGCCACTGGAGGGCTACGTGTCTTGAGGATGTAAAGATTCATATGGTTGAAAACTTTCATTGTCACTTACGAAGTTTGTCAGGGTTGGTCAGTGACCCATGCTAAAATCATCATCCAGAGAGAGTCAGCGACCATCCTCTATAGTTTCCAACAAACTGCCGACTTTCCTAGCTAACACACGAATCTGATCATGCAGAGCGGACTCTGTTCGCTCAACCTCTCGATAAAGTTCCGAAAACCAGGTATATGACTGTCCTGGGAATATGCCGCGCAGCCGGTTTACGTATACAGCAAAACAGTTCGGCGACGCCTGAGAAGTGGCACATGTAACCAAAACAAATGACGTCCCGCATCTGCGACTGGTTGGCAAGGACCACAGTCATGAACACTCAGCACGCTTCACACTGTAAGAACGTTTATGTACAAAGTGCCGTATAATGTAGTGTAGGTCCTTCAGAACAACTTGTCCTACAGCACAACTTTTCGGCTGACATGCGCTCGGCTGGGTTTCCGGTAAGCTATTTTTATTCATAATTCAAGATTCAGCTTTTTAAATGGTTCTATATTACTTGAAATAAAAGAAACTGTGAAAGCTCATTGCGAGCGTCAATGAATTTATTAGCAAGCTAGGTTCATAAAGTAGCCATACACCATTACGTGGACGACTTATCTCAGTAATTGACATTAACCTAACATTTATAGGACTGCTGTAAACAGTATTTCCGTGAGGATGGCTCGAATGATGTAGCCTATTCAGGGTTTCAGCTGATGGGAAAATACAGCAGTGTTACATTTTAGCCTGCATGTTATAGCAAACGTAGTACAGTGAATATTACCACATTACTTTCGTGAAGTGGTGTCGGGGCCCAGAAATAGTTCTGTATAGTGAATATTTATGTCAAATCGGTAGGTAATATTTCTTTTGGATCTTTTTGGGTTCCTACGACCAAGAAACTATCTTTTCCTAAGACATATTGTAGAATTTCCTTCATATTTTTCCGTCAAGTCAGGTCATATTTAACTTTGACAGATATCAACAGGCGTTAACATGTCTGCAGTACCTGAGTATAATTTTTACTGTGAAGTGTGGGGGCTCAAGCTTTGGTGGCGGAATGCAAAGCCCTCCTCAATTGCTTCGGGTCCAGGGATAAACCTTAGAGCCCCTGTTGGGTTCAGGGGTAATGCTCCTGAGGGGTAGGCCTACAGTCCCGTGAAGCTCTGGGTATTCACCAAATTGAGGGCATTCAAGACAAGGGATGGGCACTTAAAAGACCACAAAAATTGCAATATGTCAAAATTTTAGTTATTGCCTTACTTGGTATGACTAACAGCCGGCCGGGATTGATGATGAAGAGGGCTTGAGGAAGGATATGGGATAGATTACTTCGAGGGTTCCAGTTTGACTTTGTACCAATAATTTTAACCAAATTGTCCCACAGTCAGTGAGTAAGAATGGGAAGCCAGTAGTCAGAATGGGTACCCGCAGAGCGCATCCAACAAAAATCATTTTTTGACATTTATAACGAACTGACTAATAGATGTAATAGGGAACATATCCTATAGCCTAGGAGTAGGCGGTTGCCCTACCTTCCCCCGGAATTTTATGCAGGTCCATGTGGTCAAATATGCTTTGAAAATTTCTGGGGGAGACGACAACTGCCGCTGTCCCACCTCCTTCCAGCAGCCACTGTGAATGCATCGCCATGGACATTTATAAAGTGTTCACACTTGATTTGAACCACGCACTATAAAATACGAATGTGTGCATACGTATGACCAGCAAATATTTCAGTTAATTTTTAAACCAGTGCAACAGCGTGCATTGTCGTGACATAAGCGCGAGTAACAGTACTTAAAGGAAATTCAGTATCTCCAATTAGAATTAGTAGCCTATACCCTGTCGTGCTAATTCACGAATGGCTTGTTTTGATGTGACCATATTTTTGTTACTGAATTGTTCATGGAGAACTTTAGCCCTGTAACAGTGGGCACACTATGACGTCGGTAACAGTGGGCACATTATGACGTCACAATCCATGTTGGATAGGCGCTTGCGGGACTTGAAATCTATAAGTATACGCGGGCGTGTTTTGGGGAGAATGACTTTGAATTAAAAATAAAGCATTTGAGGGGAGATCGATTCTGAACCTCGCAGGAGGCAGCACGGGCTTACGGGATTTCTTGTGATCAAAGTAGATTTAGGGAATGTTGTGAATGGCTATAGAGGATACTAATGAGGCTTCAGAGACAATAAAAATCCTTCGGAAAACAAGAAAAACGTTGATTGTTTTGTCCGATTATTTCCGAGGTTCATTCTACTTTTGATTCGAAAGATTCACCAAAGTTCCTTGATGTCTTAGACCGGCGAGGGAATCACCAATCTCCATCAACGAGAACTTACCTTTTCGTTACAAGCCCTTGTTGTAAATAGTTAAGTTAAAAATATCTTCAGAGTTAATTGCAAGACAAATAAGAGAAGATTTGCGAGAGTTTGCTGATTTTTCAGTGCAATTTTGGAGTGATTTTCATTGCCGTCGAAGAGAATAAGAAGTCGCCCCAAATTTCTTTTGAAAAAGCAGCCACATTTTTGATTCCTTGCCAAAGGCAGAAGGAATCTATGCGATGGTGATGTCGTGTGTGTGTGTGTATGTGTGTGTGTATGTATGTATGTATGTATGTGTGTGTGTGTGTGACGCTTTGCTTGTAAACACGATATCTCAAGAAGGGTAACTATGACTGAGCTCATACTTGGTGTGTGGGTTGGTCATATTGAGTAGATGATCCCTATTGTTTTTGGTGGAGGTCAAAGGTCATTTGGGGTCACAGGAGGTCAAAAGGTCAAAACCTTGTAAACGCGATATCTCAAGATGGGTAACTCCGAGGGATCTCATACTTGGCAGGTAGGTTGCCCATATTAAATAGATGATCCCTATTCTTTTTGGTGGAGGTAAAAGGTCATTTGGGGTCACCAGAGGTCAAATAGTAAATACCCTGGAAATTGCTTGTAAACACGGTATCTCCAGAAGGATAAATGTGAGGGATCTCATACTTACCATGTTCATTGCCCATATTGAGTAGATGATCCCTATTGTTTTTGGTGGAGGTCAAAGGTCATTTGGGGTCACCAGTGGTCAAAAGGTCAAAACCTTGTAAACACTATATCTCAAGAAGGGTAACTTTGAGGGATCTCATACTTAGCATGTGGATTACCCATATTGAGTAAATGTTTTCTATTATTTTTGGTGGAGGTCAAAGGTCATCTGGGGTCATCAGAGGTCAAAAGGTCAAAACCTTGTAAACGCGATATCTCAAGATGGGTAACTCCGAGGGATCTCATACTTGGCAGGTAGGTTGCCCATATTAAATAGATGATCCCTATTCTTTTTGGTGGAGGTCAAAGGTCATTTGGGGTCACCAGAGGTCAAATAGTAAATACCCTGGAAATTGCTTGTAAACACGGTATCTCCAGAAGGATAAATGTGAGGGATCTCATACTTACCATGTTCATTGCCCATATTGAGTAGATGATCCCTATTGTTTTTGGTGGAGGTCAAAGGTCATTTGGGGTCACCAGTGGTCAAAAGGTCAAAACCTTGTAAACACTATATCTCAAGAAGGGTAACTTTGAGGGATCTCATACTTAGCATGTGGATTACCCATATTAAGTAAATGTTTTCTATTATTTTTGGTGGAGGTCAAAGGTCATCTGGGGTCATCAGAGGTCAAAAGGTCAAAACCTTGTAAACATGATATCTCAAGAAGGGTAACTGTGAAGGATCTCATACTTAGCATGTGGATTGTCCATATTGAGTAGATGATCCGTATTGTTTTTGGTGGAGGTCAAAGGTCATTTGGGGTCATCAGAGGTTAAAAGGTCAAAACCTTGTAAACATGATATCTCAAGAAGGGTAAGTGTGAGGGATCTCATACTTAGCATGTGGATTGTCCATATTGAGTAGATGATCCCTAGTATTTTTGGTGGAGGTCAAAAGTCATTTGGGGTCACCAGTGGTCAAAAGGTCAAAACATTGTAAACACTATTTCTCAAGGAGGATAACTGTGAGCAATCTCATACTTAGCATTTGAATTGCCCATATTGAGAAGATAATTGCTATTATTTTTGGTGGAGGTCAAAGGTCATTTGGGGTCATCAGAGGTCAAAACGTCAAAACCTTGTAAACACGATATCTCCAGAAGGATACGTGTGAGGGATCTCATACTTACCATGTGGATTCTCTGTATTGAGCAGATGATCCCCCATTGTTTTTGGTGGAGGTCAAAGGTCATTTGGGATCCCTAGTGGTCAAAAGATCAAAACCTTGTAAACATGATGTCTCAAGAAGGGTAACTGTGATGGATCACATATTTAGCATGTGGATTGCCCATATTGAGTAGAAAATCTCTATTGTTTTTGGATGGAGGTCAAAGGTCATTTGGGGTCATCAGAGGTTAAAACATCAAAACCTTGTAAACATGATATCTCCAGAAGGATAAGTGTGAGGGATCTCATACTCACCATGTGGATTGTCCATATTGAGCAGATGATCCCCCATTGTTTTTGGTGGCAGTCAAAGGTCATTTGGGGTCACCAGAGGTCAAAATGTTGTAAACACTATCTCATGAAGAGTAACTGTGAGGGATCTCATACTAACTATGTGGATTGCCCATATTTAGTAGATGATCCTTATTATTTTTGGTGGAGGTCAAAGGTCATGTGGGGTCACCAGAGGTCTAAAGTTGAAAACCATGTAAATACAATATCTCAAGAAGGATAACTGTGAGGGATCTCACACTTGACATGTGGATTTTTTTAATTGAATAGATGATCCCTACTGTTTTTCATGCAGGTCAAAGGTCATTTGAGGTCACAAAAGGTCAAAACCTAGTAAACATATTTTAAGGAGGATAACTATGGGGGATCTCATACTTGGTCTGTGGATTGTTCATATTTAGCATGTAGGTCATTTTGGGTCACAAGATTTCAGAAGCTTTTGACCTTATTAACATGATATCTCAAGTAGGATACCTGTAAGGGATCTCATGCTTGTCATGTGGGTGATTCATGTTTTTTGCAGTATATCCATATGGCAAGGAATCACTAAGCCTTTTGGCTTTCTGGTTCATATTTCCCATTGAAGCATATTAGGTGATATGTACAAATATGAGCATTGAATAAGGTACTAAATAATGAGATATTCAGCCTAAATAGTCACATGATGACGAAAATGTCACATGACGGAAAAGAGTCATTCATGAAATAGGATACCTCGGTATACTTGTTCAAATTGGGGTCTCCGTACCCATTTCATAAAAAGTAAAGTAGTAAAATATATGGTACAGTAAACAGTAAAACTTCAACATGCCGTCGGAGTTGAGTACACTTTTAATTAGGGCAATGGGTGTGAGTACAGAACCATGGGTACGGGTACGGATACGGATAAAGGTAGGTTACCACGGCATGGGTACGCAGCGACGATAGCCAGGAATTTGCAAGGGGAGCACATTTGTGACTGATATGGGGGAGGGGTCCCCCTCCCCTTTGAGAAATTTTTGAACAATTGAAGGTCCTTAGACGCAATCTGATGCAATGCTTTGCCAGTTTCATCATAATCATATCTTATTTTATCAGCAGATTTTTTCCTGTTTGAATTATGAACATGTTAAAAAAATTCAAAGAGGAAAAAATATGCTTGGTAGTATGATATCACATGATAATGATGAAACTGGCAAAACATTGTACCTAAGTTTACATGTTCTTTTCTCATTGAAATTCCCTGATTAATAATCAGGAAGCGCGTATCACGTACAACTGCTATACCGATAGCTTAGCTTCATAAAGAACGAATCATACGAACATGTGTGTTGTGATCCTTTCTAGTTAGGGTGACGCATTATGTTAAGTGGCTCAGTCAGGAGGCCTGAATGTTTCTACGATTATGATGGAGTTAACAGAGCTGAAGAGAATTTAAGATCAAAAGAGCACTGACAAAATACCCTGCAAAAACATCACAGTTTTAACATTTTTTTCGACACTGAAAGGGGGGGGGGTAGTCGCTCCCTCTGTACCCCCTGCAGGTTACCTTCCTGTGGGTACGAGTACGTGTGAAATGATGAAATTTCACCATTTCAAATAATTGTACTTTATTGTTGACTGTGTTCGCTCAGTTGTAAATCACCAAATTGGGCACCATTTATCCTTTGCACAGTCCAAGTAGCCCTGACAACTCCTTGGTAGCACTCACACCTACCCAAAAGGTCACTTGGAGTGTTTACTGGCGACGGTTCCTTGAAAGGGGTGAATGGCCTGCATGGTGATAACTAGCCTGGTACATTTCATGCGAACTGAAGCAGTATTCTAGAATTTGATGATGTTACCTCAGAGAAGATTATTTAACTGCTTCATCCCCTTTTTGTATTAGGCTAATTGTTTGCTGATGATGACATCATGTTGATGCCAAATAAGTTGCCTTTTGTTTAAAGTTAAAATAGCTTGCTCTTGGGAGACTTGTGGCTTTTGTTCCGGACTGTGTCATCCTGCCTTCCTGGTAGAGTGCCTTTGACAGGGTGCCGAGCAAATCACTTAATTTCCCTCATATTTGTTAGTTGTTGACCCAGGAGAGGAGAGATTCTGGAATATCCTACACTTACTCTTTGTACCTCCTTGGGTAAAAGTAGGCCTAAGTTATTTTAGAGGGAGAACCCATTTGGCTACCAAAGAGAGGGTTCCTCAACACTTGCTCTACAAATTTGTATACTTTGGATAATTTCACTTTGATCCGTATTAAAAAATATCCGATATCTATGAAACTCAGATAAATACACCTTTTTCGAGTGAATTACCACTTTACATCATATACTTATTTGGAAGGATTTCTTCGTGTGAACATATTTCGTTAAATATACCTATCTCGGCGTTGAAACTGCAACCGGATTGTGTCTTGCGTTGTTACGAATTTGTCTTATTTACGTGAGACGTCACATTCTCACAAGGTAATTCTTTCAACGGGAAGTGCGGACCCCCACTCAACGGTGCATGTTGCATCGTGGCCTTAGATGCGCCCCGTAAATAAATAGTGCATTGTGGAGAGACCAGTGATCAAGTGAGATCCGCTGACTGATAATCTTTGCGACGGAACTTAAACTTGGTGTTGGACGGATGCATACAGGAGGGACGCCTGGACCGAGTAAATGGTCAGGACCATACCCAGACGTTGGACCCGCCGACCGTCTTAACGTTGCCCCAGTTTGATGATTTGCCATATCTGATATAGCCTAATTACTAGTACGAACACCCAAACTGAAGGGTATTTCATTCCCCGTCAAATTCACGGCAGGGACCCCCGTATTTGAGAACCCCCGGTAAAATCTGAAGGCCAACCAGCGCACTTGAGGACTAAACCCTCCCAGTAATTTATGTTATATTTACACGTATAACTATATCCGCGAAACCAAGGGTATGTTACATAAGGGTACCAGGTCATGAGTACGACTACGGGTACCAGGTCATGAGTACTGGTACGGGTACCAGGTCATGAGTACGAGTACGGGTACCAGGTCATGAGTAGGGTACGGGTACCAGGTCATGAGTACGAGTACGGGTACCAGGTCATGAGTACGAGTACGGGTACCAGGTCATGAGTACGAGTACGGGTACCAGGTCATGAGTACGGGTACGGGTACCAGGTCATGAGTACGGGTACGGGTACCAGGTCATGAGTACGGGTACGGGTACCACATCATGAGTACGACTACGGGTACTAAGTCATGAGTACGGGTACGGGTACCAGGTCATGAGTACGGGTTCGGATACCAGGTCATGATCATGTGTGGGTACTGGTACCAGGTCATGAGTGTGCAAACTTGTTCTCGAATACGGGTACTACAACAATGGTGTGAAACCAGGGCAAATGCTGGTTATGCACTTGTCTGTCTACTGCTTGTCATCGTTGCATGCATTTTAACCCTTTGCACTGTTTACCTTCTGTATAGTACTCTCATTGTGATCTGTAAGCTTTAGCTTCTTGTAAACTGATGCCATCTTTGTCTTTGTAGTTCATTTACCAAATTTATTGCATACTTTGAGTGACCTGCTATGACATTTTGTCATATTCCCAAGCATTTTAATCTATTTCCAGGGAGCAAGTGTTTTGTTTCTCAGTTCCTATTTACAGGTCAATGTCACCGTAGGGTCGATTTGCTTAAAAGAAAAAATAGGATTCAGCGAGAGTAACGGGACAGTGACTAATGGGGTTGGTGAAATGAGGGTGGCAGCTCCCAGACAAACTAAAAACTGCTGACGTGGAATTTGCTTGGAAATCTGTTCATCCAAAATTTTGGTAACAATGGTGAATATTTAGCATACCCTTGTTGCGGTGGTTGGTAGTTGGTAGTTGGTGGAATGACCTGTTTTGACGCACAAAGGTAATGTTGAGTAGTTGAGTAGCGAGAGTGTCAGTAGATCAGTAACGAGACATCTAGGCTTGACTTACAAGGGTTGTGCCTACAGCTGGTTCTTCTATGTGCTATGTACGTAAGTGTAGGAAGGTACGTTTAATACCCGTATCATGCACATAAATATAATTACGGCAACTGTTCTCCTGAAGAAATTGAGCTGGTGCACAGATAGTATATACCATCCTATAATAATCTTGAACAAAGGGTCAGGGCGTTATTCTAGTTTTTGGTGAAGGGAATTAGTTTGCCGGGCAAAAACAGACAGCAGCAGATTGCAACCCGCACTAACTCACTATTCAGGCACCACTCATTGCGTTAACTTAATTCAGCAATAGTATAGTGTTAATATAGCTTTTACAGAATGCTGCTTCGCCTTTACTCAGTATGTTGTATCGAAGTTACAGACGTAAGTTTGTGATGGCTTTATGGTGGTATATTTTGGAGACTTAGCCAATTTTACGACGTCTAGCTTCGAACTTAGCAAGCACTGCTAGTGCAGGTTGCTCTTAGACTTGGAAATTTAACTGTATTTCGAAACTAACTGAAGCCTGTTAACTGACTTAAATATTAATACCAAGTGCAAAGTTGCATTTATAAAGTGTTGAGTGAAGTTTGTATGGTACAGTTTTCACAGCCTAAAAGAGGACGGCTTGTGAACTGCTGACGCGTGTTGCCTATCGGACTGTTCATGTTCTTTCAATCGATTCATCCAATCTGACTTTCAACGTCATTTAAAATTGTCCTTGTGCATATAGTTGTTGGTGTTACACATGTTGCCTACCCAACTCATGGAGAAGTGCAGATTAGTTGATTGAACATAACATTACTTTTCTTGTGCTATGGTTATTTTGGCGGATTTGAGCAATTTCTGTATGTGAGCCGTTCCTATTTCAAAGATTTTCTTTATAATTATTGTGTCCGCGTGTGAGCGCTATCTACACTGATGATACCATCTTCCCCACGACTTTGCAATTGAAAGATCACCCATTGAATCAGAGGTCATTAAAGCACCGTACCCCAAATATACATTAGCCTACTTGACCATCGTGCTGTCTCTTTATAAAAGAAAGGGCATACTGAAGCCGACTACATGACTTTAGGGCTATGCCGCGTGGAGTGAAGCCTGAGACCGGGCTATTTCAGCCAGTGTGGTGCGACGATCGAGGAGATGGTCTATCATGGGGTTCTGAGTTTCAGTAGCACCCAAAAGATAAGGCATAATGGCGAAAACACGTGGACAAAGAGAGTCACCATGTTCTTACAACAATGACAGTGTATTCCCCCGCTCTGACGTCCAGCTGGAAGTATCTCAAGCCACCGCGGGTAAACCGGGGTTGCTGCTTGCCCGCCCGGCGGACCGTATTAGTACTCCTGCTCCTATATTGGCTGCACTCGTAATACCAACAACGCATCAAGTTAGAGGCTAACACAAAATGACATCTATGCATTTTAAAGGGAAGATTGTCCGATCTCTTCGGCAACCGTTTGCAGAGCCGGGCAAACACACTTCTTTAGCTGGCCTCGACCACGGGGATGGCGACCTCGACTACACTGAAGAGACAGACCCTTGTACCCCTGGGCTGGCCTTTCGTTTAGGGCTTTCCGATCCCTTAGTTTTGCGGTATCATCTGTATATTTAACAGAAATGGTTTCCGATACTTTTTAACACTTCTTTGCTAGAGATCAGCTCCTCGAGAAGGGTGGGCATTGGCTTCTTTCGATATGCATTACGTTTAGGGAGTAAATACTACATATGGCACCTCATAGTTTATACACTTGCACTGTTTATTATTCTCCCCTCTCTGGGTGTCAGTGTAAAACCCTCTTCTGAGGAGCTAGGCTCGCTAGCCTGCACTATAACAACGAAATGGAGGAGATTTGATCATAAAGACGACGACAACTTGTTGGCCTGTTCTGGCAGGGTTATGGAAAGAGTAGTGAAAGAAACACTCCCCATCACCGCAAAATTTGCTTAGTTAAAACTGTCTTTACATGTACATATACTCCCCGAAGGGAGTGGGCCGAATCCCGGAGGTAGTGCAAGACCGGGCCAACCCGTGGCTAGGACGGAGCAAGCTCCTATTCCATAGCCCAGTGGCAAAAATCAGTTTAATATACAAGCGACTCGATGAGTCGCGTTTCAGATATTAAGCTGAAAAGAACAGATACTACACATGATCTTAGCCAAAAGGCCGAGAAGCGATACCGATTAAGGAGCACTCAACAAAACTTATATTTGGCGGGACTAAAAAATGTCGCAGTGAAGATCACAGACACATTGGCTGCTTTGCTTTATGAATTTTATTTTCGTTTCTTTCAACTTGAATACAACAAAATACCGGTATTTAAAGAAATATCAGAAAGACTTATTAACGAAAATCATTTAAAGAAAGAAAGTTTGCTTTGAGTATACAGTGTTCATGCTTAAATTTACGACAAAAATTCCGTAATGTTGGAATCTCATTCATAAGAACATACTACTTATCATAGGTGAATTCTAAATCAAGTACTGAATTCTCTGAACCGTTCTTAACAAAACGTTTGTTTTCGTGAAGTCCCTAACTAGAGCATATTTTTAAAAATATGGTTTCTGTGCAAAATTACAAGCATATACCAGTTCAAACCGTGAAAAACAACTAAGCTTAGACGAAAATGTCATATATTCTGTACGAGGCACATACAGCAAACCCACGCTACAAAATGGCGGGTTCTTCAGCTAGTGACTAATATACTAACCAGCCACGCAACTGGCTTTATAGTGATAACAAAGCAGGACGTATTGATCACACAAAGCCATGCAAACACTGACATGTGTGACTACACATGCCAACAAAATTATACGCGTACGTGTGTACACGGCATAACGACACTTCCTCAGTGGAGTACAGTCTGTGCTGGTAACATAATGACATGTGCAACGTGTGTATACAATTTGTTTAACCACGCAACATGCATAACTTGTACCACATATCTGCAACATATGTTTAATTAAAACCACGTACTTCATATTATGACAAAAATAATTTCTTAACAACTTTATTTGGCAGCATATTACCATCTCTTTCGAAGAAAAAGCACATGGACAGAGGCAATCAAAAACTTTGTAATATACAGTATAGGCCTACTGTTAGTCCTGGTAAGTCTTGTCATGCAGTTCAATAGTATGATGTTGAACAGGGTAATGGGGAACGTGCCTCGTCGTGAGACTTTGTCTGGTTAGGTGGCTTCCACCACCTCACGTATTCTAAACTTCACGGGCTTTACTAACTGAGAGATGACCTGTTCTGTCTGAAAGTGTGCAATCTCAGGAACATAAGTTGCTCATGTAAAATTGTAAAATTTACAAAACTGAATCTGGCAGACTGGCTCCCTAAAGAGAAGACCGTGTTTGCCAGAATCTTACCGTAAAGTGGCGATATTGGAGACAGTTTCATCGGAAGTTCAGTTTATGTTGCACAGAAATCGCAGGCTTAACCAAGTTGGTCATTTTACACATAGAATCTTGTGATAGGTATTTGGTGGGAAGTTTATTTTTCTTTAACTTTGTCATATTTTTTTTATTTTTAAGAGTGTCCCAACTTACACAGTGTTGGGATACACACTTCAGAAGGACACATGATTTCAATGAATGGAGTGGGAAATTATGTTTCCAGCTGACTCTAGCTTGGCTTAAAACTCCCGTGTGTTTTTAATAAGCATCCGAGCAAGGATGGAACAATGTTTGAACGATTTTATCTCCCTCACGGTCCTCAAATGAGGCTACCGTGAGACAGTTTTAGAAATTTTATTAATACCATACTATATTAAAAATACACATTTAATTTGGGTCATCGCTACTTGTGATACAGGAACTTGACATATGTGTATGGTGGGCAATGTCTTTTATTCTTTTGTAACTGGGAAATATATTTGGTTACTGTTACTTACTTGCAGTGTCTCAGGTTACCCAGATATATTGGATTTTGCACAGAGTTGGGTGCTGCCTAAAAATTCACTGGAATGAATTAACAATATTCCCATCATTTTAAACACTCAGATACATCTACTGATATGGAGGCACCAGTCAAGAAGATGTCTACCTGTTACAGCCAGCCGCAATCAGAAGCTATGAACAGTTGTTTCCGCACGAAATTACGGTTGGTGAAAATGCCCCTAATGCATCATAAAGGAACCTATACACCTATCTGAGAATTTTTCCCGCTTTACTACGGTAATGTTTTATTTTAAGGACCATTTCTTTTAACATAATAAGGAGGATAGCGCGAACGCAGTCCTCCGCTACCAGAAATTATACGCCCGAGTTCTCCACGTTTGGGAGAATCGCAGGGGTCAACCCAGCCGAAGTGCAATGGTAGGGCCTCACCCTGGGAGCTCTGCCTTGATGATCACAGAAACTCCTGCGCCAGGTAAGTATGCCTAAACGCCGACTGCATTTCAACATATATTACCGATACTGAGTATCTTAAATACTGATGTTCAGTATTACACACTACGCGTACGTCAATCCCACCTGAGTACAGATAATACTTTCATTGGGTGCCTTCATCCGTGATTGTGTATTGTTCAGTAAGATCTTCCAAACTACTGAGAAGGGCTGTCTTGATTTACGAAATTCTCAAAATTTGTAGCAGTTCTTAAATTCACATTCTATGCACGTATTCATATTTAATTCCATCATTTTATGTTACTTATTTTCTGAATTTTTTAACATTAAAATCAGATTCTAAGTAGATGTTGCGAATAAAAAGCGATCACCCCTTGAAATAATTCCAACGCCGTACGAGCGTGTGTACACATTGTGTACTGTACATGCTATACAGCCGTGCCTGCGTTTCCGTATGTACGTATGTACATAAGTGTGTTGTGTACGTACATTGTGTACGTACATGCAATGTACTATGGATGTGAGTTTGTAGTATAGTGCATACATATTTGGCAAACTTACCACAATGTAGTATAGGTAGGTGGTGCATATAGTCCAGTTGGGACAATTTTTGCCGTACTGTTCTTTCAGTTCATGCTTTGAAGCATGAAAAACTGCAGAACGATACAGTACGAGATACTTTAAATTTATGTTAATATCTCAAGTTAGGTTAGGAACTGTAGAACTGACGCTACATAGCACGAAAACCTGCACCTCGAAGCATGCTTTGAAGCATAACAGGCTGAAAGGGTACAATTGCAGGCCACGAGATTGAATTTTTTAACAGGTTACGCAGTCATTGTGTATCATTGTAGCCTCTTTAAGGCTTAATTTGAATCATGATTCTCCCCGTAGTCCTTGTAAAGAAAGCCTGAATTCTGACTACGTATCCTTCCAAAGTCAATTTAACCTTCAGAGGCTATAGATACCATGAAGTTGCCTCCGAATTTTGACTGTGAATGACTATGAACCCCGTAGCTTTTTGAAAATATATCGTGGAGAAGGGAATAAAAGGGCAAGTCTCGTCATCCGAGACAGTTTTACGAGATGTTGTTAGTTTGCCCACCACAGACTGCTTCAGAGAATGAAGACCGGGACTGTAAGAAAAGGGTTCCTGACAATGACATGAGAAACTTTAATAGCTAAGCTTATCCGACAATGATGTTAGGCATCAGCCATCAGCGCACGGAGTGTTCTGAAAATGCACTTTCAAAGTCATCATCCCGATTCCAGTTGGGTGGCGGAACATGGAAATGGACTAGGTCTCCCTGCACGGGCTATCTTAATGTGCATTTGCTGTCATTCAGTTAGATGAGTTCCATTTTATAAGGTAACTGTTTTGACCCAATAAAAAATTTCTCAACTTTTTACTTTTTTGAAAGAAGAGACATGTGAAATAATCTGAGGTCCATGCGAGGAGTTTTAATATCAAAACTTTTCCTTTTTCAAACCCATCTTATTCCCCCACCCCGCCCCATCAACACAGCCCTGATTAAAACTGCATTCGAAGAACGCTTTGAAAAAGGTAAGTGGCTGTTTCCCTAGAGAAACATTTATCTATAATATCCCATTAAAAAGTTGAACTAATGTTAATTATCAATAGAGGCACTATCCGAAATATTGTGACAAGATTTGGTTAATTTTTTAACCAAATCGAGCATATTTTGAATAAAATTAGGCAAATATTTTACAAGCTCTCGATTTGTGCCTGTATGGATTACCGGTGGATTGTTTTGGAGCGCTACAGCAATTCGCGTGGTTGCATGGGGGTTTTCCAACTAAGTTCTGCATCTAAGTGCGTCAATTTGAAGCCCCGACCCCCTGAATATGAAGGTGACTGTAGTAATTGCCCAATTACAACTAAAATTCCTCACCCTATTTCTACCCCGTAGTATGGAAAGAAAATTCGGCACCACAACCGCCCTTGGTTGTTGGAAATTGCACTCTTCAAACGAAACTTTGTCATCATAACTCTACGTCTACGATAAGTGGGCCACCAGTATACTGTACCCCGCAGAGCGGACTCTGTTTGCTCAGCTCCTCAGCTTCCCAAACCACCGTCCGCGAAAGCGAAGAGGACTGCGTCCAATTTTAGACGCAAACTTCATTACCATAATATAACTTATTCATGTGCTCTCTCATTATTCATGCTATTGTTTTTGAGTGAGTGTGTGAACTCCTGTAGTCGTAAACTGAAAGCCTAGCCTGAAACCTGAGACGAAGTCCTATCATTACTGTATTGCATAACCACCTGTGCAGTGGGCACTACCAGGGAGTGGCTATTACAATCGCATACCAACTCTGAGGGTGGCATAGACTACTGCAAGATTTATTAAACGGGACCAGATGTTGCCTTCTTATAAATATTCTAACATTCAACCAGTCCTGAGGCCACATATTCCTCAAAAGAATTGGTTCGGTGTTCACTTTGGCAGGCGTTGGGGATATGACTTAACAAGGAATATGCCGTACAGCCTGCTACGTAGGCAACCAGTACTGGAGAATTGGCACCATAAACACTCCAGATTGGGGGAAATTCCACTTTATGCGTAAATTTCTAAAGAGGCGTTTGCATCCGTAATACCTGAATCACCAGTTGGCCTATAGGAGAACGTGTTCCTCGAACCTTTCGCTGGCCACAACTTGCTGAACGTAGCAGGCCGCAAATGGCCCGCGGGCCACCACTTGAGAACCTAGGGACTAGAGCTCAGGTCAACAAGACCGAAGACCACTGACCGACAATCTACTTCGCCTTAAAAATTCGGGTTAGACGCACAGAAACAGGTTTAGCCTTCGGCCAAGTATTAGGGTTTGGGTAGGGGTCATGACTTAGGGTAAGGATATACCGAGTCGAGGGCTTTTCCATTACTTCACGGTTCCTTAAAGGAGGGTTTTAAGCAAAAAATAATTTTCATATCTTAAAGGGGAACTAAATCTACACAATTTCGTGAAACTTCCATTCAAATTGGGCATGCGGCAGTACTCGAAATATCAGCAAATGAAGTTAATATATTTGTGACCAAAAGTGAGCTTGAGGCAGTAGGGGTTACATAACTTCCTCACATTGATGATAAATGCTTAGTTTACTTTGTTTTTTTGAGTCTGTTGTGTTGACTTTTAAGATTACTGGGATGGGAGCTCCCCATGAAGAATTGGCAGTTTGTGGAATTACAATACCTCTCATGCATTCGCATTTCGATAACATGGAATATGGAGGAGAAAATTGGTTGTAAAGTTCAAAAAAAAAAATCAAAAGAGTGCTCATTAATGTGAGGTTATGGCATCATATATGCTTGCTTCCAGTTCACTTTGTATTGAAAATGTGACAAATTTAACTGCTAATGTCTTGAGAACCACACATCGAATTTCAATGCAAATTTCACTGGAATGCTTAAAATAAGTTGCCCTCTGACATGTCAAAACTTGATTCGACCTTAGACCCTTCTTTTAAATCCTTGAAAAAACCCGTATTTCCTAAATTTTCTCGTTATCAGCTAGTAGATTTCGAAGTTAAAATGGAAGGATTGATGATTTGCCATCCCTATAGGCCTTCTGTGGCTGCATCGTTGGTCTGGTAAGGAAATACAGCTATTTCAGCTGCGGCCGAGCTTTCCGCGGTGCTGAGATGTCTTGAGGGCCGAGATGTCTTGGTGTTCATGTCTTAGAGGCCGAGTTGCCCCATGGGGCCAACTTACACATAAGTTCGAAACCACGTTGATGACTTTTGTGATCTGCACACCGCACCTGTTGCTAATAGCCTACATACAATAAGGTGACGATGAGGGAGGATTGAAATACGAATTCGTGCGAGCGTTTATCCGACGGCAGTACATGCTGCTCGCTAGCTGTATTGTCTAATTCCGGCAGTGATATATTACTACAAATTGTTCTGGAATAGCAAAATATGTCAATAGAAATCGAAGGGAATCTCCAAGGTTACCAAGTTACCAACCCACAATCCCCAATAAAAGTTCCAGTTCCAAATAAAGCCAAGTGCCAAATTCCCAAGATCTTATATAAAACCTCAAGGTGTGGGTAACGCTACTAAAAGTAACATAGTGGGGATGATCATGACCACTAATCATTGCGCACCCGACACCTGGGCCTCGTCGCTTTGGATCTTTGCAAAAAATATTTCCTAACAACAACGACAACGACAACAACAACAACTATGCCTGTATCTGGAACTGAATTTTCTGGAATTTGCTTGGAGCTGGCACAATTTTTCCTTTTAAATTCTGAAACTCCATACTGAAATCTCAAGAACATTTGGCGGTTTCCTTTACTGGTTTTCTGCAGTGGGTGCCCACAAGCCCAAGGGTTACTAGATCGAAGGTTCGCTACTGGACGAAGATCCCCTTGGATGAAAATATAGCCACTTCGGTTAAGAAATAGCCTGGGTGTGGATTCGGGTTAGATGCAGAAGATTTTGCACAGGCTTAGGATTTTGGGTAAAGATTATGTAAGGGTTAAGTTTCAGTGTAATAGATCTTCGGTCTGTTTAGAGAGTCTTCGAACTAGCGAACCTTCGATCTAGTGAACCTTGCCCGTTTTTAGCAATGTGGAGTAGGACAACGTACCCAGCGATATTGCCAACTCATTTCATGCAACAATATGTTTGTAACATGCGTCTTGTTAACTCATGCAATACAACTAATTTATATTAAGCAACATACCAATTTCTACAATCTACATTGAATATAGGCATAGTAGACGCGGCCCACTTTGCATACGATTATTATGCAATGATTCACGCACAAAACCTTCTACCCTGGCCAGCATTTATTTACCCCGTCCAGACTTCTATACTAAACACGTTAGAAGTTGTACGCTAAAAACGGACCAAGTAACTGCTATAGGGCTCTAAAAAAAAAAAAAAAAAAAAAAAAAAACAACAACAACAACAACAACAACAAAACCGCGCCCTAAGAACCTCACCTCCATTGCTGCATCTTCATGATGGAGAGTTTCGGCTGCAGTATGGCAGGGCAACGGAAGTTGCACACCTTAGAATACATATACGCTAGTACTTCATTAGGAAGTCTTCAGTCTTAGGCAAAGGTCAATCAATGCCCTTCGGCGGTGTAGAAACCATTACATGTGTAACAGTGTTTGGCTATACAATGCACCTCTAAACTTTAAAAACTACCCTGGCACTCACATGAATTTATGATAATCAGGATAATATGGTCCTTTCGTAGGAACGGCGAGCTGATCCTTTACAGAGTTGGTGAGAAGTAAGTAGGCCTACTGCACGTGACTTCCAACAGCAGGCGAAAACTTGCATTGGAACCATGTCCTTGTGAATCTCTTTCCCTTCTTCGTGATCACTTTCAGCGGTTGGGGAGCAACTTGTCTGAATCCCAGCCATGCCCAACGATAATCCTCACGGTGCTCTTGCAAAACACCTATGACATTTGAGGTCGACGGCCGCCGAGTGCTGTGCAGGCTCATTGACGATACTGTTGTGTTTATTCGGGGAGTCCTTACACAGCCTGGTTTATTCAACTGTGTACATAACAACATTCTTACCACTACCTACACAATGTGGCTCGGGTAATCTCCGAGGCGCGGTATTGGAACAATTGGGTTAGGGTTAGCCGGAAATGGGCTTTCCAGTTTTTTCTTCTAAAACAATTGGCATTTTCTTGGCACCTGTTTGTGCAAGTAAGCGAGTTTGGGAATCCTTGTTTTATGAGTAGACCTAGTATATTGTGAAATGTTTCCCTGCAAAAGATCGGTTGACTCATACAGGCGAGAGAGGTTGAAAGGACGAGAGTTAGTTAGATAATATTTAACGACACACCAACACGAATGTGTTATATAGTGTCAACTAGATAAATTCGTTTCAAATCCTCCCCTTTAGTCGCCTCTTACGACAGGCGGGGAATACCGTGGGCACATTCTACAACCCCCAGCCCACAGGGGGCTGAAAGGACGAGAGAGAGGATGACAAATGAAATAGAGAAGGCACGATAGCAGGGTAAAATGCTTTTATTGTACGCGTTTACACTGGCCCAACAATTTAGAAAGGGAGGAGGGGATCAGGTAGGGAAGGTGGGGACAGGGGAGCCATAGCGCGCCTCCCTAAAGGCGAGGCTGCTCCCGTCAGGGAAATTTCACAGGGGGAGCTGTAATGGGCGAGTACGATAAAATATAAAGTCCCCGATGACGGACTGTCGCGGTGACCCCCGGCCGACGATTGACTTCAAATGTCGCTCCCTGCCCTGCTCTATAAGTAAATGAGTTCGATACATGGCCGCATGGAATTGCATACTGCCTTAATTCCTATTTCCGTGCGTCCATATATTTAGTGTAGGCCCATACATATATCCTTACAGGGAGAAAGCAGTCCCGAATCTTTACTTTTAAAAATGTGCTAAAGGTTATAGATTTGCTCTCATTTAGCTCACAAAAATCTTTTAGTATGTGACTGACAGAAGCCATCCCTGAATTAGGATAACGGTACACTAATTTAAATTTAAGGGGACCCGGGAGACTGCATTTCCCCTGTAAGCATGATAGGCGTAGCAAACGGGGTTCGGGTTGGTTTTAGGCTCCCCCCCCCCCCCCATCAAAATGTGGTGGGGCAAAAGTATATGCTTCCTCCTCACCGCCCTCAGTTCAAGGAACTTGAGAAAGCCCCTTATTTATTTCCTCTGTAAAAATGTCAAAACTTTGCAGTAATTTCCCTGATTTTGCTTTGTGATCTGCCACAAAACACTACTTCGCTTCAGATAGGTTTATATCTTTTCAAAATTATACAGTAGATGGCGGGAAAAATCCTCTTCTTTATGCAAGCAAGTTAAAAACTTTGCTCTTATATTATAATGCCAGTGGAGAAGAATATTTTGTGACACATTGCCTGTTAAATGAAGCAAAAACATTTGAGATGGTTTTGAAGAAGAAAAATGAAATGAATTAAGATGAAGGGGCGAAAATTTGGGTAGGCTATGAGAGATTTAAAACGGAAGAGAAGTAAATACGTATATCATTCATCCTGGGGGACAAGTCACCAAATTCACCCCACCCTCTGTAAAAATTGTTATGAGGTCATTTAAAATGTCAACTGAAACCGTCTGACGTTCACTTGCTCCCATGCGATACGAGTTGGCCTAACTGTTTGTCGCTAGTAGTAGTAAACGTCCGGCAAGAGATATGCTCGTGGGATACACAAGTAGTTCCCCTTCCCTTAGACCTCCTCAAGGACGGAACGTCTGCACGAGGTGAAAAAGTAAGGATCCGTGCCGGTTTAAACTATCATAGGTATGCATATTCACACTTTACACCGACTCTGGTTTGATCTGGGATGGAACTACTACATTATCCATGGGGCTTCACCAATCCCTGGAGTCGCAACGATGGTCTTTTAGAATCTTTTGGCAGAATTGTGCTAGTTTGGCAAAGTTTCGAACTGATCATATGTTGAAAAAAAGTCTCATAATTTAGTTCCTTTTTATTATTATGGGTTGGGTATTTGGGGTGGAGGGTTGACAACTCCCCCCCCCCCCCCTCCTCTTGACAAGTTTTTTTTTTCTATGTAAGGTGATTGAGATGCAAAATGCTGCCATCTTTAAATTGATACCATGTTTAGAACCTCCCATTATTTAATGATATTTTGGCTGTGGCATGGGACGCCTCCAAAACTGGTACCATGAGACCGGCATATGGAGGTTCAGGTTAGGTTAGATTAGATGAGGTTTAACGTCCCAGTTTCCAACCAATTGGTTCAAGTCGAGACGACCACGGCCTTTTTTCCAGTTGTGGCTCACTGGCTTGTTTTCCCTACTCCATTGTTTATGCTGAGCACCAAGCACGAAGGCAGTAGGTTCCATTTTTAAAGTCTTTGGTATGACCCGGCCAGGATTTGAACCCTAGACCTTCCGGCTGCAAGTCGGATGCATATGGAGGTTCAGAGGTTACCGTAATTACATATTGGCGATACTAACATGATCAATGAGAGTTCGATCAGACGATCAGCGTGCAATGGGGTGTGATCAAAACGGGAGTAGGAACAACAATAGGGTCGTGGATTTAGAAGGATGTACACGTAATAACATAACATTCATCATCTACCAATAATGGGTGTCCGTGAAGGCCACCGTGAAAATGATTTGGAAACGTCCTAGACAAATACTTCCAATGTTTCACATTAGGCTATACAAACCAGACAAGCGTTACCTAAGGCTACCCATGATGTTAGATTGCTATAATCCCCTACTGATGCGCAGAGTTTGGAGATGTAGGCTGCCTAAAGTTCTGATTTTGGAAACATTGTTTTCGGCCAGAATAATATTCCACCGTGTTATTTGCCCTAATTGTGGTCATAAGATATAGAGCGCAAACCATGACGATGTGGCCAAAAGCGTGCAAAAATATTGCATTAAAAGTCATTTCTGTTGCAAACTAGTTGCTCGCAAACACTACTCCGATACTATAAAATATACAATCCTTCCCCAAACGTTTCTGCCAATTAGAACGTGAGTCTGCTACCTGTTCATTTGTTAAAGATTTCAATTTTAATAAAACATGTCGAGGAAGGGGGAAGGATACCATTGAGTACGTTTTTGACAACTTGTTACGGTAATTCTTTGCTACTTTCTTTCTCCTTTCTTTCTTTTTTCTTCTTTCTTTTCGTCTTTCTTCTTTCGCTGAGAGGGGTTGGTGTCCAGGTCCCCTAGGCCCCTCTTAGTCCACAACTAAGCAGTGGGCAGTGCTTTACCAAGTTCCAAAAACTAGATTCTAGCGAAAAGCGTCGCAAAAAACTTAGTTCTGAGAACAGTTTGCACAATTTTAGCCCCTGATTGACTGAAAAATTGTCAGCGGGTCCTCGTATTCAAATTGATAAATAAACGATGTGTTTGGACATAACTTTTTCAATTCCAAAAATCTCACTGAGGGCATAGGGGGCAGGGCAAACTTTGGGAGAATCCCCCCCCCCCCCATTGCTTCCATTTACTACGAGCTTTCACCAGGCTGTAATTTGAGCGGGCATTCCAAGCCAAAGACGTCCTGGGCTTTCCCAGGCAGATACGTCACCGCTTGTTGTTCGAGAGTATTGGTGGTGGAAGGAGTTGCATTTGGCTATATGAAAAATAATCTCCCTCAATCTGATATGTAATAATAAGACGACAGTGCCTGAACATGAATGCGCACGCGCGAAGTGGGCCGAAAAATAACATTACTGATGTCATTGTAAGTTAATTTACTTTATTTCACACTATCAAAATGTCATTTGGTAACCAAAAATGATTAATACAGAGCATATAATTTCATACTGGATGTGTGTATAGCCCAGTGGTTCCCAACGGGGGCGTTATCGCCCGGAAGGAAGGGTGGGGCATTTACTCAACTCAGGGGGCCGGCAATAAGCGCTTAAGGCGGCTGAAGACTTTTGGGGGAAAAAGACGTTTGATTTAAAGCAGGCTTAAAAAAGATGTCTAACGGTTCAGTCTATAATAGGGCTCTTGGTTTGCATAAAATGGAGAAATGAAGTGAACAAGTTAAGTAGGTCTAAACACCCTCACCCTCTAAAGGTCTACTGTAAAGTTTGTAATTTATATCTATTGCTAGATGCCAGAAAATTGCATCTAACAGCGTTTAATTTCAAAATTTTCCTGATGAGGACCCTCATACCCCCACCATTGGTATTGAAAGAGGAAACGAAGGGGCCATGGCTCAACTTATTATGCCGCAACTTAAACCTGTGTTGTACTTTTTTTCTTGCTGTCCTACTAGACAAGACATAGAGACAAAAAGTGTAATTGTATAACTTTAAATGTGTAACGTTTGCTATGTAAATAATACAAAGTGAAACATTGTTAAATGTTTTCAAGACTACAAATTTTAGGGCCGTAGCTTGCGGGAGAGGGGTGCAGGGGGATACTGCCCCCTGAGATTTCCAAATCGCAAATGAAAGTTGGCCCACTTGAGAAAAATTACTGAAATGGTAAAAACTTCACCGTCCAAGTTATGATTTCAAGGCCCCCAAAACATACGAAATCGCATATAAGGGCTCCTATTTTCCAAAAATTTTCCCGGGGAGGTCCCCGACCCCGGCCGTGGACCCATTCTTTCGTGAGTTTCTCTTCCTAACGAATAAACCATATGTTCCTCCTACAAGATACACGCTTGAAGACACCAGCATATACGGTACGCTGGTTAAACTAAAATAGGCTGTGATTACCTTAAATCATCAGCTATAGACTCAATGAGCTTGTAAAGAGACTTTCAATTTAAAGGGTATAGGCAGTTGCGGCAAACTTATTTTGAAACAACCAAATTTCACAAATATCCTCTTATTTCACTTCAACAATCTTCATATGTTAGAACATAAATATTACATGTTCAAGGTAAACCAAGTAGTTACTCTGTAAGTGAATTTCACAACTCAATGAGAAACATTGTCATATGATCCTCAAGATAGCTGAGTGCATGCACTAATTAAAATTGGGGTGGCTGAACTTTCCCTTTGCATCAAATCTAAGTTTTGTTTTTGAAATCTAAATTTGTTTCTTAAGCACGAAATCTAAGCGTAAAAAGGTTAAGACACAACTGTATGGTCTAAAATGTGTCCCCCCCCCCCTCCCCCGGCCAATGTGGGAGACATTTCCATCGAACATTTATTTGTAAGGCCTACGCTACGACTACGTGCCAGTGGCTCCCCCCCCCCCCAGTCAGGGGCGGCGCCAGGGTATTTCGATGGGGGGGGGCAAAGCGTGAGACGAGTGATCGCCGTCCTGGGGAAGGGGTCTAAGGGGAGGGGGTATCCCCCTCCCCATTGGGAAAATTTTTGTTAATTTAAGGTTGCTCAGATGCAAAATGATGATATCTTTGGTACATATTTTGAACTGATCATATATGGCTGGAAAGTTTATAATTTAGTAATTTTAATTTTTGTTTTGGGAAAGATCCTTTTCTGGGGAGGGGTGTCCCCTCCCCTTTGAGAAATTTTTTATTAATTTAAGATTGCTTAGATGTAAAATGCTGATATCTTTGGTATATTTTTGAAGTGATTATATATGTAAGAAAGTGTTCATAATTTATCGAATTTTAATTTTTGTTTGGGGAAAGATGCTTTTCTGGGGAGGGGTCGAAGGGGAGGGGACACCCCTCCCCTTTGAGAAATTTTTATCAATTTAAGATTGCTTAGATGCAAAATGGTGATTTCTTTGGTATTTTTTGAGCTATCATATATGGCTTAAAAGTGTTAATAATTTTATTGAATTTTAAGTTTTGGTTTAGTGAAAGAGGAGAGTAGCCTTTGTTGTGTAAGAAAAGGGTATGTAGTCAACAAACCTCCTGAAGCCCCCCCCCCCTTAAATGTATGGGTATGTTTTCACTCAAAAATAATACGAACTAATACGAATATTTTCGTTGCTTCATATATGCATTATACAAGGTATCTTAAGGCTGGCAGATACCGGAATATACTCCTGGAAGCTATGGACTAATTATGATCAAATATATGCCTACCCCACCCTCCTCCTTTCTTCTTTCTCCTTCGCTTCCCCTTCTTGTCTTTCTTTTTCGCCTTTTCTTTTTTCCTGTTCTTTTCCTTCTCTCTTTCCCCTGTTCTTGCAAATGATAGGAGGTGGTTTCCCCCTGCCCCATGTGGCATCGCCCTGTTTTTCTTTGCTCTTTTTCTGATTGACTCAAGATTTCTTCATACAGTAAAAATTGTGTTGTGTACGGCCATGCACCTACTATTTAAAATTCGTTTTCTATGGAATACTCAGTCGAGACAACACCAAAATAAAGCACAATAAGGCAAAGGAGTTAGTAACTTTTCGAGACTGGGGGCTGAACCTTGTTTCGGATCACTGTCCTGGGGAGAGGTCTAAGGGGAGGGGTGCCCCCTCCCCTTTGGAAAATTTTTGGATATTGAGGGTCCTCAGATGCAATTTGGTGCAACATTTTGGGCAAATTTTAAGGAAAATTACTGCAAATTTTTTACAGTTTTTACTGAAGAGACAAATAAGGGGTTTTTGACCTTGGATATTGGGGGCAGAAGTATGCTTCTGCCCCCAGATTTTTGACTGGGACTTTAGCCCCCAGCCCCCAGCCCCCCGCTTCGGCGTATGCAATAAGGAAGACATATTATATTACTTCAAAGTTTAATTCATTTTATTAAATGTTTTTTTATATTTTTATTGTCAAAATGTTCGTTAAGTGATTGACTCATGATACCCCCAATATATATGTTCACGTTCTAAATTTTAAATGGTCACATGCTGGGAATGGAGAGACAGTAAATGTTTGAGATTGCCAAACATTACATAATCCGGACATGGGGGAATACCCATAGACGAAAGGTTCACTAAACTGCTAAAGACTGAAGATTCCCCCGGACGAAAATATATTCCGAGTTACGGGTGGGGTTGGGGTTTTGGTTAGACAGAGATTCATGGATCAGGCGTATCCCCTGATGCACAAATTAGCTGTCTGTATTTTTTGGTGTAACTTGCAATGATACGCACCTTTTCTCCAAGAGAGGGAAAACCTTTTGCTCTGTGACACCATATGTGTAAGGTCTCACAATTACTTGGCTTTAGGGTATACTACTTTATTGTTTTAGCTTTACTCTCGGTTCCTATGCCCTTTTAAATTTGTTTGCGCGTTATGTAAAATGGCCTTAGTGTTTATGTAATACTTAACCTGCATTCACGTAAACAATGGAGAAAACAGAAAACGTTATCCGTGCGGGGATTGCAAGTTTCAGGTATTTTGTAACGAACAATTTAACTAATATTGTGATAGATGGGTGACATAATGTAACACCTCACCTCACCCCACCCCCTACAAAATTATGTGTCTTAAAACGTTTTTTTAGACGTTGGGGGTTGAAAAACAATAGGGGGACAAATGCCTGCCCTGTCCCCCCCCCCTCTGTGTCGCCGCGCCTGCCCCCAGTGGCTTACTAAGAGTGCTAGGGAGAAGCCCGCATTGGTCATGTAGGAGTGCCAGCAACAGTCGAAAATTCAGTAAATAATTAATATTTCAGATCAGGTAATCAGTCCAAAGCTTTACCAAAGATAGCTCCATTTGGATCTAGGAAAACTTAGAACAAGAAAAAATTTCTCAAAGAGTAGGGTGTCATCCCTCCCCTCAGGCAACATCCACTTCGATTACATCTTACCAAAACAGAAAAAATCACTAAATAATGAGGATTCCTCCACATGTAATCAATTCAAGGCCTTACGAAGCTTTAGGGTACCAAAGATAGCACTATTTTGCATCCAAACCACCTCACATAGACAAAAATTTCTCAAAGAGCATAGGGTGTTCAAGTTTTCCCCATGCTCTTAGCACCCCTGACCTTACGCCTAGCCAAAGATAGGAAAACTATCACTAAATATTCTCAATTTGTAAAAACATAATCATTTTAAAGTGTACACAATTTTACACCTAAGCCAGGCCTTACATGTATCCCTCCCCCTCAGCATCCTCCCTTAGGATGGCACCGGCATACACAGGGGAAAATAGAAACGGTCCGCACGGGTGTCCACTGTCAGTCTGCAGGTAAACCACTTGGTGTTTCGCTTGGACAGTGTCACGAACTGCCCCCCTTGGGATTTCGCCCAGGCTACTGCCCTAAATTTTATGTGAGCAGATTTCGACATTCTCATTACTAGTACCCGTAGAGAGCTTAAGCAGCATAATACCCAACCATTCCTCTCCCTCCTACCTACAAAACGACCCCCTTGCAGCATCAAAGGGACCCTGTGGAGTATCCAGAGGGGTGCCGTTGGTGCATATGCACCCCCCTAAAATTTTCAAGTACTAAGGTGTACCGTGCCTTAATATTCTATCGCAGACATCTCACTGTTGCTCTCCTCGTCACGGTTTTGATATAGAAACTCGTACACTATACTGAGAGCACCATTTTTTATCTACGTCCTTCAGGTGGACGACACTCTCCCACAATGGGTGAATCTAGTGCACCCCAAACAAAAATCCTGGACCCGCCCCAGGGACCGTCCATTAGTTAGTACTGAAATGAGTGTTTTTTTTTTCTTTTTTGTAATCTCTTTAGTGCGCATTGAAGGTTATTAGATAATCGGAGGATATTCAAAATTTGACTATTCACTGTTTTAGTCTTGCGCACGTGGAGCCTCTGGCATCCGACCACCTCTAAAATCTTTTCTCCACCCCTGACCCTGATCACGACTTCACCCTTTCGTCAATTGGGGTGTTGGATTTACCATTACAAAAGGAAGCCTCTCAAACAGGTGTTGAGTTACCCTGGGTCAGACCTACACCTACAAACGGTATATGTGTAAGCCTTCTCTTCTTGCAGCATGTGTTTCTATCACTTTCGTTTCATTCAAAGCAATTCTAAGTTGTAGACGGGGAGGGGTAAGAGGGGGTTGCCAAACCTCTTTCGTGGAAAGGGTGTTGGCTGAAAAGGGTTGGGAAACACTAGTAAAAGCCATCCCTCCTTGTCAAAGTGTTGGATTCATCCCCCTGTAATTTCTGCCTACGTGAAAAATGTGAAAAAGGACACAATTACCATTAAAATCAATCAATTACTGACCATTTTTCACTTCCGTCATGATTACTGAACATGAGCTACATATGCAAATTATGACGTAGAAAGAGGAACCCATGATATATGGTTTTAGGAAGAAACTTAAACTGTTCATCAACACTCGCGTTGATGGTCCGTATATTTCGAGGTTTAGCCACCAGCCGCTGATGACGGAGAATGATTTCTTCGAAATATACAGACCATAAACGCGAGTGGGAACAGATCAATTTATTTTCTTTCCGGTGTTTTCCACCAACACGTATAAAACACGTATAAATCTGTTCATTCGAAAGTGTCTTATTTTGTTCTTTTGACCTTCATTCTGGAGAGCGCACTGTAAGTATAAAGAATTAACAAAAGAAATGCAGATATTGCAAATTTCCATATCATGATTTGTGCATATGTATATGAGGAATTTCAGAAATGGACAGACTTTGCCCAACGAGGTAGGCCTATATCTTAAGAAAGAAGAAGACGCTGAAATATAAATTCGACAATTGATCTCTTTTATCATCAGAACCTCATCTATCGCTGTTGTGTAACACCAGGGAGTTGCTATTTAACTCCCTGTTTACATGTCCAAATACCTTTGAAGGAATAAAAATTTTATTACCTACAAGTTTGGGAATATCCCAAAGCTTTTCGAGGGTGTCGTCATGGTCCCAGTGAAATCTTGTCCCTGGACCCGCTACCGGCCCCTAAGGCCACTCATGGATTTCTCGCTCACTTCGGCTCCCTTTGATCGTTCTCTTTGTGTGTGTGCCGTGGGGGGGTGGGGGGGGGACTGGAAGTGGCACACCCACTAAGGCTCCCGGACGAAATTAAAAGAAAAATTATCCGGCAGGAGGCCAGCCGGCCCCTACAAGGGAGGGGGTACATGAACCCACCTGGCTCCACCCCTGTAAAGTGGCCAAGAACTCTTAATTTTGCATCTCTCAGGTTCAAATTATTATTTAAATACGCCAATTTACCGAAGAACAATTCTTATATTCTAGCCAAATGAAGCCATGTACTCTAAATCCAAAGAAGAGTTCAAAATTAACTGAAGTAAGGACCGGTGGGGGGGGGGGGGGGGGAGCCTGCTATCCTGTCGGGCAAATACTGGCTCCACCACTGACAGAGGGTAAACGGGCGCTGCTCAGGCAGTAAGACTGTGAGTGTAGCAGAGTATAAAAGATTTGCAATAGGAACAATATTAGATCTAGTTGCCTAATGTCGGAGAGGAACAGCAGTCTCCAGAGGGGAGCACCTTTCACCACCTGGTTAAGGGTTGCTATTTGTTAGAAAATGAGGAAATTAAGGGGAAAATTATTTTCGTTGCAGAATCGATACGCTTCTCGCAACCATGGATATGATTCACTCTCCATATATGATCACCATTATCCTGAAAGCGACATGAGTGGTCACGTCAGTGTCAGCTGTCTTGTGAGTGGCGGCTTAAATCTGGCAAAACCTTTGACAAGAATTTAGAGGACAACTTAGGATTAAACATTTAGGGAATTTTCTCGCACTTCCTTCTTCATCAAAAGTCCGGTATGCGATGTGAGTTGTTCTGTCAACAGTTTAGACCATGTTGCTTAAGTGATATGCAACAATTTGTGATATGTTGTAATGAGAATGAATTGAAACTGATTATTAAAAGGTAGACTAAGTTGAAGGTGTTTCAGGCACTTATTGCATTATATCCATATACAATATATCATTTTGAATGAAGTTAACAGGAAGGAACCACCACCACAACCTCTCATAGTTCAAGATTGCAACGGTCATGGGCGTCCGCCCCGGAAAATCAAATCAAATGCCCCCCCTCCCCCGGAAAATCAAAAGCTTGAAAAAACGAAGAAAAATATAAAGTAAAAAACGAAGAAAATAAAACATCAGCATTTCTTAACAGTTCACTCAGTGTGAATTTCTACTCTCAAAACAGGAACTGAATAAAAATGTCAACACTCAGGCCCCAGCAGCCCCCCGAGCATATTTTTGGTATTTTTAAAGTTTATATATAGTTACGATGTTTCTAGTGTTTCCCCTTTTTATATGTGGTAAAGAGGCCTTGGAAGTGCCATTTCCAGCGATCTAAGAAGCATTTTGGGCCAAAATTTTCTTGGGTTGGCGCGGAGCGCTGAGAGTCTGTCTATGGACTTCGCCCCCCTTGACAAATTCCTGGATATACCTTTGTCAACACTGTGTGAAAAGTAGCATCTAAAACTCTTCTCTGGGAGTAAAATATTTCCCATGAAAAAAAGTTTGGCCCCTCTAAAAACATTTTGCCCCACTGAATTTTTTCTGCGGACGCCCATGACAACGGTCATGGTACACAAATTTGAAATTATTCTGAAAGGCCTACTTGACAGCTTTCATATGGGATGTATAGCTTATAATTGTCACAAACTTCAAAGGTCCAGAGGTCACGAAGCGGACCACATTTAGAGTGTAAGACACCGTGGTAAAAGAACTGGTTTGCTATATTCAGAGTTATCTTAACGCTGAGCTCGCGCTGTCTTTAAGTTCCCCATAAGCCCTCTGTTAGCATGGCCCTTCATGGCTACATCGCTTCTCACGGGAGTTGTGGAAATGTAGGCCATGGTCAAAAGACGGGCATATACCCGCACTCTGAACACGAAGGGGGAACCCCGAGCGACTAATCACTTGTACGTTCCTGCCACCTTTAATTTGTGGGATGCTTAATTTTCTCCGATGTTGGCACCCTACCACGTTCGCTGCAGTACCGATGTGGCCATGTCCCTCTCCCCCGTCGGGAAAGCTTGGCCCCCGTAGGAGAAATTTTCCAATTTCGTTGAAAGCCTTAAAGGGATTTGCCAGTGACAAAATTCAATGACTTTAAAAAATGCAGAAAATTTTTCTCTTCTAGGAGGTGAAAATCGCATCTCAATAGCTTGTAGCTGTGATGTCACCGCGGCACTTAATTTAACAAAGCATCGAATTTCTATATGATATTGACACTGTTGTAGGGAATGTTTAGCAACTTTGTTTGTTATGCTGTACATATGGTGTAGAATTAATACATGGAAAGATATTCAAACATTTCAAACGTTTCAAATTTCAAGGACAACAGGACATTCAATATAAAGGAAAACAAAAGAAATTTGAGGCAATGTGCCCACTTTATATAACATTCCGTGGACCTTGATGAGAACTGGAGGTATTTTTCGACAAAAATAAGTAGTCTTTAATATTAGATATCTCGAGTTAGGAAAAGAGTATTGTTACGGGGTTTAGAGGGTGTAAACTGAAATTTTTTTCTTTTTCACATGGGACCCTTGTGAAAAGCCACTGGAAAACACGCTTTTAATTCATACGATTGAACATGTAATCCCGACGACGGCCAGTCGTCCCGATTTCCTGCTTGATTTTATTCATAGGAAGGGCAGATTTAATCAAAAACCTAAAATTTTCCAAAGTACCAAAATTTCTGTAGGATTTCACCATAGGCGTTGGAGCTCAAGTTGATTTGGGGTGGGGGGGGGGGGGGCTGTAACGACTTGCCCGAAAAATATAACCACAAATTTCCGCGCGCTCCACGCCCTTTCGACATGTTAATGTACATATCATATAGGCATGCATCGGTAATCACATACAATAACTTTCCGTGTTACTACCTTCCATATTAATTTTAATTTTGGCTGAAATCGTTACAATAATAATGATAATAATCAGTGGTGTAGCCAGGATTTCTCTCATGGGGTCAAGGGGCAAGCATTATGTTGTGTGATGGACGATCTGGGGAGGGGTTTCCCCCTCCCCTTTGAAAATTGTTGAAAAATTGTGTGTCCTTACATGCAATCTGGTGCCACATATGCTCCTTTTGAAGTAAAATTTGTTGTTAAAAATTTACGTATTTTAGGTAGAAAAAATCGGCATCAGTGAGCGTGGGACATGGCCCAATGGCCCCTCAAATACACCACTGATAATCATAATATAAGTTGAACCATCAAAAACAATCAGACCTTTATTTTAATGACCAAGGGCGTTTTTTTAAACTATTGATTACCTTTAGCTACATCATTGCATTATTTTTCTTTCAGTGCCCGAAAAATTCTCAGCATATTGCCCGAATTTTCACCAAAAAATTTGGTTGGAGGGCGCTGCAGCCCCCCCCCCCGACCCCTCCTACGCCTATGGATTTCTTGTGCTTAAGTCAAATAATGGCATGCGGCGAGGTGAACAGATGACTACTAGTTTTCAGTATTTCCTCTCATTCTTAAAGGCTTATAAAAACAAGACCCCTGTAAGTAGAAATTGCTCTTTAACCCTGCAGGTTATGGAAGAGGGAAGGATTATTCGTTTTAAATATTTGTTTGTTCGGTAGAAAGTTGACATGCCTACAAATTGAACGAAGTTCATCTAGGCTATAAATATTGTTTGAGTGTAAACGAGAGAGGACAATTGGGTCCCACGGTGAATAGATATCAATAGGGGTGAAATCTTTGCATTTTAGAACCGTGTTCACACTGCAGGAGAAATTGCGCAAGGATTTCGTGAAAATAAATCAATAAATAAAAAAATAAAATGAAAAACTAATTTGGAAGTTACTAACTGACGGCTAGGAATTAAAGGTGTACCTAAACCACTCAAAATCGAGATCAGGGGCCTGAAATTACCCGAAATCGAAGTCGCCTTTGGGTTGTCCTAGTGGACGATGGGTTATCTCATGAGACCGACATCTTTTCCGGTCTCGGCTGGTTAATTGTCAGTATGATTTCATCCCAAACTTGGCACAGAGAACTCAAACAAAGAGCCAGTATATACGATTGGTGTTAATTGAATGTTCTTTTCAAGACACAATTCAGGGGCGGATTTGGGGGGGGGGGACTCAGGGGGCCCGGGCCCCCCTTCCAAAAAATTTTGGAAGTTTTTTCAACTTCATAAAACAAAGGACAAGGCCCTATTCCAATGAAATAGGCCTATGAGATGTGTCAGAGTGAAACTCAACTTGAAACTTGCTCATTATTTTCTACCTCAGAAAATAAGTGTTATGTTAATACCTCTGCTACTGACTTTCAACTGATAACATTTTGGCTTATATTGGCCTCAGTAACTTTCTCTGGGCATTGCAAGGAGTTACTCATGAGAGCTGTATTAATTGCTAACTTCAGTCTATTACCGGCCAGGCCCACAGCATTGGGAGCACTGCGTATACTTTCAAGGGAATTTCAGAATTCTTTAATATTTAGAGGAATATTTTCGACGACATAACTTGCTGCAATATTACCCTGTAGTGTCTTATTTAAGCCTTGTAATTTATTTTAATGAAATGTACTGTGAATTTAGGGTAAAATTTAAAATTCACTAAATTATGAACATTTTCCAGCGATATATGATCAGTTCAAAAATATACTAAAGTCATCACCATTTTGCATCTAAGCAATCTTAAATTAAAAAAAATTTCTCAAAGGGGAGGGGACACTATGGGTTGGCTCAGGGCCGTGGCGACCGGGGGTGCGGGGGGTGTCTCACCTCCCAAAGTTCGTCAGAGCGACGATAGTCCGAAAATCTGAAATGCCAGTTGGAATTTCTGATATCTCAGTCTAGCACATTTTTCAGACTGAGTCTATGTCAACTTTGTATATATTTTCCAACTAGACCAAGTGAGAATATTACCAAACGTTATTTTCCTCAAGTAAAATCAAATCAAAGCTGTCCTTTTTCACAACTTCTTCTCAAACTCTCAAACTTTTCGCGCGCTCCGCGCGCTTCAAACCTTACCTCAGTGTTTGTTCTTATTATCAATACTTTCCAACAGCAACTTTCGGAGAAGCACAACAGCAGAAGTTGAAAGCTGTTTTACAAATTACCAGGTAAAAGACTGGCTTTTTGAGTGGCATGTTGGTTTGTTGGGCAATTGAAAGTATCTCGATCCAGATTCTGAATACAGGTTTTATTATGAAAATCTTATTTAATGAAAATTTGGGAGCGCTTCGCGCGCATGCGTCACGATTTACAATCAGTCTCATGAACAATATTAAGGTAATTATAGAAGACACAGTTCTTTGGGAGCTAGGGCGCTTTAGCCCCCCCCTCCCCAAATTTTTTCCGAGCCCCACAAAATTGCGCAAAATTTTATATAGACTAATATTGGTGAAGACATAGATATACTCAGAAAATATTCTAAACTTCTATTTATCAGGCCCGTAGCAGGAAGTTCTTTAACGATTCTTTCTATAACTTCAAAAAAATTTTCGCACGCTGCGCGCACCAGTCATCTATAGTTCTATCTAGTGGTAACGCCCCCGTTTCAAACATATTGGATTTCAACGTTTCCACAAATGTTGTTCTTCCGTGTAGGCGTGATTCTAGAGAAACACGAAAATGCATCGTTGTGAAGTTCTTTTCTCTTTTTCCTAACTTTTGGAAGATTCTTTGTTCAGCCTCGCCATCGTGGCAAACATATTTTGTAAGAAAAAGATCTTTCAGTTTCGTAGGAGATCCTTAATGGGTAAGATGAAGAATGTAATCCCCGACTACGACCATGCAGTCACCCGAACAAATTTCTTGGTTTTGTCCAGATTCTTCAATAAAAGCCCAAACTTTTTCAACTTTCCTTAATGAAAATTCAATATAACCTCAAACTTGTCGGCGCGCTCCTTATATTTTGAGTCCGGCAATCCATTGCATCTGTCGGGACTTAGAGTAGCTGGCCCCCAGTCAGGACGCTTTCCCCCATGTCGGCAAATCAAAGCTCCACCCCTGGCTGAGACTGCGTCCAGCGTTTTCATTTTGGCATTGAAGTATACCCCAAATTTCGGCGCACTTCTCGCGCCATACTCACAATCCACGTTGTACCACTTATGAACATTATGAGCACAACGTACCAGTGAACTTTTATAGCATAAACTAGGTGTACATTTACATTCTGCAAACACGCTTGTTAGTCCTAAACCCCTTTTGCTATACCTGTTTGGGGGTCTAGTATCTTTTTTTCTGCACCTATACTCTCCCTCCCACCCATATCCCTCCCGCCCATTCCCCATTGCTGGAAGGTGATCGTCTGGATTTTCTTTTAAAATTAGTAAAAATACGATAGATGTAAAGTGCTTGGCGTCATACTATATATTATTATTATTATTTAGATGCCAGGTAATAAGCATTATGTCATTGCCCCATTTTATATAATTGATCCAGAGCTTCCAGGAGTCCTATACAGGTATATGCCAGCATTAAATGCCAGAATAGAAGGTATTTAAGTATTCAAAAGGGGGGGGGGGGCTTCAGGAGGTTTTTTGACAACGTATTCTTCTCTTAGACAACATACTCTCTACTTTCACCTAACCAAATCTTAGTATTCACTAAATTATGGACATTTTCCAGACATATATGATCAGTTCCAAAAGTATCCCAAGATAGCACCATTTTGCATCATTCTAAGCAACCTAACCTTAACAAAAATTTCTCAAAGGGGAGGGGGACACCTACCCTTAGCCCCTCCCCCAGGACGGCACCTTTATGAAGTAACAAAGGAAGGATCCCCACTACTGTATCATACAAAAGTAACACCCATAAAAACGAAAATGCAATTTACGGGCCGCCACTCATTTGGAAAGAGAATCAAACCAGTCGGAAAAGATTTCATTTAATTATGGACATTTTCTAGCCATATATATGATCAGCTCCAAAAAATATCCCATAGATAGCTCCATTTTGCATCTAAGCAACCAGCTTAAATTAACAAAAATTTCTCAAAAGGGAAAGGGGTCAACCCCTCCCCTTAAACGCCTCCCCACGACGGCACCTTTCTGTAGTGACAAAGGAAGGATCCCCACCTGTTGTATGTAAACGCAGGGCGCATAAAAAATGGTGCAATTTACGCGCCACCATTCAGTTGGAAAAAATATCCATCCAGTCGGAATTTGGGACCTTCACACCGCCCCAAACATATGACCCTATATACGGCCCTGGGTTGGCTTACCCCAGAGGAGATCGGCTCGTTTTGTAAGCTCCGAATTTTCTCGCGAGCCAGGGTCGATGACATCTATTTTGAAGGACCTTGATCTCCCCACGCTAGCAGGTCGTCGCAAGCAAACCAGACTTATTCTCTTCTCGAAAGGTTTTTTTGGTAAGGCTAATATTCCCATGGACAAACTCAGTCATCCAACTCGGAAAACTCGTGGGATGCACAACCTCCATTTTTGTCAACTCTACTCTCGGTCTTATTGTTATAAATTTAGTTTTCTTCCTAGTACTCTGAAAGATTGGAATAACCTTCCTGCTGCTTTGATTGATGGTTTAGATAGTCATAGAGATCCTGTTCAATATATTACCAATTTTATTAGGGCAAATTAGGGCACCCCTGACGCATGTGCGGTGTAGTAATGTCCTTTGGATGTGTCACCGTGATCCGAAAGAAGAAGAAGACCCCTCCCACCACCCAAATTACGACGTTGTGGTCTCGGATGGTCTGAGTTCGATACTTTATTGCTCTCGAGTGGCCCTAGTTGTATCCAAAGCACGACTGGGTGGGTGGCCTGGCCTCAACTTGAGAAACCAGACAATGCATGCCATTATCGGGAATGCATGTCACTATGTACATTCGGTGCTTGGTGTGCTGGGTTGGGTATTTGCATCCATACACCCTTTTCGGCCTGACGTAAGCTTGCCACATATGTTGAAATAATTACCTATCATGTTCGCCAACTTATCTCACACCCTCTACAACAATTCGCAGTTTGAACGAGATCAAAAAGGAGCTTCTGGACTACCCTATCACATAAGAGATGAAGCTAGTGCACAGAAATTTGGAAAAAGATGGTTCCGGGTACGTTGTAGTTTTGAGTTACAAGTTCCATTTACATTGTATACTAAAATCGTGCATACTAGTTTAACGAAACGTATCTAGGCCTAATTGAAAGCGGAATTAGGCCTAATGTTAGGCCTGTATTTAACATACTGTATCCGGTTGAAGTGCAAAGGAGGGACCTTGTCCCATATCTTGCTGGTTTGTACAAACTGGCCTCAACTATTATATCAGCAGGGGTGGGTATTTTAATTATGATTATTTTCATTGTGAATGATGTGTCGTTCTCAAAATAATTCTTTTAGAATCATTTATCCATATTTATTGAACAAGTTGGTAACAGTATTTTGAGAACGACACTCTTTCTAGTCTTACAAAAAATAGTAAAAATTAGCTTAATCCCTAGTATGTAATGAACTAGGCTCTAAAATGCAAACCGGCAAGATATGGGACAAGATCCCAAAGGAGGGCTATAGCCCCATGAGATGCCATTAAGTCCACAAACCCTTAACTAAAAACAAACAAACAACTTACACCAAACGAGCCCAGTACAATTAGCCCTAGGCTATGGGTTTAGCCTGTGCACTGTGGGTTTCTGCCACATACTGTACTTATCCTGATCCGGATCCTGATTCTACCACAGTCATGGAAGAACTTACCAGTTTTATAAAGGCATGCTCTTGTCAATTGTAAATTCTAGTTCTGTCCCCTCTCCTCTTCCCATACTCAAGCATACCAGGTAATTAAGGGGGTTGTAACGTATCCAAATGAACTGTAACAAGTGTGTTTCATTTGCAGTGAAATTGATAAATGATATAGGCCTAGGCCTAGGCTAAGTCATGGTAAAGCGAGACATTTGTAGGGTGAACATCTCCTTTAGGCCACTAGCATCAAATTCAGTCATCACAGCCCAGGGTACATTTTGTGCACTATACGCCAAAGATCTTCGGCGTAGATGAAGGAAAACACATGGCGTAGCGGCATGAAAATTCACTCGAGTTGGCGTACAACTAACCTATTATCTATATATTTGGTATGGCAAACTAGATCTTAAGTCAACACCACATAAAATTTTCTGCAGCAGTGTTTCCACTTAATTCACATTGAGTCACACAAAATATGATTATTTCCTGCAAAATAGGAAAGAATGTGTGTAACTTTTTGCTTCAGGTATGATGAGTGATCATCGTACAGCAGGCAGTGTTATATAAATGTTATATTGTGTGGTGTAGATCACACCTTTGTTGTGTTGGCGTACAAACGCTGACACCTTGGCGTAACTTCGGTGTCAGCTTACATGGAATGCACATGGATCACAGCAAAGATGCAAAGATGCCTAGTCTCTGCATAGGCTAGTCCTCTACTCTGTTGTGGAAGTAAGTGTCAAGCTTCTGGCCAGACTCATATTTGGCTTCTTCTCCTTCACAGATAGTGGCAGGGTTCTATAAAAAGAATATATGAGCCAGAGGTGGCTTGCTTGGGGAACCCCCAAAATTGTCCCTGAAAATTGCAAAGATTCTTAATGGGAAATGAAAATGCATTTAGAGGCTCAGGTTTCAAAAATTGAGTTAGCTATCCCTGAGCTGAAACTAGCTTCTAATTGTGTGACCTCCAGACACCACACATACCATGCAGTTGTGGGCCTGATATCTTATTCCTGTCAAAGGTTTACATTAAAGTACAGTAAGTATCCACCTGTAAATAAAGTCATGAAAAATAACAAGGACAACATTTAGCCTGAATAATATTTTATTGCCCAATAGTTTTGAGAAAGTCACAACTTGAAAACTGCTTTAGCTGTCAGTCTCACAATTCCAGGGTATTTGTTTTGTCTTTGTGTAGCAACATTTTGTGGGAAAATTATCAGAATCAGAGGTGGATTATCTAGGAACTGACAGGTATCTGGAGATTTGTTGTTTTAGAATAAAATGACCAATATGTATACTAGTTAACAAGTTGGGGTCTTTTTTCAAATAAAACCAGAAACTTGGCCTATTTGTGCAAACTCATGCTGACTGCCAACATAATTTTAACTCTCTCAAATCACAGCATTTGTTGTTTCAAAGCAACACACCAGGTGTGCCTTAGGGCACAATTGTGTTCATGAAATTGCTTCGAAAAGGCTTGTTAATGTACCACTCCATGTTATAGCATATTTTGCACCATGTGGTAGCTTTATATGCTGTGTGTATGTACCTTATTGTTTGCCAGAAAAACAGATTTGAAGAGCTGTGTAGTGCACAAAGCCCTTAAAAATACTTTGGAATGCATCAAAGAATCTGCTCCCATGGAGAGGTAAAATATAAAAATTAATCAACTAAACTTCTGCAATAGAGTTAGAAAAATGTAAATTCCATAGGAAACAAGTAAAATTTCCCCTTTTTTGTAGCTCAAAGGCAAAATTTCCTCAAAAGGCAAACATTTCCCTTTGAATTTAGTACCAAAGTTTCCCTGGAAGAATCTTTACAGCTTCCCAAATTTTTCTACCCCTATGCAACCTGGCAGTGGTGATAACATGCATTGTTCCTGCTGTCTCTCTTGAATAGGTTCCCTGAGTAATTCACAGTGTGGATGCTACCATCTGAAAAACTTATAAAAAAGGACAACCAGCAACAAAACTTTGGTTGTCATTTCCAAAGTTTGGTAGTCCCTCAGCCTCATGAAAAGTACAAAATACTGTTTTTAGTTTTCTTTTTTTTTTTAAATTTTTACACTTATTCAAATTTGCTCAGTTTTACTAGACCTTTGTTGTGCCTTGCTCATGGGAAGTCATGCATATCAAGAATTTCTGTCCCTTCACAGGAAACTGGCTAATGGCCATCTGTAATTGAACTCAGGATAGGGATATTCAAGAATTCCTTGAAAGGATTATTTTATGCTATTTGAGATTTTTTGTGTGAAGCATGTCAGATGAGCACCAGTCCAAAAAGAGTATGGCCATCTTAATGTTTTGTATAAGGGTTGCCAGAAGTTTTACATGTTTACAGAGATGCTAGTGATATTCCATATGATCCCTGTACACGTTTTACAATATAACAGTCCTTTAGTTTGGTAAACCTACATGCTCTCAGACAGCAAAGAATACTGTCATATTACTAAACTATAGCCCTTACTAAGCTTCACAGATATTGCCATAGCACATGTTACTTTATTGCACAGCCAAATTGGCCTGATTCCAGAGGAGCCAGAAGACATGTGGCATGCTTACAACCTGATTGCTGTCGGTGATAGCTTACGGTCGACCACAGTCAGGAAGGTCACGATGGAATCGTCAACAGGCAGCAGTACAAGTAACCGTGTGAGAACAACGCTGACTATATCTGTAGAAGACCTTGATTTTGATGTCCAGGCCTGTGTTTTAAGAGTGAAGGGAAGAAATATCGTTGAAAATCAGTTTGTAAAGGTGAGAAATTGTTTTGGGTGATTACAAGGTTTATGTAAATACTATACCAAGCATTTTGCAAAGGATCTGTAATGTGCAATGATTTTAGTATCAATTTTAATCCCTTGAGCTCTCGAGCTTTCACACGTCTTATTGCTGTATTGTTTGTAAACAAAGTTAAGGTTTGCATGAATTTGTTTTTCCAGTTGAAAACTTTATGTACAGATGCTCATTGAATAGCCTCCTTGCCCTGTTTGCAATGTACGTAAGTCTCACTGATAGCTGCAGAAAACAGTGCTGAATACAGTTGTAAAACATAACCTTTCTGTAGTGATGGCTACTACATAAAGCTCAGTCATCTCACATTAAACAGGGTTCTTACAGGTCATGGAAAAGCTGCAAAGTCAGGGATTCCTACTGAAAACTGCATTTTCCAGGCCTTTAAAAATTATTGAAAAGTGCCAACTTTCGTATCAAGTCTTGGAAGTCGTAGAACTTCAAAACATGCAGAAATGTGATATGATATAGTCTTGTTGTAACTGTGTTCTTTCATTGGAAAGTATTTATGTCTGGAGAAGTCATTGAAAAGTCTTGGAATGCTTGCCATGCTGTGAATTACAAGGACTGCCAAATGTTGACCTTTGCCGTACTGGGAAGAAAGTGCAAAAATCCTGTTGAAGCATAAGTAATCATACAGGTTGCTCTGAGTAGTGTGAGAATAAAATGAGATGAGATCGAACATGTGCCTAGGCTGAAGACAAAAGAGTATGTTCACCTCTATCTGAATTGACTTAATTAGCCAGGTTTGTCATTGTGTAAATTATGGGTCCTTCCAATCTTATAAAAAGTGTTTTGTCACTAAACTGTTACATCAAAGTGTACACCTTAGACTAAAATGACAAGAATATGACAGAGGTCAAAGAATGAGTCTCACTGGTCCAATTCTTGTGTGTCTTCATAGTTTAGTCAGTGGCTTCTTGTACAACTCACATTACCTTCTATTGTTTCGTTTTGACATGAAAATGTTTAAATGACATTTAAAATATGCTGTTCTTGCACAGCAAGTTATGAAGAGAGATACAAGTTAGCCATCTCACTCAGTAAAAAGAAAATAGTGATCAAAGTGTAATGGCTTTAGGAAAAACAAAGAAAAACAAAGATTGTAACCTGAGTAGTAAAAGAGTGAAATAGCAAATTATTGTGCAAGGTACCATTTTCAGTTGAACAAAGAAACTTCATTACTTTATATCTCAGGACAGGAAAGTCCTCTAAAGATGGGACCACTACTACTGCCATATCATTGTGCAATTTTTGTAACATACATGTTTGTTATTTTAGACATAAGTTACGCTTTAGTAGAAGATAACTTATTTGTTTTCTTGAGATGTTCAGTAGTTGTGCCATGGAATATAAATGACAGATACTTGTGAGGGATATAAGAGGAGATTTGAGAGGTTCCAGTTATATATGTTTCAAAGGTTAGAACACCTGCTTTTATTCCCATCAAACATTCTCATTTTAGAGTTCAGGTAAACATCTCAGCATTATCTTATTAGAAGAATTCATATAAGAAGATCTCTTATGAGACCAATTGTAGTAAATTGAACTCGTAGTCTGAGTAATTTGTCATTTGAATTGTTCGTTTTTGAAAAGAACCAGTGTTAGCCTCTATCTGATTGTATTAGTATTTTTACATCTTTTGCAGATGGGTGCGTATCACACACTTGATCTGGAGCTAAACCGAAAGTTCACATTGGCCAAAAAAGTATGGGATGTTGTTGCTTTGGATCGCATTGGTAAGATAGTTGATAAACCACACTATTATCACATTTTGTCATTACGTTGGATACTGTGAGCTCAAGACTGAGGAATGCAGGAACTTTCAACACTTACAATTCCAACCTTAATTAATACTTTTCAGTTCTGAAATCTTAACATTCAGGGAAACACAGAAATTAGTTTCCCTTTTTGTAAACAGAAAAGTCAGGTAATTTGATTGGCTAAAAAGAGAAATCAGCCAGTGTGTTAAAATATATTTGCATCATATTCAAACACTACATTCAGGGTATGGTGACATGTCAGACTGAAACTTGACACTTGAAACTTTGATATCAGTAATCAAATCTGAAAATTTAAAAATTCTTCAGAGAAATGTCACAGGATTTTAGTTTGTGTCTTTGAAACACTAGGAACCCTGATGTACTATTGTACAGTGAAGTACTCTTTTGACTGTCGAATGTTGAAAGTTTGCACTGAAGGTGTGTGTAGCCTAAAATAAAAATGCCAAAAGTGTTGACCTTGTCCCATATCTTGACGGTTTGTACAGCCTGGTTTCCACTATTATACAAGCAGGGATGTTTTATATTCCAGTTTCACATTTATGGCTGTTTTAGTGGTGGATGAAGATTTTTTCTTTAAACATAACTTGGGGACAATTTTTCCACACTTATGAAATAAGCAGTCGAAAATATTTTGAGAATAACCCTGACTCTCTGTTAGTACAAAAAACTTAAAAAGGAACCATCCCTGACCATGAAATGGACTAGGCTAGTAGATGTAAACCTGCAAGATCTGGGACAAGATCCAGAAGTGTTAACTTTGAGCGTTAGATGGAAAGGCCTGTCAAAGCAAGATACTTGTACAAAAGGGTACATAAAAGATAATGATTATTATAGGATGATCCTCATGGTTTGTTTTTCGCACTTTTGCTTGCAAGTTAAAGATGTGAGGGTTTTTGCAAAGTAGTTAAACATGTGGCAAGTATTCAAGTGTGAAATAATTTAGAAAAGATGTATATTATGGGTATATTGTGTTGATGCCATGAATTTTGACATTTACAGAAAGTCACAAGCAATAACTCCTTCAGGAGTAACGTTGTTTAGTCCCTTGACTTTTCGCCAGAGAGTTTAGGGGAATAAGCTTTGATAAAGTCTTACATTCAGTCTCTTACAGCTATTTCTTTGACGCTTATGCTATTAAAAGTAAAAATTTTGAATTTGTAGCCTCATTTTAGGGTATTGCTGTCAAATAACTCTCTTACAATTTCTTCCCTCACAAACATGACATGAAAGTTCTTTTAGTCAAAATTCTTGTAGAAGCTGACCACAGTTAATCAGGCTTGCATCATTACAAGGTAACAGAACTCCAGCTCTATCAGCACAATGTGCGCTCAAGCGAATAATGCCTTGTGGTGCTTAATAAGTAGTTCCAGTGGCTACTAGGGGTTGGCCGGATCATATGTCCGGATTGAGCATGGTTGTGAAGATACAACTGGCTGGACTAAAACCACAGAATGTGAAAGTTACTGACCATCACTAATAAGACTTTCCCAGGCTGTGGGGGACTACTCGGGATTGTAGGCTTATGGGCATTTGCATGGCATGAAGTCCTGCTGCAAAAAACTGGCCCCCTGAAAAACTCACCTCCTGAAAAAGTCATCCTTTGGGAAAGTCATAACCTAAGTTTGAGAGAATTGCCTCTTGAAATATATTCACAGAAACTTTCACCATTGGGATTGTTGAAGAAGGAATATCTGACACTATACGGTTCTAACAAAGTTTGTAACAGTGTTCTATAGGGCTTTAGTTTAACTAGTTTAGTTTAATGCTTGAGGTTCAAGAGGCTACTCGGCTCATTGACAGCCTGTACCAGACTGATCATGGGTGAACTAGCGAGATTTGCAATTTCTTTTTGACTAGAGCTTACAGGGTAATGAGGCAGGTACTTACCACTCCCAATTTTACCCCAGGGACTGCCATTTAATGCCTCCATCCCACGGACATGAGTGTGTCCACAGTCTTTAGCCACATTCCCAAAGGCTGGGATGGGATGAAGATCCTCCTTGCCCTACAGTATGTCCAGTTTCCTTGATGCACTTGAAGTTCTATTTTCATTGGATGACTTTGTGAAGGGAAGTTTTGTCTGGGTGCAATTTAAGGGGGCAAGGTTTTGGGGAAACCTTGTTAGGAGTAGCTTTGCTCCACCATATGTAGCAGGCTCCTTATCAAATTTCGCAAATGACAGCTTCTTTGTCCTAGATTTGGATTTAAGAAGGGCATTCAAGTGGATCCAACTTGCCCAAGAAGTGAAAAATAATGGTAATGATAATAATTTCAATCATAAAACTTATTTTTCAAGGTAAACACATGTTTAAAATGTATGAAAACGTTTTCATGACTTTTTCAGATCTGGCGTGTGATGTCACTCAGACAGCAGATGTAGCTGCAGTTGTGTTGCAAGAGGGTCTGGCCCATGTCTGTCTTGTCACCCCCAGCATGACATTGGTACGAACCAAGGTGGAACATACCATTCCAAGGAAGAGGAAAGGCCTTTGTGCTCAGCATGACAAAGGACTGATCAAGTTCTATGATGCTGTCATGCAGGGTATACTGCGACATATTAAATTTGATGGTAAGAACGTTACACCTACTGTAACAAAGAAGGGAATGTGAAATGACTGTAGAGTTTTTATGTTCTACATACATAAGCCCTTTGAATTGCAAATGACAAACATTAAGCAGATGAGGAAATGTAAAACTTTTTATTTACTAAAAGCAGGTGCTTTAAAGTTAACAAAAATGTATGACAATGGCTTTATAAGTGTAGTAAGAGATTTTGGTCATCACTTAATATTGGAGAGTATTAGTCACTATACAGCACAATAAATTATTAAAATTGACTGCTTGTTAAGCATTTGACAGAGATCACCAACTATGATATAGCTAAAAGTGTTGTAAGTGGATGGGGGAGGAGAGGCCCAGCTAGGGCATAGAGGGTTCATCAAGGAAACATTTCTGACTTTGTGCTTTCCAGATGAGTTAATGCTAAATCAAAATGTTGACCAGTACTTTCCGATTCCTCAAGTTAGCATACATTACGCTACTGGTCAATGCAAGATACAAAAGTTGACGGTGTCTTTAAAGCAAAACTATGACTCACATGTGCTTTATGTAACTTTGTTTACATTTTTTTTTCCCTTGCAGTTGTAAAGTGCATCATTATTGCCAGTCCAGGATTTGTGAAGGTGAGTTTAAATGACTCGCTCTGTCTCTGTACTGTCCTAGAACTATTCATAGTGTTATGTTACTTTGCCTTACAAGGGCAAAGGCTCTCACAGTGATTTGAATTAACATACCCGTGTATGCTATTGACTGGACAGTCAATATAGGTCATGAGATAATATCTTGTTTAATAACAAACTGTACATTTATTGAAGAATTGTAACATTTATGTAAGTTAACTATTTTATTTATCTGTTAGATTCAATTGTTGTGTTGTGAAATAATTGTGACATGTTCATGTCAGAAAGATGCAGAGATGAGCTTAGGGAGATTTGGAAATTCTAAGGATTTTTTTCTACACCTGAAATTAAATATACTCACTTCCATAAAATTCTGGGCAAATATCAGGGTTGTATTGAAGCTAGTCTGATTTAAAGGGTGTATACTCAACTTCTGTGTTTTTTGTGGGCCAAAATATGAAAAGAATACTGTGTGAATAATAATAAAAATTTCTCTGTACTTTTAACCACGTAAAAAAGAGATTTGAAAGTTGCAACTGATGTATTAGACTTAGGTTGGAGCAGCTGTTGTAAGCTATGCCATCTGAGCAGTGATGTGCTATAGGGTTCTTCTTTGTGTGCATTTGTGAACAGAATACTAAATGAAAGATATAAGAAAAAACCACAGTATTTTGGTTGGAAAAGTCAGAAACATGAAAGTATCTATGTTGTAAAATGCTTCTCAAGTGGTTGCATCCAGGTCGCATGTATTGCACGACAGACTGTATAGATTCATAATAATCATTGCCTTTTTTGTTGTTTATGAGCAAGAACCTGAACTTACAGGATAGAAATGTCCCGTCCTTGAAATACTTATCTACTATACATTACGTTTTTCTTGTACCACTGGAGTATTGACCAATAATATATTGCTCAAAGTATGAAGAGATGTAGTGACTTCACAACAAGATGCAATTCTTCTCTTCCACAGGATCAGTTTTATGAGTATCTCTTCCAGCAAGCAGCGAAACAAGACAACAAAGTCCTGCTGGAGAACAAATCAAAATTTATCTTGGTTCATTCCTCCTCCGGTCATAAACATGTTCTTAAGGGTGAGTAAGTGTGGGAATTGGTCTCATTTGTGCAGAGTTGTAACTAAGTCAGTCTTTTGTAGTAAGTCAACTACTGCTAATTTAGTGACTTGAGTCAAGTCATTGACTTGAGTCTGAGTCAAGTCATTGACTTGAGTCAAGGGAATGACTTGAGGTAAGTGATTGATTTGAGTCTGAGTCAAGTCAGTGACTTGATTCAAGGGAATGACTTGAGTCAAGTCAATGGCTTGAGTCAATTCATTGACTTGAGGCATCATGTCATTTCAAAAGGGGAAAGTTCTGCAGAATTTTACAAGTTAGTTAGTTCTGGAACTTACTGACTTGAGTTGCATCATGATTACAATTGTGCATTTTGTACTCATTTGACTGTGTAGTATGTTTGTTGATCACTATGGAAGATTGGTCCTCATCATGTTCAAACATTAAGAAATTGCTAAAGACCATTGTTTGGATAGGTGCTTATGTTAAAATGTTCAAATTTGTGGGATGTGAAAATGGAACTTGATTTAAGCATTGTAGCAAAATTTTCATTCAGTTCATGTATGTAGTGTTCAAGATATTAGTTTTCAAAGTAATTTTTGATCCACAGGGAATGTGAAAGCAAGCAGGTGTGACATTACAACCTTCATTTATGACTATTGTTTCATTTTCCTCTAAAATTCAAATGCAGGACTTCAAAGTTTGAAGTCAGTGCATTGTGGACATTAGAATTAGTAGGCTTATATTTAAATTAGCAAAATTAGCAGGGTCATAGAGGGTAGGGGTTTAAGGAGCACTACCTCACACCCCATGCAGACTATCATGCCCCCCTCTGTAAATGGATTGTCAAAGAATATAATCAATAATTAAGGTTAATACCCCAGGCTTTGCTCTGCCAGTGCCTCCCACCCCATATTCAACCTGAGGTTAAAACAGTATTTAGAATAAAGAAGAAAAAAGTGGTCATCAGTGCACAGCTATGATATGATATGTTTCAGGAGATGAGGTAACCTCATCTGTTAATTTCATCACAAAAACTACATGTTGGAATTAAATTTAAATTTCTGCATATTGTTTTCATCCAGTGAAACTCCTCTTTTACATGCCTTGAGTTAAGAAATACTTCTTCATCAGTTTTCATGTTTTGGGGGTCCATTAGACTAAAGGTCTGTTAGGCCAAAGGGTTGCTAGTTAGAAGCTCAGCTAGTCTGCTAACTCTGACCCTACCTGAACAGCAGTTTGATGTTTGTTTAGTGGACATTTGGCCTGCCATGCCTTCAATTTAAGGGAACCCTAGTATAAAAACTCTGTTTATAATTAAAAAACTATTTTCTTGCTTGCAGAAATCTTAGCTGACCCAGCTCTTCAAACTAAATTAGCAGACACAAAGGCATCTGGTGAAGTAAGAGCTTTGGAAATGTTTTACACCATGTTACAGACAGAACCAGATAGAGCTTTTTATGGGTGAGTTTGCAGACAGCACAATATTGAAATGATAGGAGTTACGTTTAGGCCAGAATTGGGTAAAGGTTAAAAGAATTAACTATTTTTAACAGTTCTCGTCATCATGTAGCTATTTGACAACTTCCTTGGAAGATTCATTTCCTCTCCCTTTCAGTGCAGAGCTAGGAGGTTTAGTTGGGGAAGAGGGTTGAGAATTGGGTGTTGGGGTGCTTTGTATTAGGCAAACACCCAATGCATTACCACTGCTAAGCCAAGTGCCACCATAAGATTGATGGATAGAGTACAGAAAATATTTGCTAAGAAAACCTCCCACATTGCTGGGAATGACCCTTTTCCAGACCTTGCAAATATGCAGATAAAGTGTGGTACTAGAATAGTGATAAAGGACACCAGCAGTCCATTTGATTCAGTCAGGGGAACTCCCTCCCTCACCCTTGACTATATGCACCCTTTACTACTGCTACCTGTGTGTTATGAAATTCTTTCCTGGGGTTCAAAGACTGTTGTGAGGATCAGCCTACCTCCTGTAATGATGGTAAACATAGTAATGAAAACACTGACAACCTCTTACCCCTTCCCATTCAGCAGCATCTCGCTTTATACTTCTTCACTACTAATACAAGCAAGTAAACTAAAACAAATGTAGAAGTTTTCACTTTTTTAGTTGGATTATTTAAATTGAGTTTTGGCAGTTCCAGGAATGCCTGAAGATTTTAAGTTACATTTTGCCCTACAGTGTACATGCTCCAGAGTAGAACGGAGTTTATCTTTAACTGTAACTTATCTTTCTCCTAGGTTGGTTTAGTGTGTGTATATGTGTGTGCATGGGGGAAAGGGGGGGGGGGTTGTGTCTTTGGGGGAGGCATGTGACTTGGTGGGTGTGTTTGAGTGTGTGCATACCTGCTTTTCTCACTAAATGCAACAGTCTTCCACGTTTGGACTAAATATGTTTCTTTGTAACTTATCTTTCTCCTAGGTTGGTTTAGTGTGTGTTACCCTTTATCTTCCTCACTCCCCTGAGCCCCCAATTTACACTCATTGCTTACCCCCTGATCATTACCAATATAATATGGATTATATAATAATCAATACAGTTTGTGATGGGCATTTCCCCGTTATCTGTATCTTTTTTTCTCCCTGTCCAGACTGAAATGTGTAGAGGCTGCCAATGAAGCCCTGGCTATTGAGACACTTCTCATCAGTGATGCACTCTTCAGGTAAGAAACTTCTTGTGAACCACAGACCATTTGGTATATGATTCAAGGAAAGGGTGCAAATGTATGGGTGCAATGGTACTTTTAATATCATTCTGATCCTTTGGCATTGGTATTGAGTTCTACCAAAATCTGTCACAGCCATATACTGGAATTTTTACATCTCAACACCTGATTATTTACTTGAAATTATGAAACTTGAAAATTAGTTTCTAGAAATATCAAAATATCTTGATTTGAGAGAAAAACAGCCCCCAAAACTCACTGGATTGGGAATCTACGAGCCCCGATTCTTACCTCCTATTTACCTATATAATCCCCACTTACCCACAACTAAACCCTGTTAAACAATTAGCACAGTGGCTAAGGAGGGCACCCTCCAAAGGAGGCTGACCTCCCATGTCCTCTTGCGTTTGCCACCAGACCCCAACGCAAGGGCCTTGGTGTAGGGAGGTGGTCAACACCGCATGACCACCCCCAAAAACCCCCCTAGAGAGAGATAGAAAGTGATGGTTAAGAAAGCGACAAAAGCAAACCCATTCTCACCTTACAAGACGCCTTCTACGGTCACCAAAGTTGGTGAATAGTTGTAGCCGATGAATTGGAAAACTGAAGCCATAGTTCACATCAACAAGAGCTGTCCCGAATGTAACTTCTTCATATGACAGAAGGTTCCCGTTATTCGGCGCAGTAATGACAGGTAAGAAAAGGTGCAACAGAATAACGAAGATCCTAGGATAGGGTTCTACTGGAAATTGTTTATCTTCACACGGTCCACAAGAATAATAAGTAAGAACACATCCAAAAAAAGTTACTGAAGTCAGTTGCCTAATGAAAGCTACTTAAGGACGAATTGGTCCACAAGGTGAATCCAACAGTAAGGACACAATGTTCACATGGTTCACAAAAGTTAACAAAATTCGAAAAGCTCACAAAGTTCACCAGGTTCAAGATTATGGAGCTCAATGATTGTGATTCCTCAAGTGAGATTACGACCTCTGGAACGAGGTTCTGAGAGATAGTTCCCACGGATCACACAGTATGTACATAAAACAAAGAAGAACATAAAAAAACGCGAAGTCACCAGTCTTTCATAAAAAGATGATTAAACTAGAAATCCTGGAATATTCCAAAGAATAAAGTTACAATTCACTCCAGGAGTAATGTCATAACATGAAAGTTCCTCTTAAGGAAGTTCCAAAATAAATATCGCTCTGGTTTACAGAATGAAGTAACAGAATCCCGGTATTAACTGAAAATTCGTACGAGTTCGTGAGACCTATAGTAATCGCCCATGGTTATTAACCGAAAGTTCACCAGAGTTCACAAGATCAACAGTAATTCCCTAAGCCCCTAGTTCTGAGATTTACAGGTCAGTTCAGTGGGGCTGGGAGGTGGAATCCAAATAGGAGGTAAGTATCGGGGCTCGTAGATTCCCAATCCAGTGAGTTTTGGGGAATCTACATCGCCCCTCTCTTACCTCCTATTTACCTATGTAATCCAGATTAGCACCGAGGTGTAGGAGGGAGGAACCTGACCTGTCGATTGGTTCTCCCTAGAACAGTTCTGGCAAAATCTCCTTCAGAAGATACTACATTAGTAAGGTAGTTTGACACAAAAGATGAAGGGGTTTTTCATGCTGCAGCACTCATGATGTCCTGGAGGGGTACCCCCTTGAACCATGTGGTGGAAGATGCATGTGCCCTTAAGTCATGGGCCCTCACCTGTTTGTCTGGTTGAGTGTGAACGGAAATTAATTTTACAATCCATTTCGAAATAGTATCCATAGAAGCTGCTGAATAAGGAATCCTTGGTAGAACAAATAGGGCTTCTGAAGATCTGATGTGTTTGGTTTTATCTAAATACCACTTAAGTGCTCTGACAGGACAAACCACCCTATCTTCTGGGATGGAAGCACCTTCAGACAGGTTTGGTAAGAAAATCAGGTTCGGCTTGAAGGATAATGACTGGTTCTTCAAAAGGAACTCTGGGTCAGGAAGAAGGTGAACGCCGGCCGAATCAAGTCTAATAAACCCCTTCTTCACGGAAAGGGTCTGGATGTCACTCCTTCTTGCAGAAGCTGCTGCTGCCAGGAAAACTGTCTTTTCTGGTGAGAGCATCTAGAGGGGCTCTGTGGAGAGGTGCGTATGGAGGCTTAGACAAGGACTGAAGGACGTCATTGATAGACTAGGATGGAGCCAGCTTTTTCAAAGGAGGTCTCTTGTTGAACGTATCCCTTAACAATTTTGAAATTGCCGGGTTGGGACTGACTGTGGAGCCATCTTGAAAACCAGAGTGTACTGCTGCAATAGCTGACCTATAGTTCCTTATGGTTGAAACTTGTCTACAACAGTCAAACAGGTGAACTAGAAAGAAGCAAATTTCGTCTAAGGATGCATCCAGGGGATTGATAGATTTTGAATCTGCCCAGTCCACGAACTTGGCCAATCTGGAATTGTAAGTCTTGGAAGTGGAAAATTGTCTTGCGAGTACTGCCAAGTCTGCAGTTTTCTGAGAAACTCCTCTCTCAGTGTAGCGTCTGTGGACAATTTCCACGCTGTCAAGTGGAGGGACTGGAGGTCTTGGTGTATGGTTTGACCCCCCTTTGAGATAGGAGCTTCCCTTGAGTCGGGAATCTGAATGGACGATCGATCAGGAACTTCAGGATGAGCAAAACCAAGGTTGGTTTGGCCAGCATGGGGCGATGAGAATCATGTTCTGTCTGGACCGGGAGAACTTTAGAAGAGTCCTCAGGATCAGGCTGAACGGAGGGAAGGCATAAGTTGACAGATTGTTCCAGGAGATCGCTAGTGCATCCGTTGTGCACACCAGGGGTTGGAAAAACCTGGAGCAGAAAGTTGGTACTTTGTTGTTCTCCTGACTGGCAAAGAGATCGATCTGGGGTCTGCCGTAAAGTAGGAAGACTTGATTCGCCCACTCCTGTAACAGGGACCATTCCTTCGGATCAAACTTGCCCCTCGAGAGGGCGTCTGCGAACACGTTCAGTTTCCCTGCTAAGTTAGAGGCTCTCAGGTTGATGTCCTGAAGTTGACAGTAAATGAGGAGGTCCCAAGTCAGTTTGCAAAGATCTGGAGATCTGATTCCTCCCTGTAGATTTAAGTATGAGATTGCGGTTGAATTGTCTGACATCACTGTCACGTCTATTCCTCGCAGTAAGGATTCCCAAGTCTGAATTGCTCTTTGAACTGCTGTCAGCTCCAGAACGTTTATGTGTAGTGTCTTTTCTGCCTTGGACCATTGTCCTGCCAGGGACTTGGCTCCCCAAACAGCTCCCCAACCAAAAGTGGACGTGTCTGTTGTGATCATGACCTGTGGTCTGATTTGAGAGAACGGACAGCCTTGAAGGAGATTTTCCCCGAGACATCCACCATTCTAGGAAAGGGCATAGATTGGGTTCTAGAGGAATTCTCGAGGTTAGAGGATGAATGTCCAGTTTGAAGAAACGAAGAACGTGAAATTGGATCGGACGCATCCTGAGACGACGGGAGGATCTCAACCAGGCTGGCCATGAGGCCTAGAAGCTGGGGCCATTTCCTTGTTTGACAGGATTTCCTTGAAAGTATCTCCCCGCAAACTAAGTTTCGAGTTTCTATCCTTTGAGCCGTAGGGAAGGCATGACCGAGACGGAAGTTGAGAGAAGCGCCCAGATAAGTCACCTCCTGAGATGGAGTTACATAGGATTTCTCCCAATTGATCACCCAGCGGAGATCTTGAAGGGTGTGAATGACAAAGTCTGTATCCCTGGCTGCTTGTTCTTTGGAATTTTCCGGATCTAACAGTCATCCAGGTATGCAAAAAGAAGAATCCGTTGTCGTCTTAGGAAGGCCAACACTGCTCTTGAGACCCTAGTAAACACCCTCGGAATGGTCCCTAGACCAAAAGGAAAGGCTCTGAAACTGTAATCCACTCCCTTGTATCTGAAGGCCAGGTATCTCTGGTAGAGAGGATGAATCGGGATATGTAGGTACGCGTCCTTCAAATCTATCGATGTTGCCCACATTCCTCTTTGGAGAGTCAGAATGATTGCCGATAGAGTTTCCATCCGGAATCTTTTTGTTGAGATATAAGATTTGTTCAGAAGTTTTTAGGTTCAGAATTGGTCTCCACAGGTTGGGCTTTTTTGGAGCCAGGAAAAAGTTGGAATGGAGAAGGTTGTGGCTCTGGGAAGGATGAACGACGTACACTGCTTGTTTGTTTACAAGGCCAAGGATTTCTGACTCGAGTGCTAGTCTCTTGTCTGGGTCTCTCGGGATAGGAGTTGATCTCATCAGGCCTGACCTCGGGGGAAGTGACGAAAACTCTATTTGGTATCCTGAAGATATTACATTCATAACCCAACTGTCTGGCTCTATTCTCTTCCAGTTCTGACTGAACAAAGCAAGTCTCCCCCCACTGCCGGAAGAGAAGCAGTGAAGTGGGCACCCTTAGGGCTTCGTAAAGCCTCACCCCCTACTCGCACGTGAAGACCAGAAATTCCCCCTAGAAGCCCGATGGGCAACTAGCATTGAGGCTGGGGGCATCTCAGTTGTCTAGAACTACTACCTGATGGTGGGAGGGGTCTCCTCAAAGAGGTTGAGGTAGAGAGACCTTGACCGCAGCGTAGAGGTTGAGACAGTTAGACAGTTTGCTTAGGCAATCGAAAAGTCTGGAAACGACTAGTGTTCAAATTACCCATGTCCAACTTTAGGAGGTTCTCCTTCGTTTTAACTTCTGAATGTAATTGTGAGTCAAATTGGCCTCCAAAAAGGTCTCACCTGACACGGGAAGCTGTCTGAAACGGCTCCTGACATCCCTCTCTGGTAAACATAAGGCATTTATAATTACATCTCTCTGATCCACAACGGCTTTGGTAGATACTCTAGCGAATTGGTTGTAAACTGTCCGGGAGATCGGGCCTAGAAGACTAACCAAAGTTGCAATGTCCTTTCTAGAGACCTCCAATGCACCAGATTGTCTAAAGGACTTAGTTAGTATTTCAGCAATAAGGAGCAAGGTTGACGAAAACTTCATGCCAACTCGGGCTGCCGCATTTAGTAATTTGAGGGATGTAAGGTTTCATCTGTTGGAAGGAGATCTAAAGTTCCCCGCAGAATTGAGAGAGCCAACGGAGCGAAGGTAATCGTTAGCTGCTTGTGGGGTGACTGGGGTTCTAAATAAAGTAAGCCAATCCTTCTCCTCCACTCTAAACGAGGCACACTGAGCTTTAGAGTAAGCGGTCCACTTGTATGAAGTAGCTGAAGCCCCCGCTCTGTAGCGATCCTCACACTCTGCGTCAACTGGCATGGCAACTTTAGAGTTCTGAGACGGTTTATTCAAAGATAATTTGGATTTGGATGGAGGATCCTTAGATACCAGGACCTCATAACCAAGTTGATTTCTAACAATGGATACAGCTCTAGCAAACACTTCCAAAGGAATGTCAGTTCTGTATAAGCTCCTCCTCCGAACCAGAAGCCGAATTCTCATTTTCCGAAGGAGGCTGATCAACTACAGATAAAATGTCTATGGCCTCCCGATTGTCTATACTAGGATCTACTTCAGAACCCGATCAGAGGAGTCTCCAGGGGAAATTGAAAGAGGAGGAAGAATGATGCTGACGACGGTGTTTTGGAGAATTTTAGATACAAATATAATATACTTTAATACAGAAGGTTGTAGCCAGTAAGTTATGACTGGTCTTGGTTGGGTCTCCAATCCCAGTGTTCAATATCCTCCGTGTTGTGCCTGTCCCGTACCTTGGCAGATCTGTAAAGTTAAGCAAAACATAATTCCAGTTAGCATGCAGTTGTGGCTAGGATGATATGCACATGTGCTGGGATTTATTTATGTAGGAAGCTGAAGATAGACAGCTGTATTGGCTACTGCTGTTGGTTAGTTATTACGTAAAGACCTACATGTAAGTCTACACCAAGACCGACCGTGAATGTGGTGGATAGTGAGTCAGCAACCCTAGTTACATCGGTCCCTAAGTTGAAGTAGGCTGTTGAGTAGAGGCAATCGAAAATGAGTGAGTCCAGCTCTGCCAGTGAGGTGAATTGACCGCCGTAAGTTTGCTGCTCTGGCAGAAGTGAAATGCTGCCGGTGATGCCTTGCCCGGGGTTGCACTGCCGGCATTAAGCTGCACCCCAATATGCTGACCGTGGCAGTTGTAAATGCTGCAACCGTTGAAGTGCATTGCCTACCAGAGATTACTGCAATCTGTAATGCTGCATGGCTAGGCCTAGGTCTAGATATTAAGCTAATAAGCTAGCCTATGTGGTTAACGAGTAAAGCCTAAGTTACAGTTAGTTACTTGTTATGATGGTATATGTAAGGCCTATACACACGCAATGACTTGTTATTCTCGTGCACCTTGTGGTGCTAAACAATGCAAGTGAACGTGTTTAGATGAAATAAGGCCAAAGCAATAAGTTCCGATAACTTTAGTAAAATGGAAGAGATAACTGTAATATAATATTATCTGCAATGCTAAGTACCCTGCGGTACCTGTTGTACTCTCTGCAAGATTATGCCGTCTCCATATTTGCTGGTAAGATGTGGAGAAGTCAGGCCCACTGCTGTAGGAAATCCAGCGCTGCATTGTAGTACAGTAAGACTGCAGAACTCGTAGTGCCCGCAAGTAGAGTGTGGGCTGGATATACTGCTAACAGCAGTACTTCAGAGTGGCCTATAATTAACATAATATATGCAGGTATGCTCAGGCTGGTGTGGTCTGTAGCAGAAGAGTCCATTCTGGAATGAGGTTGCTACAGTGTCTCCTTTTGTGGCCTTTCCTCAATCTAGATCTAGACCTGCTACGTCTAGGTTGGGAAGGCTGGTCAGAAAAACCTTCAAAGTCTCTCTGTTCTAGAGAAGCAGAGTCCGACGCCAAAAGTAAGTCCCGAATAGCATCCACTGGTTCTCCATGAGACAGAAATTGAACTGCAACAAGGCCAGATTGATTTGATTGAGGCTCGCGGTCAATGACCTCCGTTGTAACTGAAAGCTCTTGTGGATGAACCTGAACCATTGTGTGAGTAGACGAACCCAGCTAAATGGATTCAGTGGAGCGTGAAGGCAGGATGGAGGTAGGATCCGATGATTGAGAAATCTTGTCAGCAGGCATCGTTGTGGTAGAGAGAGGTTCCGAAGTGAGATGAGAGGAATGGCTCGGAGAATGAGCCTGCAAATGAGCTTGCGCTCTTGACTGACTGGAGGAAGGCCCGCCTATTATGTCCGTTAACACAGAGGTTGCTCGGGTGTGTCTGTTAACAGATGTAGCACCCTCCTTATCATTAGCCCTTTTCCTGGCTGCAGAATCCTTAACTTCCTTTGTCTTAGAGCCAGAGGAATTCTTTTTGGCTTGTCTCTTGTCACGATCACTTTTGAACTTGACAAGTGTGGTCCACTCATCTTTCCATTCTCTGCAAACACTACAGGTGGAATTCTCTGAACAAGAACGGCAGTCAATACAAAGATCATGAAGATCCCACTTCGCAATTCCGCCTTTACACGTACGGCATCTAGAGGAATTAGACTGCATACTCTGAAAGAACAACTGGTCAAGGAGAACAAAACAAGAGCAACGCCAGCTCAGGCTGGAAATCAATAAAGCAAACGGCTTAAGGTCGTCCCGAGCAAAGCTCTCACCGCTCAAAGAGCTACAGTCAACAGACCGTAAGACGACAGAACAATAACAATAGCTAACCCCGAAGGGTTGTATGAAGAAGCAAATGAATGCTCCATGTAGACTGGGAGTGTAAGAAAACTGTATGAGTGTGTGTGTGTGTGGGGAGGGGGGGAATGATGTCAGGGATGACATCATCTGCCTCAAAGAAACCAGAAGTCTCAGAAAACCCCCCAGCTAACCTAGAAGGGAATTGTAGGAGGGGTGGAGAACAAGTCCAAAAGACGGACTTGAAAGGGCAGGATGAGCGTCCAAACGAACGACAGAAACGGACCACCTGAAAGAGATACAAAATGACGTAATAGAATTTCGCGGAACTTGTACCCATGCAAAACAAAAAAGGGTGACCAAGAGGACAGGACCCGCAAAGGGCAGGAAAACTAAAAGGCCCCGAAAAACACCCCCAAAAAAAGGATACTCAACAAAAAGCTTCTCGAAGGGCATCAGAAAAGGCCTGCTAGTAGTAATAGTCAGAAAAACCGTCCCCCACTGTGGTCCGAAGGTTGGAAAACGGCAGGAGAAAAACCAAGGCCAAAGTTGCATTTAAGCCCATCTGGTGGTGAGCAAGAAGAGGACCTGGGAGGTTGGCCTCCTTTGGAGGGTGCCCTCCTTAGCCACTGTGCTAATTGTTTACCAGGGTTTAGTTGTGGGTAAGTGGGGATTACATAGGTAAATTGGAGGTAAGACAAGGGCGATGTAGATTAAGGAATGTTTCAAACAGAACAAGAAAGGCAGATTGCAAGGCAAAGCCAGTCAATTGTATCTTCTTTGATACAAAAGCAGCACCCGGTTCACTTTGGTTTGCAAGAAATTGAAGCTCTCTTGTCATTCATTTTGTGAATTGTCTTGTGTTCTTGAAGTTCATGCTAATATATTTAATGCCTGGCATCCTGCTTTGAAGGCTGTATTATAATGTTACGAGTAATGCCACTTCTGTTAAAGAAGTAACTGCTGGCATGTACATTTCTCTGTGTAAGCATTGTATTAGTTGCCTTTGGGACCCCTCATCTCTTCCCATATACAAATCAAGTAACACTTCAGTATTTGCATTCAAAATTACAGATCACCCTTTCAATTTTTTATGAGACTTTGTTAGGTATTACACGCTGTTGATGCATCTGAAATGTCTTGGCTATACTTGCTATTCTTCCTCCTGTAGATCTAAAGATATTGCAACCAGGAAGAGGTATGTCGCTCTCGTTGAAAGTGTCAGGGAAAATGGTGGAGATGTCAAGCTGTTTTCAAGTTTACATGTCTCAGGTGAACGTGAGTATCGTCCCATTGATAAATTCAATGGCTTTCATGGTTTTTGTTGATTGCCACTTTGTACTTCTTTAGCTTCAAGTCATGCTTTTATGCTTGGAGGGGGCTCTTCTGTTTTGTTAGTGGTGAGGGAAAGTGCCTTCAAATGTTGGATAGAGATATACCATCCTGTATACATTGGATATGTATACCATCAGATAAGACAGATTAACCATTAGAAAAACAGATATCACATACTATTATCAAAGAATGTTACTGTTAAATAGGATGTCAGAAGGGGAGGCCCACAAGATCAAAGGTCAAGTAGACAATCAATTCCGTAGACTGGATTGCTTTATCATTTATAGAGTAAGGCAAGTTACAGGAGCTGACCTCTGCTCTACTAGACCTTTAGACTAGCTGACCTTTGATCTAGTGGGCCCTGCTCCTTTGAGGTTCCACTAGATTTATAGATATGTCATTAAATAAACCATCAGCTGAACAGATACACCTTTGTATTGCAGATTTACACTCAGATGGATGCATCATTTATTAGAATGTTTAAGCAGATAGATTAGATACACCATCAGATAATTAGTAGCATCTATAAGTACTGTACCACCCCAGCAATCACTACTCAGATATGACTTGATTTTTGTTTTTGCAGAACTAAATCAGTTGACTGGGGTCTGTGCTATTTTAAGGTTCCCAATGCCAGACATAGAGGATGACGATGATGATGACTCAAGCTCAGATGAAGGTTAAACTTGCTTCTTGTGAGTCAAGATGGAGAGCTATAAAAGTTTAATGGAAGCTACATTCACAGTCATGAAATATTGATGTGCAATTATTGAGATATGAATGATATTCCATTACAAACCTTGTCATGCTTTGATCCATTGTACCATCTGAGGATAGCAATGTATTGCTGACAGTGTTAAACTGTAAAACAGGAAACTATTGCTTTGATGTATGTGAATGAAAAGGTGGTAGCAAAGCTTTATAATTGTCTTTATTTTATCCACCCTTCTCTTTTACTGTTTGCTCTACCCATCTTTTTCTCTGAACACATCTTGGCTTCTCACTACATCCATAGGATGCAGTCCAGCTTACATGCCCTGCCCATTGTGATTATTAAGTAGCACTAGCCAGTGTGTGCAAGTTATAGACATCAATATTGTGAATGTTTACCATTCAGGACCTTAGGTTTAAGGGTGAGGCTAGTCTTACTGGAAACCTCCTCACCTCCCAAAAAGGTCGTTGTGCTCCCACCAAATTTCCACACCTTTGGTTTCAGTCACCATCCTTAATGATGAATTCATGGAAGCCTTCCTCCAAATGTTAAAATCTCCTTGGAAACTGGAGTAGATGGCTGTGAACATGTGAAGGACATGGTCTCCTTCCTTTTTGCCCTGCCCCAACCCTGCAGAAGAAATTTGGTTTGTAAACCCCTCTTTGCCACAGAGTGGAAGTGCTCTCAGCTGAGGCTTTTATGACTATTCAATATTTCCTTTTAGTTTTGGCATCAAAATAACTGATCTTTTCAGTTCCACATAGGACTTCTTCTGGCTTCTGCATTGGATTTGACAACAAACATTTTTTGAACCCTGTACAGTTCTGCTTCCCCATCCCCCCTTCTCTGGTTTCCTTTTTTTGTAGAAAAAGAAAGATGGAGAAGAATATATCATATAAAACGTAGTCACACCTTTTGTTTGGTGCTGTAAGAGTGAAACAAGAGAATGATATGGATGTGTGTAAATTTGACAAAAAAAAAGTCCTGGGAGATATTAAAATAAAATTTATGAACTCCTCCTACACAATTCAAACCAGATTTTGCTTGAAAGAAAACTAGAAGAGATTTCAAAAACAGAAGGTGAAAACAATGATCTTTTCATTTTCTTTTTATTTTTGACATTTTACTACTTCACTAGAAGTTGAGAGATTTCAAAAGTCTATTAAAATAATAAAATGACTATTGTTAAACATTGTCATCCTTCATTGTTAACACATGAAATGAACTCATGCTTTTATTCTTTAGAGTACAGGGCTCGAAAATAAACTGGCGCTCTGGCGCAAAAGCGCCAGAGACCGCTGCAACTGTGACAGAAAAATGGAAAAGTGAGTGTTCGTCTGGCGCTAAAATTAGCGCCAGATGCATGAGGCAATAGAATTTATGAACTCCTGTGCCCCCCCCCCCCACACACCTTCTCCACATTCAAGGTGCCACTGAGGTCAATCTAAACTTGCCATGGGCTATACATGCACCCAGTCCGGCCCCTTCCAAGTTTTTCAGAGATGGAGTGACCACACCATGCTTAGAACTGTGCCTTGTGTTACACCAAAAATGCTCTTTGTCTTTCCTGCCTCTGTTATTTTGAATTTCTTTTACTAAATGAAATGCACACGTAACATTCGGGAGACGATCAGAGAATGTTACATGCAGGGAACAGTGGTTTCTTTGAAAAATTGAAAACAGCTCCAGACAATTGGAAAATAGCTCCTGTAAAGCTTCAAAATAAAGGTCATCAGAAGCTGTTTTTAGCTCCTGAGAGGAAAAGCTTATTTTCGAGCCCGGAGTACATACGTATATTATATCCCTTGAAGGAATGATGTGATAACGATAATGTTTGTGCTCCCACAGTCTATCCAGAAACACCCTCCATTGATATTTTACCTAGTACTGTTCTGTTGACCAGCATTCACATGTTATAAACTGAAACAAGATATACTTTCAATTAATATGAATTAAAAGCTTTCTCATCAATTTAATGAGTTGAATGCTTTCTGAAGTGTTTGCAATACTTCCCATAATCTAATATTTTGCTTAAACATGTATTTTGAATGATACCATACCCAGGGAATCACTTAAGTCTGGTACCGTGATAAATCTTGCATACTTCTTCACCATGCATGTAATCAGTATTACACCATATCATATGTTATACACTACCTACAACCTCTTCTTATACTGTATCATGGTACACCACAAGGTTGAACAGAGAAGCAGCATGTGACTTAAATAACTTTTTAAGTTTATTGGTTTGAGAGAATAAAATGCAATGTCACTCAAATTAATCTTGTTCATATATTTTATGTTATTTTTTACGGTACATGGAAGGCATGTATACTTATAGGTATCATCTGGTCAAGAAGGTTTGTTTCCAAACAGTGCAACTTTTGCAAAGTACAGATCCCCATGGCCTGGAAAAGTCATGGAAGTTTCTTCTACTCTACAGGTCAAGAAAGGTCATGGAATTTTGTTGAAAAGACCAAAATAACTGCACAATGTGTAGTTTTACCTCACATTTCCATACTGAAGAGAATGTGTATTGACGGATAAGATCATGGAATTTTATCATTTTTTTTCCATTGGCCTAGGAACTGGCTCTTAGCCATTAAAGGGAGAGGATGAACAATTTTGACTGCTGTCTTGGGGAATGGTCCCCTCCCCTTTTGGTTAATTTTTGAATATGTGATGCTCCTTAGATGCGTTTTGATGCTCCATTTTGTGTAGTTTTGAGGAATGCTGATTGAAAAGTTATTACTGACCTTAACCTGTCCAGTTTCATTAAAATTTGCTCTTGATCTAAAGTTTGATATCAATAGGACAATTACAGTACATCAAAGGTACCTCTTTTCAAAACAGGGCCCTGATCTATCCCTGTGATTATATTCAGACATACATTTATTCATCTTCCTGCTAACATTCTAAAACTTAAAGCAGTCTTCAGTTAAAAGTTACTACAAAGCTAAGTTGTACAGTATTGTTGCAAGTCACTTCCTCCACATAAATCTTTGAAATGCCACCAGCTGCAACATCCAGTACACTTCTGACAAGTGGGGTTGCACCTACATTAATGTACCATAAATATGACAGGGATCCTCTCATTCTGAATCTGTGAAAATGTCTAAGCTGTGGCAATTTATGTCACATTCCCACTTGTGGCTTTTCCAGGATAACCAATCTTCATCATTCAGTAGAGTGCGATGACATGTCAGTATCACAGAACTGCACCACAAACAGGACTGGTTACTACAGAAACCTCCTAGGACAATAATTCCTCTAGTAGCCCTCAGCGATGCAACCTGTATACTTCATCACAGATGTCACTGGCCTCATCTAATTGTCCAGTATTTCATCTTGTCTGGCAAGCAATGAAATCTGCTACCGCCTCCATCTTAAAGAGAGGCAAAAAAAAGAAAAAAAAAAACAAATGTATCTCTTAGTATGAAAGATACCAAACTGCATGTCTTGTTGATTTTTGATGGGTATTATGGTATATGAACCTTCTTCAGCAGAACAGAAATAACTTGACATACTTTCACATTTACAAACAAGTTAAAACCGTATTTGTTTGATGGCTTTAAAGAACAGGAACTGTTTGAGTAGCCTACATATATCTGTTACACAAAGTTAAGTCCACAATCTTAATGCCCCACAAGTGGCCTCACTACAATAGTTACAAACATTTTGGAAACAAACATTCACCTCATAACAAAATGTTGTCAAAGGTTTCCTCACTACAACAGTTATGAAAGTTTTAGAATAACAAACATTCAAATCATAACTAATACTACTGCAAGTTTGATTTTCAAACCTGTAAAGCTCCATGCAACCTGTCTGAGAACTGTTCTTCAAGGAATTAAAGGAACAAAAGCTGAGCATTTATCTAAGTTAACCAGCTCACACAAAAATAAGGTACATTCTGGCAAAATTACTCACAATTTAAGGACTTTATCCTTTCCCCCACTTGCCACTCTTTGTCCATCAGGACTCCAGTCTACAGCATACACTTCATCTGCATGACCTGGGAGGTCTAGCATCAGTTTGCCCTTCTTTACATCCCAGACCTTCAGGGTACTGTCAGAACTCCCACTGCAAAGGATACGACTGTCTGCTGCCCAGGATACCTGTAAGTGTTCATACGTAAAGAAAAAAATGAGATGAGTACTTGTGTACACCAGAAATATAAAGTAAATAAGGCACGCTAATACCACCTGTTCTAGTGCTTATAGTCATGGAAAGCATTGAGAAAATTTTAGAAGTTTTGCTTAGATTTCTTCGATGAAGAATTCTAACTTAGGAATTCTGACTTTATAATTGTATTAAAAAGAAGGACATGAATTGACTATTACACAGAAGCTATGCAGTGTATGCATTGAGCCCCTTTGATGTGTTTTTGAAACAGTGGTTTGCCAACTGGGCTCAATAGAAATCATTCCAAAACATAAATTACAGAGGATTGTGGGAGACAGTTTGGGTATGCAACGTTTTTGGCCACAGTAAAATGCAGCTGACGAAAACAACACTCACCAAAACACTATCCCACAATCCTTTGCAACTGCTACTTAGAAAAGGGTCTACAATATTCAGGGCTATAGGGGTTTACTGCTATATGATCACAGATGTGGGTTAAATTTGAAATGATGGTACTGTAACTCAATGAATTATTGCAGAGAGGATATACTAATGTTGGTCAACCATTCTTTCCTAAGGACTGGCTGCCTTTCTGGTATTTCTACTGCAGGTTTATAAAAAGTTTCTCAGTGTGTTTAAAGAAGCCCTCCCATCAGCCCAAAACATTTTGTAATATCCAAGAATTTGAAATCACTCTTGGTGCTTACACTATGACAGACTTAAGCAGGTAAATGAAATGAGAAATACACTGCACAGATATTATGAAATGAGGGACACACAGTTCTATATTCAGCTGAACTTGGCCTTTGGCTATTAACCTACAAGTCCTTGGTGAGTGAGGTACCGAAACAGTTACATTTTTTGAATTGAAGGAGAGCTACAAAGCAGGCCCAATTGGGAGAAATTTGACTTCCTGGGAAGAGTAAAAATTGAGCCTTGACCATTTTACTGAAACTGATACACATGCAACAAATGACCTGCTTACTATGAAAAAGTTTCTTAATTACTTCCTCTATCAAACCACAATTCATATCATTAAATCATCTTCTGATTTTCATAAAACTGCATATTTTTCAAAGCCATGGAAAACCACATTGTTACTGTTAGACACTTTACAACTTTTTTTCCCTCATATAAATGTTTTTCCACTTTGCAGTATTATTCAGAAAATAAATACATTACCTGATAAACTCTGTTGACATGTCCTCTCAGAGATGCTATAAATCTGAAACAAGGAAAAAAAGACCAACAATTCCTAGAAGTAACTGATAATTGGAGAGAAACATATCACATGTCAAGTCTAGCAATACTAAACCTAACAACTAAGTATCAAACATATCACAGAAACCTCAATCTAGTGTTCCCTTCCCAGTTTTTGAAATTCTGACTTTCTCTTGCAGGACCTGAAAATTATCTCCACTAGTTTCCAAACCATTGACCTACCAAATCCTGAAAACATTAGATCTACTTACTTTCCTGTTCTTCCATCCCAAAGTTTCACTGATTTATCAAAAGATGCGCTGGCAATTAACCTGGTGTCTGGAGAGAATACCACCTCGTTTATCACCTGTTGATGTCCCGTCATCCTTGCAACAGATTTCTTTTCCGTTTCCGGATGCCAGAGGAAGAGAGTAAAGTCATCTGAGCCTGATATGAGCCTTTCTGGTTCATTTCCCTTCATGGACAAAACAGAAATTATATTATCACAGAAACATATCACAAAAGGTTCAAAACAGCTTTTACAAACTGATCATGGCTACTATTTTCTGTGGTAGGATGGGCATCCTTGTTTTCATACATACATGCAAGCATATACCGTGTTCATTTAGGTTTCAGAGAGCTATACAAGCTTGTCTTATATGTTTCTCTTTTCTATGATAAGATGGAGATCCCTTTTTTCACACATAAATTCCAACAAACACACACACACAAATATAAAAAATAAATGAAATAAAAAAAATAAATAAAATTTTAAATGCAGGCTTAATGTTGCATGTAGTGAACACAAATAGTGAGGATGCACTACACTGTATGAGGCTGCATTATGTCAATTATCAAAGGAAAGTTTCAAAAATTCACTTATAAAAGCTTTGTAAGTGATATCTTCTGATGTATTTTTGAAGGCTTTTACTTCATGTTTCAATATTTAAAGGGGCTCATTGAGTTGATATTGAATATTTTGTGACAAGTTTGAAGGAAATAATTGCATGACAATGCTTCTAATTAGCCTTAGGCTAACTTCCTATAGTTACTGAAACGTGAAAAATTGTAGTTTGTATGGGCTTAAGAGCTTTTAGTTTGCAATGCTTGTCCAAGCCCTTGACAGACTAGCCTCTCTGGAAAATACAACATGTATTTACAACTGAAGCCTTGATCACAACAGTTCATTCTTTGTAAGAGGAGTTGAGAGCCTGTCAATCAAGCTGGTATAAGCTTTACTCTCAGTTGTATTTGAACAGGGGTTGCCAATGATTAATACCTAATGGTAAAAAGCATCTGGTCACGAACTTGTAATAAATGATTTTAATCATTAATTATCCCCTAACTGCTGTTTTAGTTATGTGTTAGATGTCTGAATCTCTTAGTTTGACCATTTACCATCAAGATGTGAGTAAAACTCAACAGGTATGATAAAACATCATGAAATTCATGAACCAGCTCAATATTAAAGCCCCTTTAATGCAATGCTGTGAAGGACAAAGAGTAAATGTTACAATGTTCATCACTTTCACTTTATGGAATAAAATGTTTGATTTTTGTTGAAAATAACAAATGACGTATAATACTTCTCTGAACTGTCTATCACCAGAATTTACATTAGCGGGCAAAGAACAATGAGAACCAATGTTAAAAATATAATACCTTAACAGTTTCATATCTTGTTTTGGCCATTTTGGAGAGTTCTTCATCTGAAATAACAACGAAAGTTCAAAATTACACAAAAAACAGACAAAATTATCTAAGACATGTCACTGACAGTACATCACATAAATCACCTCTTAGTGGGAAGAAACAATACAAAAAACAAAAATGCTTACTAAAAAGAAACAACTGTCACAACACCCTGACTATGCAAGGCTCATATTAATACAAAAGTCCTACCTAAGACACCCTATTTAATGAACAAAAACTGTTACTGAAGGAAGAAAAAAATGAAAATACACCAATACCACCAATACCTCCATATCAAATGTAAAAGGTATTACACATCAACATTATGAGGGTTCATTCACAACTGATGTTAAATTTTCCAGGAGTTATCAAGAACTTTTGTAGGCCATATATTTTTTCATCCAGTTTGAAACAAAGGTCTTGAGCTTTTGGGCAAGTTAGTAAAATTTTTCCTCTTTCAAGGAATTACCCAGAATATGACATATTTCAGGGAAATATCTACAATTTTTGACAATGTCAGGAAATTGTTTGCTTAATAACAAGGGGCAGATCCTGCTATATGCCTTACAGTAATTATGCCCAAGAGACATTATCAACAGTCAATTTGAGAACTCCAGGAAATGCCCAGGAAATTGGGAGAAGATCATTTTTAAAATGAAGAAAGACTGAGAATGTTGTGCATTTAAACTGTTTTTTGAATAACTCTTTCAGCACTGATATTAAAGGAGAGTAATTCTAATGACAGCTTTAATTAAATCCCAAACATCTTACCAGACTCAGTTCTTGCTTTGTATACCACAGATGCATTAGCAGGATCAAATGCGCCTGTCCTGATGACATAATCTGTACTTAGAGCCATCGTATTAACCCAATGAGCATGGCCTTGCAATGTTCTGCACAAGACTCCCTGTAAACAGCAAATGACAACAAAAGTCACAAAACACTGAAATCAAAAGCTTATGCAAGTAGATCAAGCACAGGCTCAAGCACTCAAAGGGTCTGAAGACACAGCCAACACCCCACTAAAATTTTCAAACAAAATTCAGAATTCAAAAGTGCTTGAAACATCTGTTCCAAGGAATGCCTTCAGGAGTGAACTTCACTTTTTCCAGGATTTTTTTTTTTTTCTGTGCACAGACCAAACACCATGTTTTTGACAGTGAAAACACTCTGTTAGAAAACAAAATACCACTTGAGCAAAGCCTTTGGCTACAGTTTGTTCACTGCTGAAGGACAACTCCACACTGAACCAACACACAACTTTTAAAGACACACCCATTTCCCTGTGAGTTATATAACATGTACATCAGATGGTACAAGCTTACCAGTAGACTAGAGGAGTACTTCCACAAAGAACCCAATAAAACTTCAGTATACCTACATAACTTTTGTTCTAAGCTGTAAACAAATAAAGCAAACTGTACAACTCCACATTGCCATGCTCCAACTTACATCCTCAGCCCTCCAGACTTTGATGGTCCTGTCTTGAGATGAGGAGTATATAAGACCTGTGCCACCCCATTTGACACACGTGACACTTTGTAAATGACCAGCTAGAGTTCTCATGCATTGTCCCAGGACTGTGTCCCAAATCTTCAAAGTACCATCCTAGAATGTAATTCAGTACAAAATAATATTATACACAAAATAAATATCAGTAGACTGGTGGATAATTAAGCCGACTCAAAGCATAATTTCCATCATCTCTGTTTATAAAAAGTTTTGATGAACCTTTACTCAACAATATTAAGGAAAATTACTACCTAAATATTGCAGAGATAACACCAACAGTGTTGTTGGCAAACATCTTGTCAAGGTGAAAAAAGTAACCTTCTGTAAGTTTCAGGTGTTACAAAACAACCATCATATTTGGGTATGTGCTATTAGGCAACTGAAAAATGAGCTTCATTTTGCAAGTGTGTTTTATGTCAAAACTTGGTATTTTTATTTAGATCAAAAGCTTTTGTATGGAATAATTCAAAGAACACTGTCCCCAATTAATTGTAAATCTCCGAACAAAATTTGATCTTTAGCCCCTCCAAAAATCTCCACAGTGTTTGCACCACCTTGGACACTTACACACTGCAACAAACACTATAGCAGCTTGCACATGAGAAACTTTCCTCCATTACATTTAGGTAGCAAATTTTAGCTCTCCTAGTCCTCATCTCACTGTAACTTTATCTCTTTTGCAAATACACGAAGCTCATTGGACTGTGAGAGTTTATTTACAAACAGAAAGGAGGTTCTACTTGCTGAGTCAACTGTATTGTTAGTTACACAAACAGAACAGCAGCTCAACAGCCTGACTGAGGTGTGGGAGGATGTGAACTGTTTGCTGAGTTAGTCAACTGGAAACACCAGCCCAGGCAGGCAATCAATGGGTGTTTGGGAGCTACTAAAATCTAATGGGGAGAAGTTCAGCATGTCCCCTTTTCAAACAATTTACTTTACACACACTTGTAAATGGAGAATCGGAGTGATCTGCACACATCATTGACAAATTATAGTGACATATCATTAGATGCATAGTTTGTATTTGCCCATCTTTCATGTCAAACAAAGAAAGGTGACAAATTCAACATTTTAGGGAAAGGGATGTTATTGTATATGTATTTTAAGATGATGAGAGTATTACTTTAATAAAGGCAGTGGCAAATTTACAGTGCTTTGAATATTAAGCATTTACAAATAAAATCATTTCCAGCAAACAACAACAAAAGTAACAATTTCAACAACAACAAAAATTATAATGGCAATATGTAATACACACATCCACAATGAACAGTCATGGTGTATGCAAAGCTCACAGGAAACAGAAAATAGTACAAAATAAAAAAAGTACCTTAACTGCAACAACTACAAAATCACTGCGAGTGCAACAAACCGGAGAGGAACAGACATCAATCAGCAATCAATATTACGAAAACATCACCTTACCTTTGAAGATGAAACAAGCCTCCTACAGCTGGCATTCAGGTGCCATGGTTCCCATGACAACCATGTGATCCATTGCTTATGACCAACCAGAGCCTTTCCCATTTGTTTGCCAGTGGCTGGATCCCAAATGCAAATCTACAACAGTGAAACAGAAAAAGTTCTTAAATATCTAAAATATGTGTTACCTAACTCATCAAGGCTAAGTCCAAATCTTACTCAAGATAGTATTAACACTTTGCAGTTTGATAATCTACTGGGTTGGACGAAATAAAGACCTACAACGACTGGCTTTGCACTGGCTAACCACTCTGAGGCCAGTTAGGCAGTTGGACAGAGCAACACAAATCAAGTGCCCCAGACAGACAAGTGAGCATAAAATACATTTCTTAGCCCCATCTGAAATTGAGGTATTCCATTTCTGGGTGCCACAGTAATAATAATGATAACTGTGATATGGAGTCAGATAATGACACTAACATTATAGGCATGTTTGTCAAAACTCTCAATCGGGAAGCCTTGTCACATGTCATCTCATCAAGACTTGAAGTCAAGTAGAGAAACCAAATATATCAATATTACTCCTAAATGATACAAACAGACAAAGTAGAGTAACAATTTTTATTAGCTAATCAGGTAGTCCAAATCTTTTGAAATATTTTATATGTAACTCACTGTGTGGGTTTACCATGAAGCTCATCACACACAGGTAGGTATACATGTATATATAATATACCATTACCTGACTTTTCTTACAGCCTGATGCCAGTTTCTTTTCATCTGGTGACCAGGCAATACATAAAACCCAATGTTTGTGTCCTGTGAAGGAAGAAACATGACCAGTGACAAAAAATGCAAAAAAGCAATATGTGAATTGGTAATGACAATGGCATAAAAACTGTTAAGAAACTTTGCAAACAACCTTAATGTAGGTTTTAGACTTTCAACGATTCCCCAACTTTCTTAGCATCACAAATATGTAAGAATCATACAACATATTTGTGCTATGTCTTCTTGACTCAATAGTACAGAGTTTTCCATTTCAGGACGGTACATCAAGAGGGAGGTATGTGGAGTGAAAAACTGGACAGCAAATGCCGGTATTAAGGCAAAGACTCCTCCATTGGTCCAAATACTCCCACAAGTTACCAAAATTTAGAAAATGTGCTTTGTCAGAACTTTTTTGCTAATGATAATCTTTAACATGTCCACTAGAAAAATTTACATTCTCCAAGATAACTTTTACTTTTGTTATCTTTTTAGGCACAATGTTTCTATTGTAACTGTTGGACAAACAAGGTGTTGCTACTGTAACTTGTGGACGGACAAAATTCATAATTATTATCCCATAAATGTCTGAAATTTCCAGATTATTTTTCATAACAGTTAATAAATTTGCAATAATCCAGTAACACTTTGCAAACAGACCTTATAAAAAGTATGAAAATAACAAAAGAACCCATCTTCAGATTAATATTTGTGAAACTTATAGGTGTTGCTATTGTAACTCTTGGACGGACAAAAAATGATGGAACAGGTTTGCATGAACAATGTTATTTTGCTGTTGCATGCACAAATACAAGTTTGAAAAGGCATAGTTTCAGCAGGACTACACTCATGCTGTACAGTACTTTACCTTCATTTTTCCCGGGCCCCAGTGCTTATTTTACTATACTAAAGTACCAAAATACTGCAACTTACCATGTTGCATTGATATAGTGTAGAGTTACAATAGCAACTTTATGTCTACCTTTATTACTCTATTCACTAAAAGGAAAAACATTTCCCAAATTTCATTTCTGTATCAGATAAGTATCATTGGTAAAACATATTAGCATTATACAAATTATAAAATTGTATGATGTATGCCTCAACATTGATGATAATTCAATTTGGACGGACAATGCAGCACTGTTGTTGCTACTGTAACTTGTCCGTCCAAAACTGATAGTCTTATATACAATATTTGGACATGAATGGCAATTATTTTTTTGTTCATATGGCAACATATATGACCTAAATGTTATTCCCAAAGCAATAAGAAAGGATTAAAATGTTTCAAGTGCGACTAGTACAGGATTGTTTGTTGCTACTGTAACTTGTTGCTATTGTAACTACTTGGGGACGGACATCACTTAAGTTCAGTTTTATAGCTGTAAGGTATAGAGCAAAGCTGTTTTTCTCTGCCAAGCTACTGAACATTAGGTAAGATGTGCAGTGATATAAAGATATTCAACTGAAGTACTGTATCTGAAGAATAATAGATAACATAAATTGTTGCTATTGTAACACCCAAAGGGGACGGACGTTACAATAGCAACATTTGGTCTAGCATATTTTAATGAACAAGTTCACAGCATTTGAGATCTGTTGGTTGTTAGTGAATATTTCACTCCTAGTTTAAAACCAAACATGAGTAATCATTATAGATCACAATATTTGGGAATTATCACAACTTTTAATTTTTCCATTTAGGGGATGGACACTAATACCAAAAATTAAGCACTTAAATTCGAATAGCCCATACAGACTATAAAATTATTAGACTAATAAATGGTATTAATTGTATTCATTACATGTCCAAATTAATAAATATGATGTATATGCTTGGCAAATTATTTCAATTGTTTTGTTATTCCTTTATTATAACATTAATGTAAGTTATTGGGAGTATTGTTCGTCCCCATTTGCCACATTCTGGTTGCATTTACCACCCTAATTTCAAAATCTTGAAAGGAAATACAAAGAAGTTGTTTTTTCTATCAGAAAGCATGGTGCTGATCAGCATAATATGTTTGCCAAGGTAGCTCTTTCCTTCAAACACATTTTATAGGTACTTATTTTCTAATCCATATTTGGACCCCTTTATTGTGAAACATGCCGTATGCAACTGATCTAATGTTCAGTACAGAAACAGGGTGTTACAAGGTGTTGTCATGGTAATTCCTTATGTTTGCATGTATTTATTTGTGTGATGTTATTTTGCTCCAACAGAATGAACTCGAGTCTTGACTATCAACACTAGTGCATGTTCAGAAAGTGATTTTATGGTTGATTCTGTACTTAACTAAGAAATAAAGGCATCTTGTAGTAAAAACCATTCACCATTCTGTGTATTCTGCCCTTTGTGTAGGAACTTATTCCTGAATTTGATGTTAAACGCTCCTAAAGTCTGAAACTTTTAGCTTGGAATTATACAGATGCAACTGTTTGTAGGTTTGTCACGGTGTTATACAAAGTAGGTAGCAAAGAAGGGCACATGTCTGTTTTTGTTTTGATGTCACTCTACAGTGTGCCCTGTCATCCACAGGATCCAAACGCCTTGCATATCACGGCAGGAAGCTGCATGCGCATGAATTTATCTCTCCCTCCTGTAGCTCTACCATCCTCAAATTGAAAACTCACTAGTGTTAACATTATCTCAGGATAATTGAAAGGAATTGTGAAAGTATGAACTGTAGCTAAAAAATCAGTTGTGATGGAATTCTCTGATAGGATTGGTTAAAAGTACAAGACAGGGTAAGCTGCATTACATATGAATAGGTTTGTCTTGCCAAGAATGCAAAAGGCATTTAAGATTTCTGAGCAATTGCAAAATCTGGAATGCTTTGAGAATACCGTAAATCATCTTAAACCATTGAATACAGTGACTGGATGGATTAATCCCAACAACAGGACTGGATGGAGGCATAACCTTGGAATTGAGGGGCTGAATCTTAAACCATTGAATACAGTGTCTGAATGGATTAATCACAACAACAGGATTAGATAAGGGCATAACCTTGGAATTGAGGGGCTGTTGAAGGATGTCCTAGAAGGACATTCAAACAAGTGAGAAAAAAGAATTGTATAGGTTTAGGTGTGCAACATATCAAAAGTTTAGGGTTCTATTGGATGTGGATTTTGTCAGGTTCTACTGTAAATCCAGCTGGATGAATACCTGCCTGAATGACTTTTCCACTTGTAAAGACAATGTAGAAAACCAAGGGAAAGTGGGGCTGGGGGCATTGGTTCACTATGTGACACTATACGTAAAGTACATCAGTCAGCTAGAATGATTTTTGAGGGTCTGGAGACTCAAAACAACATTTCTGAACCTTTGGAACATCAAAATCCATTATATTGATAGAGGGAGAGTAAATGTTAATTAAAACATATCCCAAATTGTCATATTTTTAAAAAGGACAAACAAACTTGGCACTTTATGTTTCAGACTGCCAACAAAGGGCATTACAAACCATACAATGTCTCTGTGACTATGTTATAATACTGAGATATTATTATAATAATTCAGGCCTTGAAGGGCAGTTGTTTTATGATGCTTAGTGACCAAAAAAGCCTATGGCTTACAAATTACAACTCCAAATCAAGTCCACGGGTTACTGACTCAACCATATGGATCAAATTTGATTTCTTTATGAGAGCAAGTTCAGATGGGAATACTGCAGATTGCTCTTGGATGACAAAAGCACCCATAACCTGGCTGGGGATCAAACCGCAAACCTCTCAGTTGCTAGGTTTAATCATTTCAAATGCTACCCCTTACACAAAAGCCACCTCAGCACCATCCAAAAGTGCCATTTACTTAAAACTCATTAGTTTTTTTCAGGTAACTGAGAATTCCAAAAATTGTATTTACATACATTTTAAAAGACAAAGGATGAAGGAGTTATTTTGCAGTGTAAGTGTAGCATTATCATACATGCTTAACAGTGAACAAACAATAAAGCATTACCTCTGCAAGTATACTCTGGGGTTTCTGTATTTACATCCCAGAATCGCACAGTTGTGTCTCCAGACCCACTGGCCAGGTATCTGTAAATAAAGGCAAAAAGAATCTGAGAGAAAGTTAGATACCACCAATAGAGACAACCCTAAAAATGAATAACGTATGTGATATGATCATTGATGCTTTTCTTCTGTAAATATTAATGCTTTCAGTGAAATATGATGTTTGGTGAACTTGCTAAAATTGTATACTTAAAGAGAATCTTCACATATGTGAAAATGTTGAATAGTAATTCATCTTGTGTCAAATTTCTGTAAGCCCAAAATAGCTGAAAGAACTTGTATAGTGGACTAAATTTAACCTTGTTGTAAGTTGACTGAACAGAACACAGAAATTGCAGTTCTATCCACATAACATATAATCACCACTCTTATGAAATACTGAATTTAAGACCAAGACGACCAATTTTACAAAAAATTGCAGTCACAGACGCGAGTTGTGTGACTTGGACTGGAGTTGCTAATTTTGTGACTAAGTGACTTGACTTGTAGATACTGGCACTGACTTGTGACTTGACTTGAACTTGCGCAAAATGCCTTGTGACTCAACTTGGACTTGCTTGCTAAAAGTGACTTGTCACCACACAAAGCTCATTTAACGACCCCACAAACTTAAAAAGATTCCGTTGACGTATTGGGTGAATCATGATGGATGCATCTTATACAAAGATACAGATTGGAATGAAGTCACAGATTGTTGACACTGCAGTAAGCTAACTGAGATCAGTTGTACAAAGGGGTGGCATCAGGTGGAGGCCAGAGAAGGCCATGACTCTCTTTAGGGAAAGCCGCCCTCTGTCCAGGAAATTTTTTAATTAAGGAACCTTGCGAAAAGCTATGTACTCCCTGACAGTGACCAATCTTCCTGAAGATTTACCTCTTTTTGCTCACAATGGGGCAGATTCTGTAAAAGGGACCTAAAATTTTAAGCGCTCTTGTCACACTTTATAGTTTTTGTTTCTTTTTCTTTCATACCTCTGCCCCATAAAACTAAATAGTACAAGCACTTTCCACCTTTACAAGTAACCTATTGCCACACTACACACTTTATGTAAATGGTGGGAATTCCATTCCATACTGCATGGCTATGTTCTCTTGTGCTTGTCATATGGTACAGTAAGCAACTCCTGAAAGAAGGTTAGACTATTTCATTGGACACATGGGGCAGATCTGAATCATATGATATCAATGTTTGTTATCCCTGAAAAGAATCAACAGCCCCAATTGGTGATCTTTTTTTCTGCTGTAAATGGATAGAATTTCTTTCATGTGTACCAAAAATTTTTTGCCCACACTGCAATTCACAATTCAAATTTCTCAGAAAACACTTCATCAACATACAACTCAACACATCAAGTATATGAGGATATTATGCAAAATATGCCCTTCAATGGAATGGATTACAAAGGTTATCTTTCAATCCCCTACCTTGTTGACATTGTCCCCATAAAATCTGTCATCCATGTCAAGCTTCGAGTCGCTGGTTTGAGTAAATTTTTCATTTGAAAAGGAGGAATTCACAAAAGTTTTTTTAAAGTTTTAAAAAGCTCATTGCATGTGGTAAGTTTGAATTACATGGCACCTATATGCTATTCTAGTGTTCTGAATGCACTGCTTAACTTTAGATACCCCTACCTTACAAGTAAATGATCTGCTGTTTGTACATTGTACAGAGCTACTGTCATGGATGGACAAAATGCTAGCAAAGAAAGCATAAGTGTAAAATGAAGTTGTGACCTTTTTGTCTTTCATAAAGTTAAAAATGCAAATTTGAGGCAGGCTTAACTGACACCTCATCGTGTAAAACACCTTGAAAATATGCAACTTCACTACCACGTGGGCAAAATGGCCTGTGACTTGATTTGTGCTGGGACCAAATGACTTGTGAAAATTTGTGACTTGACTTGCAATGAGTATTGATTTGACTTGTGACTGAACCAAATGAATTGTAACTTGACTTGGACTTGCAAAATGTGACTTGACAATGACTTGAAAATATTGACTTGCAACATGACATCAAATATGACATAGTGTAAGGCTGTCAATTTCTTTAACCATATGGTAATTTTTCCAAACTAATTAAATACCAAAAATACAAGGATTACTGTGTGTAACCCTCATATAATCTATGCAACAATAAAATCCCCTTTCTTTTAAAAAAGACTGCAACAAATCTTTAACAGATGAGTACAAAATAAAAAGATCAACTTTCAACAACTTTTACTGGAAACAACCAAACTTGTGTTTACAATAAATCCTCACAGTTTTATGTCATGTATAGTACTGTAACAGTACCTACCTGCCACTTGGACTAAAGGTTTCCCTTAAAACACCCCACCCTTAAAATATGGCTGTAAGAGCTCTTTAATGGATTAATATTACATCAAGTACATTTACAGCATCACCTACTGTACCTGCCACTTGGACTAAACGCAACTGAAATGACAGCCTCTGCATGCCCTTGTAATGAACTCGTACATCTGGTAACTGCTCGCACCTTAAATACAGCTTGGGGGTGATAAACAATTTGTAGAACTTTCTCTGTTTCTTGTTTCTCTTCTGTGATTATTTTATCCAAAGAATCAGTGACTTCTGTCTCATTGACAAAAAATGAGTAGGGGATGGATTCCTCCTGGAAAAAGGCACAAAATGTCCCAATTCTGAGGTCCACATAACACTGCATACATCAAACTCAATAATGTTTATGTGTATGATTTTCCTCCCTCAAAATCCACTCAAAGAAGAAGCCCATTGACTTACTGGGAGATAGCGATGAGTTTGTACAATGTTACAGTGTAAGCTAGGGCCTGGAGTAATCTTATAAGAACCAATCAATAGTTGAGAAATATGGCTCATGAATAGTGTAAACTGGATAATCTTTGTAATTGTAAGCAGATCTTAAAATATGTAGCCTATGTAAGAAAATAGTACAAATTCAAACCTCCTGCATAACATAAATGTAAAAGTCTTCTTCAAGACCAATGAGGGTGCTTTTAACTCTTACATTACATGCATTAAGTCAATCTGCTTGATGGTCAACTCAACAGAAAGTATTTATATAGCAAATTCCACAATACAGTCCAGATACTCATTTTTCACTTCTAATGACAGTATCACTCACCCATGCATGAAGATAACATTCATGTATGTATGAAGTCGTACCACTGAGTAAACCCTAACATTTTATACTATACCGAATGCATTAACTTATTTGAGTAAAATCTCCAGACCAATTAATGTCCATTACTCTTCTTCAAAGGGTCAGGAACATTTTGATTAGTCCTACACAACAGGGTGCTGAGGAGGAAAACATGTCACCTGTAGTTTACACCCAGGTCAATGGGGATAAAATACAGTACCTCAGGTTAAAGACCATAAAGGTCATAATAAATTTTGGTCACAGAACTTTTTGAAAAAAAAAAAGACATATATCATACCTCTATTGTATTTTGTATCCTCAAATTTTATCTTGTTTATGGAACAAAGGCATGTGAATTTCCATGCTTCAAGCAACTATGCAAGCATCCATCTTCTCTCCTAATTCATCTTTTTTTGAGCTGCATTAAATCCCTTGTGGACCAAATTTGAACAGCACTGCAATTTGAGGACCTTATTTTGAACATTTGTGTGGCTTTGACTGTCCATACCTGTTAAGTCATCCTAGACTAAGCTTTTGAACATACTCAACAGGTGATCAAAATGAGACTTGCATGGGAAGAAACATTATTTCCCATTTTTAAGTCATATAAGTTTTTTAAATTTTCTTGTAATGAAAGATAAGGGACCTGGGTATTGCTTCACTGAGTACTGTAGATGCTTCCCCAGCATTTGCAGATATACACTTTCAGACATACAATGATGACAACCCCCTCCCCCCCCCCCCAAAAAAAAAATAAATAAATAAAAAATAAAAAATAACAAATGAATATTTCTTAATCAACTTTTAATGATCATTTAAATTAACTTTCCAACTTACATTTTGCAAAACGGCATTACAAACTAGCTGTAATTTCTCTGCTGAAATGTTCAAAGGTAGATCAAAGGGTGTCCCTGCAGTTTCACCTGTCTCGTTGACAAACTGCGCTAAAATTCTTTGTCCTTCTTCCATGTCACTATTCACAGTGTACTTAAACAAAATCTGTTTTCAAGATACGGAAAAGTATGTGCATAAATACAAACATCACACGGCCATGAAAAATAAATGCACTACTGCTAAACAGACTGTGCCTGCTTAGGATTGGAAATCAGTGTCCTAGCTATGCTACTTCACAGGGGCCCATATCTAAAAAATGTTGAATATTACAGTTTCACCACAAGGGTAGGGTCAGCAAACCATGTCTTCATTTTTCCAGCAACAACTGAATGTCCAACTAAATTTTTATTTATTCCGTAACTTGTAATCAGCTATCATTCCCTGCATAGTCCAGGGGCAGTTCTAACATTATTCAGTGCATACATATACCAGTAGAGCACTTCCTCCATACGATCTTGTTCAGTAGTGAGATTCGGCCATATATGCACAAATACATGGCCAAGTCAGTCAAAGCTTAGTCAAGGCTTAGCCAATATGGCCAAAATACTTGCCAATTTGGCCGTATTGGTGCATATGGTCATATCTGGCTACTGAACATGATCCTGTGGAGGAAGTGCTCTACCTTGTCTTATAGATATATGTACATGTATGCACTAAACAACTCTGAACTGCCTGTAGCATAGTCAAGCTTCTGCCAACCATTTTGCATCATGAGTTGAATATGTATCTGGTGTTGGTATTACAAGTGCAGCTAGCATAGGTGCAGGAGTAACTCACGTCAGCCAAGCAGGCAAGTCACCTGTTATTCAAATTTCTTACAGCATCCTTGGAGGACATGCCCTCAGATTAATGACAACTCCAAGGAATCTTTTTATGTACATCTATATGCCACAATTTTTAAAAGAATAACTTCAATGGAGAATATTCAACCAATACCCCATGTAATGACCTGAAAGTAGTAAAGTCATTGACTAGCACAAAGTCAAATAATTTACAGGCACAGAACACAAGTTATTTGATGATTTACTAGTCAAAACAACTTGTATGGATTCCTGTCATGTAAACCTTTCCATTTATTCAACATTCCTCTTGCTAATCACCCTTGATGCAGGTATCACTGTTCTTTGAAATGGTTTGCAACTTCTCAGTGACAACTGCATTTATGTCTAGGATTTTTACTCTGTTACACTGCCAAAGAGGTGATGTTTACCTAAACTCTTTACAATTGATCCAGTCAGCACATCTGCCCTGGATACTGTATGTAGCCCAAGCAGTTTCTCCATGTTTCTCCATAAGTCTACCTGATGGAACTTTATCAAATGCCTTTTTGAAAATTATGGTAAATGACATCAACACTGTGACCAGAATCAAGTAAGGAGACGTCCCATATTTTCAGGGATCATCTGAAATCCACAAAATGAAGAATGTAACTGATGTTGAAATCAGTGATGATATCATGACACTTGCTGGGCAGCACCACAGTATGTAGCAGGGGTTTAAACTAGCCTAGTGAAAACTGGGTGACAGTGTGACTTCTATGTCTAATTATATAACTAAAATGACTGATGGTCGAGCATTCTGGCCAGAATTATGATGGCCACACAGCCATTGGATTGAAAGTTTGATCTATTCTAATCCCATTATTTCCAATTGCTTCTTGGTTTGTGTAGTATCTTCTTACCCAGTTGTCATCAGTAAGTGAAACAGTCAATAACATTTCCTGATTTGTTGAATTGAATACATACAAACGTATGTGCACATATACCTTTAATGTACTACAAAGTAGGGTCACTAATGGATTATGAACTGTGGTGCCAGGAAGTTTTTCAAAATTCCCAAGAATTCCCATGGTCAATTGACACACTCAAGTGAGGATACGTCCATTGCAGCATCAATGATATTGTCATCATACCACTCTGATTGTGCCTCCATAATAATCTTTTCATTCATTCCCAGAGAATGATTAACTGTACATTTCCTCAAAGTTCAAACGAGTTTTTACATTTCTGATGGTCAGGTATTTCCGTGACGTTCTGTTCTGTTGTGTAAACTTGGCAAGGTATACCTGACCATGACGTCATCCTATATTCCAACAAATACGTACAACCATGCTGTAATGTGATTGACAATCAATTTTAACTTTTTCTCAGTGATCTCAAAAGAACAAACAGAAAATTGTTAACAGTGTCCTTTTGTCTGCGTGCACCCTTAGAAAAGTGAATGCATTACCAGAACAGTACAGTACTCCCAATGCGTGGGGTATTGTAAGATTACTTCAAATTTAATTTTGGGTAGACCATTAAAGATTTCCAACATGACTTACTCTGTGTTCTACACCCCAACTCCCCAAGCCTACGTTAGTTGTACACAACCTGTACAATGGCCTCCTCCTCTACTATTATGTACTGTAATTGTAGCATGACTTTGACCAAAGCAAACAAGCCGGAAATTGCTTCAACAATTTTGAAATCCCTGCTGTAAAGCATGGGACTCAGTGAATTAATCAGAGCAATGGTCTCTGAGGCTGTTTAAAAGTCCAAACTTGATGTGATAACAAAAGCCTCAGTGTAGTGTTTTCCATATATTACATTCCTAAGTACATGACTCCACAATGCATACATTTACATGCGCATGCATATTCACTTGCTACACAAACAACCTTGCAGACAGCATTATGACGCCAGTGTAGCAGTCCAATCAAATGCAGCTTCAACCAGGTGTTCCACATACACACTTGGACTGCAGCAACCAAAGGAGTTGCACTTCCTACTATTTGGCCACATCGAATGGATGCTGGATGCTAAGCCATCATTTAGCAGCTATCCTACAGTGGAAATTATTTCCGCTAGCATTACTACTAGGATTGTCAACACAAGGAGAAATTTACAACAAGCTATTGTTTCACCAATACTGACAGTCTCATGAAGCTGGACAGCAGCTGGCCACTAGACAAAATTTGCACTAAGAGACTGCAGTTTTGCGTGCAGCAGTTCCACTACAAGCCAGGAGCATGAGGTTCTGCCTGAAATGCCATTTTTACATAAACGTAAAATTCATGAGCTCAAATGCAAAGTAGAAGAGCATGCTAAGGAGCTACAATCTTGGACAAAACTGTTGGAACACCTGCAACCATAGTACCGTGTGCAATATGATGTCATGCACGATGTCACAGGGTGAGGGTCCAAGGACCGGCGTAAGCGCAAGGAGACAGCAAATCACGAGATAGGTACCCAAAAGTTGCAACACAGAGAAAATAGATAACACCACCATATGTTTGAGTTACAAGAAAATTATTATCTCTCTTAACAGCAATCCTTTGCAATAAAATACAAGAACAGAAAATATAGCAGACTTTTACTATTAAATATGAATATATAGATATAGCAGACTTTTGCTATTAAATATGAAGAAAAAAATACAATTAAACATCGTCACAGTTTAGGGAATACTTCGTAGGCTGATCACTGAGATTAAAGTTCCAGTTTCTGGCTTCTGTTTATATAGTCACACCCTCTTAATTCATTTTAGTTCCTCAACCAACTACACATTTAACCCTCGTCCACGCCCAACGGTTGCTGGAAAAACCTGGCCCATAACTGTCAAAGCGAGAATTGGACTCCAAGACCAAAAAAACCCCTGAAAGTAAATTTCATAGGATGCGAATTAATAACGTCCCCAACGTTTTGATAATAAACAAGTTGAAATAATAATTCACATCCTCGTCAACCAAATCCTATTTAAACACAGTAGTTAACATGCTTTCTTGAGCATTACCCTTTCAACAGCCTTGCATTCCTTTTGAATATGTACAATCAAGTTTTCTGTCAAAATATTAATTTGCCCAATTTCTTATTATTCTATACGCTAAATACAAGAGCAAACATCCGTTCTTAAACTACCTTAACCCATAAAATACAGAAACTCAACTTACAGGTTTTGTCCTGGGTAACAACGTTGTCTCGAGCACACAGTTCCGGAATTACGCCACACAGGCACAAAATATAAGCACACAGCTTCAGTTTACTAGGCTGCCATAAAGGCACAAAACGTTTAGCACACAGCTCTTAGGGTTACAGCCACGAAGGCCCCCAAAATGGGGAGCACACAGCTCAACAATATAGCCACACAGGCCAACATTACGACGGCAAGCACACAGACCTATATCCTTTCCTGAGCCACACAGGCGAACATTACATGTCAATGACGAGCACACAGCTCTTATCCAACACTACTCAATTCTTCCAGCATACGTTCTACCCTTCTTCCCAGTTAATTTTTCAGGCCCAAAAGCAGGCCTTCTCTAACACTGTAGGAAGAATTCATTTACTATTGTCCTTCTTAAAGGGTGACCCATGTCTTACATTCTTGTTAACCGAATTGAAAGAGGCAAACAAGCTAATCTAGCTACACTAAGGCGGCTTATATGCAAATTACAGGTATGCAACGTGCCTACAAGTATGATATCACGATGAAAGAGTTCAATTAAATGACCGGTGGGGGTGTTACGCAATCTTACTACTTGATATCGGTTTTTTCTGTGACACACGATTTACGAAACCCTCGTCCCCCAGTACAATGTTGTGTCCAAACGAAAGCGGTGCATCTCCAATTGACATTATTAACTCCAACCCCCGTCCCCCAAGTACAATGTTGTGTCCAAACGAAAGCGGTGCATCTCCAGTTGACATTATTAACTCCAACATTGTACGGGGGGGGAGGGGGGTGCAGGGGTGTTCCAACGAGTTTTGTCCAAGATTGTCTGAGTTTAAGAAAGTCTCAAGTAGGAGTTAAAGATGGGATATTTTTTGGACCGTGCACAAGGTGTAAACAACTAGGGCCCTCGTAACTGCCTATGACGTCATTTCCCAAATGGTGAGATCACTATGCATAATAAGTAGACATTGTTAGGTGGGGGCGCTGTTGCGGAATTTCGCAAATCACAGCGAAGTGAGGTACTTTACAGAAACCAAGCGTTCACTGCGTCCAACAAAAGCCACAGTTTGCTTAAAGATTAGAGGCCATCGATGCTCTCAAAGGTAAATTATCAGCATGGGCAGAATCTTTTCATAGGCTCAATTGCTTTCTACTTGGAGGGAACGAGCTTCACGTTAAAGACCACTGTATTCTATAGAGTAGGTTTTCCACGTGAAAGGGTTTGGCGAAAAGCCAGTGAAGAATTGATGTCCGATTGCATCGCTTACAGGAAATACTGAAAAGGTGGAACAGGAGGCAAATTATATATATGTATATGTATATGTATATGTATGTATGTATGTATGTATGTATGTATGTATGTATGTATGTATGTATGTATGTATGTATGTATGTATGTATGTATGTATGTATGTATGTATGTATGTATGTATGTGTGTATGTATGTATGTATGTATGTATGTATGTATGTACATGTACATGTATATGTATATGTATATATATATATATACCTAATTGTGGAATAGGGGGAAATTTTTGCTGAAAAAATCAACGTTAGGGGGAAATTGCCATTAGGGAGAAAATTTGCTTTCCCCCTAACGTTTTCACACACTATTTCTATGGTAATACGTAACTGTATGGTAAATTCCATATAGCAGCACATAATATACGCAATTACTTCAATGTTGACCAAATTACGGACACCTATGTGTTAACATGTATGGCTGAGGGGCCATTGAATTTACGCACATGTATACCATTTTACTTAAAGGTGAAATATATGCTTATGTATTTTATTGTTTTTCTTTCCCCTTAACGTTGTTGTGATATACAAATTTCCCCCCTAATGTTCGATCCAGTGGAATATATATATATATATATATATATATATATATATATATCTATATATATATATATATATATATATATATATATTATATATATATATATATATATATATATATATATATATATATATATATATATATATATATATATATATATAACGCTAATTCCCACCTTAAGGGGAAATTGTTATATCTGCTTGTACATAAGGCGAAAAAATGATAATAAAATACATAAGAAATAAATTCGCCCTAACGTCTAAAAATATAATTAACGTTATTTCAATGGCCAGCCATCCGTTCGTGTTAACAGCTAGGTGTCCGTAAATTTGACAACTTTGAAGTAATGGCATCTAGTTTGTAAATCTAAGAGGGCGCCCTTGTGAGTTTACGTATTCCTATAGAAAAAGTGTGTGGAAACGTTAAGGCGAAACTTATACTTCACCCGAAAATTTTTTTCCCCTTAAGGTCGACTTTTCAACAACAACTTTACCCCTAAGTGCCGAATTAGAGAAATATATATTTATATATATATTTATATATATATATATATATATATATATATATATATATATATATATATGTATGTATATATAGTTGTGAGTACGGGATGGATTTGGTACAGGATTTGGGATGGTTGGATGGGTACAAAAGGTAGTTATGGGAATCGGTGGGTTTAAAATGTAGGTAAATGTAGGTAAACCTACATAAAACCGGCTTATCATGAAACTCGGGACCCTCTCCCCACACGGTCTTAACATTAGAATGGACCTTTTTTAACCTGTTCCCCTTTTCATTACTTTTTACCAGTTTTTTTCAGCCTTCTTTCGCTTTTTTACACCGTGCTCGTTCTGTGCGACCGGTTTGTTCGTGCCTTTCTTCAATGTGTTTCTTCTCTATTTCTACTTCTTTGTTATTCAGTTGCATTTCTTTGCCACCTGATGAAGAGTCTATACTCGAAACGTCGTGGAATTTTCCGCAAACTTTAAGCACTTTATATATAACGCTAATTCCTGCTGTATGGGGAAATCGGTATATCGCGGTTTCGTTAAGGCGAAAAAAGAAACAATAAAATACATTAAAAAATATTTCCCCTTTTGGAAACCAGATATACAACAACGTTTTTTCAATGGCCCACCATCCGTACGTGTTAACAGATACGGGTACGCAACTTGGTCAAAATTGAAGTAATAGCATATAGATCATGTGGTGAAACGGACGTTACCATCCGTTTAGGTATTCCTATATAAAAAGCGTGTGATTTTGCAAAGTCGACAGGTCTGATTTTTTCGCCTTTTAGACGATTTCCCTTTTTAGGGTTTTTTTTTTTTTTGGCGAGTTGAAAAGACAAATCCAAGAGAACACAGAGCAATCACTGTGAAATTTACTAACTACTCTGCCAGATCTCAAGTGATAAAAGCCTTAAGAAAATTGAAAGGATCCGGAATTGTTATCCAAGAAGATTAAACTTTAGTCAACTTAGATTTAATAGCAAAACATCTCAAAGTAATATCAGCATGGTGTATTGATGGTACAATCTTTAGACTGATAAAAGCTAGTAATATCAGCATGGTCTATTGGTGTATGATGGTCTATTGATGGTACAATCTTTCAAATCCCTCCATCAACCTCTCAAATGATGTTAATGATGCTTATGATAATTTCTTTGCCACATTCAGTGAAGCCTTTTATAGATGTTGCCCACTTCAAAAAGTTTCCAAGGAACCATTCTCTCCATGGCTGTCTCTTAACTTACTGAAATCTATAAGAATCACAAACTGTACAGATAATATTTACTGTAGCAAATCCTTGCCCATCAAATAAAACTAACTATACTACTGTACATATAAAAATATTCTCATGCAGTCAATATAGGGTGGCAAAAAGGCAGTTCTTCGAAACTCAGTTTGACAACTACAACCTGGGCAATAAAAAAAAAAAAAAAAACTTGGGGGATAATCAATCAAATGGTGCAAAGAGGTAACTCTATATTAGGAACACAACTTTCACTCTTTTAATACTCTAGGTCAAGCATCATGTCTTGTGTTGTTCCATGAGTAAAGGGTTTTGGGTAAAGGCAGTTTTCTTTATACTGCCATATCTGAATGAAATGCCTTGCCACTTAATGTTCAGCAGTGCAGCACTCTTGCCTCATTCAAAGTGAATGTCAAGAAATATTTATGGCCTAAACTTGCTGGTGAAGGGTGGGTGGTGTTGACTAGTTTGTGTGTTTTCATTTTCTTTTGCATGTACAGTAGCGCTTGCTTATGTTTGCTCATCTGTATTTGTGTACTGCATTTATTTGTAGGACCACATTGGAATTAAGTGCTACCACTTTATGTCTTATCCAAGGTGATCTTTTATGTTATGTTTGTACCACATACATGTATCTAGATTTTTGCCAAACAAATTCAATCAATGAATCAATCAAAAGGAAATACTAAATTAGATGGTCTTTTAATGATGGTCGATGCCTTAAATACCTTCTTCGTAGGTGAAAATTTAGGATCTAAAATTTGTGGAGAGGGTGTGAATTTTAAAGACTATTTTTCTGGGATTTACAACAATTCTTGCAATTTTTATCCAACTGATAGGTGGGAACTGATTAAAATTATTAATGACCTTGGGTCAAATAAAGCACCTGGTTTGGACGGTATTCGTGTAAATGTTATAAAAATGATTAGCAATGTTGTTGTAGACCCGTTAGTTTATATACTTAACCTTTCTTTTCAAAAAGGAGATGTTCCCAGAAACTTAAAAATTACAGAAGTTATCCCATTTTATTAGTCAGGGGATAAGCATATGGTTAAAAATCATAGGCCCGTTTCACTATTACCATTACTCTCAAAAATTCCTGGGCAACTAGCATTGTGCAACTATCTTTCTAAACACAAACTTGAATGACTGTCAGTATGGGATTCGCCCAAAACATTCTAAACAATTAGCAGTTGAACACTTAGTTGATAGAATTGCCAATGCCTGTAATAATAAACAGTTTGGACAGAGCATATTTTTAGATTTGCAAATGCTTTTGATACTGTAAACCAAAAAATCCTTTTAGATAAGTTATGGAATACAAGGCCTTTCTTTAAACTGGATACAAATTTACTTAAAGTGAAAGGCAGCAATTTGTAAATTTTATGTCTAGTAATGCAGATTTAACATCTATCACTGTGGTGTACCTCTGGGGTCGGTCCTTGGAACTCTTCTTTTATTATAATAACATTCAGTACACTTCTACAATGTTATCATTTACATTATGTATTTGCAGATGAGACTAGTCTGTTCAATAAGCATCATAATGTTAACCAAGCCGTTGAAATTGTAAACTGTTATCATTTACATTATGTATTTGCAGATGAGACTAGTCTGTTCAATAAGCATCATAATGTTAACCAAGCCGTTGAAATTGTAAACACTGGATTATCTTTGGTGTGTAATTGGTTCAGGGCAAATAAGCTATCTCTCATTGTTGATAGAACTAAGTTTATGATTTTTCGTCCTTACCAAAGAAAACCTGCTGATGCTCAGATCAAAATTGGTCAGAAATATATATACCAACAGTTTCTGCATACAAAGTTTTAGTTGTAACTTGTAATGACTGATGAAAACTTAAACCAGAAATTCCATGTTCAAAATGTTAAAACAAGTATTGCAAAGGGGGTTGGGATTATGTTTAGATTGAAATGTTTTGTACCAATATTTATTTGGTTATCATCATATACAGTAAAACTCGCATCCTTCCACACATTTATTATTGTACTCTTGCATGGGCTATTTCCTCAAAAACAAATTTAAACAGTATATATCTTTTACAGAAAAGAGCAGTTCTTACAATCTGCAATGTAGCCTACATGACCATAATGCTCATTTTTTTTGTAAACTAGAACTACTTCCAATCTATGACATTTATAATTATCAGTTAGGAAGTTTATGTACAGTTGGAATATTAAGATTCAAATTCTACAAATTCAGCTGCTACAAATTCAGCTTTTTTCCATCAGAGACTGGAACCTTCTCCCCCAGAATATTACAGATCTCGAGGACCCCAAGCAATTCAAGATCTCCGCCTTGAGGTTCCTCAGAGGGGAGGACGAACTCATCCTGCACACCTCACCCTGCATGCTTGACTCCACCTACAGTAGGAGTGTTGTGCAGTATCTTTCCAGATCCAGATCCAGAAGAATGTACCTCCTTGTTTTGAATGTTAATTTACTCCTGTTCATGCTGTCCACAACTATAATACTAGAAATATGTCAAATTTATATAAGAATTACTCTAAATCATTCACCCTGCTCAATTCTGTAAGGTACAATGAGCCCCAGTTCTGGAAAATAATTCCCTCTAATATGAAACACACAAGTTCAATTCAACCATTAAAGAAAATTTTGAAGAAATATTTCATATGCAGGTCTTAACATGAATTAGGTTTGTATTTATGTTTGTATGTATATGTTTATATGTATTTATCTGCATAGTGTCTAGGTGTATATGGAGGTATTTTGTTAATCTCTTTTTTATTAGGCTTCTTTTTTCTTTGTTTCATTTTCTTTTGTTTCCAAGGTGGCCTGACCTAGATAAGCTATGCTTTTTTCAAGTCTCCTCTACTTCTGTGTTTCATCATGTATTTAACTTCTTGCTGCTGACTGTATTACCTTTTCTCATCATGTAATAACCATACATGAATTGCCTTACTTTACTGTAATACCACAGTATATTAAAGAGTGTCAATTTGAAATCTTGGTTATACAGAATATTGCACACTTCTAATGCTAACTTAGAGGTCTTTTGTAAATATCTTTGTTTACTCACCATTTATGTCAATAAACTTTTAAACAGGATAACATTTAGTTCGTACTCTTCAGTTTGACACAAAAATTCTTCAGTGTAATGGAAATTGAGGAAGCTACAATGCACTGATGACAGACTCTTTAGGTAAGATTTTATATTATTGTTTTCCATAATTTTGCTTACCCCAGATCAGGGCTCTAAATAAGCTAAACAAAGGGCACTGCCAAAATGAGCAAAATGGCTGTTGGTCTATGTTATTTCAATGGTCATTTACTGAGGGGCATCACGGCCATCAGAAAGGGCCTGCCAGATTTAAGTGGTGGCGTACACGGTACAGTACTTTGGTAATGTAAATTAGGCCGCTAATTCATTCTGCTATGCAAGCACAAACATCCAGGGTGCATTTTGTGCACTATACGCCAAAGATCTTTGGCATAGATGAAGGAAAATGCTTGGCGTAGCAGCATGAAAATTCCCACGAGTTGGCGTACAACTCAGCATTGCCGCAAGAGGATTCACTCCAGTTGGTGTACAACTTACCTATTGACTATATATTTTGTACTGCAACTACTGTAGTCTAAGTCAAAAAGGCAGCTATAAAATTTTCTGCTGCATTGTTTCCACTTAATGTACAATGAGTCCCACACAAACTATGATTATTTCCTGTTAAATAGGAAAAAATGTCTGTAACTTTTTGCTTCAAGTATGACGAATGCCCACTGCACAGCTCAGGCAATGTATGTTATGTAGGTTGTGTGTTTAATAAAACACACCTTTGGTACATGGTTTTGTTGGCATACAAACAATGACACCTTGGCGTAATTTTGGCACACCTGTGGTTTTGTTGGCGTACGAACGCTGACACCTCGGCGTAACGTCGGCATGGGCTTTACATGGAATGCACCTTGGACAAACATGCTAGTAAGCAGACTGCAAAACTGCTAGGCCTTGACAACCTTGGCTGCCCAAGAAAACTGGATTTCTGACGTCTTACAGATTTGCACAAAATATATATATTGCAGAAGCAAGTTCAGTAACTTGAGTAAGGTAGACTAGCAGGGCTGGTCATATGACCCGGGCGATCGCCCGTGCCCGCCTAAACGCCCGCCTTGGAAGCAAAAACACTTGCCAAGGTGGGCAACAAAATGCCCTCCTTAATTGTGTGTTGGGCAACAAACAGCCCACCTTGAGAAAATATGATCGCCTGTGTGAAAATACATAATGCTAAAACCATCAGAATACATGCAGATTAGTACATTTAAAAGACCCAAAAAAGACTCTCCACGCCAAAATATTCGGCAACATCCGTAGCGAAAACAGCCAGCCGTATAATCTGACAATACCACACAGCTTGATTTTACATGGTTCGATTGCACAAGTAAACTACAGCTTGCTGCATGCATCTTGTACTGCAGAGAGTACTATTTCAAAATACATTGTTTTTGAGTGTCAATTCACTGTCAAACATTACCAAATTTGTCAAACATGACAAAACCATTGTCCTGACATGTTCAAATAAAAGACTCTCAAACAAGTATCTACATAATACTGACAACTTTTTATTGGAAGGTTTTTCACCATGAGGCACATTTCTCTAGAGGGGCTTTGCAATTTTGCCGTTGCCTAACGTGTAAAATACATGGATAGACCTACTAAGATGCTGCAATATAAAGAAGTTGTTTGCTTACTCGTAGAGCTACAGGGTCTAAAATTTACCAATCATTTTTGTTTGAAAGTGTTATCAAATGTTGTCTAAGATGTTGGTATGAGAGTTCAGACATATTTATGGCCAGAATAGGTCTTTGCTTGTCAAACCAACTTGAATATTTTCTAAGCCTTTTGCCATACATATTACTGTTACGAGAAGCAAATAGTTTGTCTCTTGAAGTCCTTAAAGTGACATGAACATAACACCACTCTAAATCCTCATTCTGTTGCTATGAGGGGGTGGAGGATTCATCAGTTACCACCAGAAGAAAACATTGTGGCCCATGGCCCCAACCTAGCTCCCCCACTTCTGTGGGAAGAAAATGATCAAAGTATACCCATTATATTAAAGGGGAATAAGTATGATTTTTGTGCATACTTCACTTAATTACTCACAAGAAGGGCGCAAAGCAGATCTAACTTGTCGCTGCCATTTTCCGAACTGTAGGCGTGGGCCCAACTACAGCAGGTGCGGATCCGGGGGGAGGGGGGGCTTTCCCGGCCTCAGCCCCCCCTTTTTTGCCACATCAACAATAACAAATTTATATGCAAAAATTGGCATAATGTTAATCTAGGAGAATACTGAAGGGGGCTTTTAGCCCCCCTTTTTGAAATTTCTGGATCCGCGCCTGGACTACAGTATGTACTATTGAAGAGGGAATATTGGTATAGGCCCTACTGTATGGATATCAGTTAATCCTTGGACCCTTACTAGCATCATTCATGGAGTGGCTCCGCCATATGTTACCCCGGACTTGGTCAGCCCAGTGTCCACAGTGGTGCATATGGTAGAAGGGAATAGAGCACCAACTCTACCCTGAAGGGTGCCATGATGTTGCTAATGGGGGTATTTGTGGCAAGTTGAGATACAATCATTTTCATTTTTTGACTGATTTATAACATGATTTTAGAAAACATGGCACCACTGTTTTTGTTATGAGTGTTGCATCTAAGTTTGGATCTGGCTGGGGTGGGAGGAGGCTAATCCCCTTAACATTTATTTTCAGAGAGGGTTATTGCCCCATGACCCCCACGATATGTGCTTCAGGTGATTTGTGGTACGTACTACCCATTGCTCATGTCAAAACCTCCCCATTGGTGACATGGAGCGGTTGAGCCAAGCCTGAGTTTTGCGCAGTTATTGCAGTTAAACATGAAAGTGTTCAGCCTCATTCTTGTTTTTATTATGCAACAAGGTTTCTTGGCAGTTCAGTTTGTACAATACTGTTATGCTCTTAGCTAAGATAAATTTAAATGTAAATTTTATATTTACACAACTGCCCTCCTAAAATCTAAGGTGGGCAACTAATTGCTCGCCTCGAAGTGTAACAGCTTAAGCAAGGCGGGCAGTTGCTTGCCCTCCTGAAAAATTCTCATGACCAGCCCTGTAGACTAGGCCTAAAAATTTCAACTTTATGAACATTTACCACAAAACCAACTTTGAATGGGTTCGTTTTAATAAAAAAATTTCTCATAATTCAGCTTTGACTGTCAAATGGCGGGGCTTCTGCGTTGTTACTATGACACGGATAGGGCTTGGCCTCAGGCTTCGGTCTCGGGTTAATTAGAGACATTATACAGTAGGCCTACACTGTACAGTAGTAACTACAGTAACTGTAACGTTAGAGCTCCCTTACTTAGTATTACCATACTGGAGGTACACTACAACACAAACAGTGAAACACTTCATCAAATGAGAGTCATCATCTTCTCCTCATATTATGTTCTTATTTTAGGATTCGATTTCACTACAACAATTGCTTCACCTGCGTGTAAGGGCCTTTCTTCTATCAACACTTCAGCAATATCTGTTAAGACAGGGTAGACGTGGATGATCTTCTCAACGAAAACAGGCCTTTCTGATGCATGCGCTTAGCTCATGTTGCTTTTTCGCAGACGAGGGTGCTACAACATAAACGTGTTACTACTCTCGCATGCTTCTTCACGATTGCGCAATATTTCATGTCGGCGAGCCAGAAATAATTTGGCTCAAACGGCGAGCTGAATTTTGGAATTTTGTTCACGTGGGGATAATTAGTGAGCGGTTTTCCGAAATTTTCACAAAAAGCATGAAAAATGAAAAATAACATACACTTTAGGGCTTAATTTAGGACATGGGATTAGTATTTTCCATATAAGCAGGGACCATGGTCCCTGCTTATATATATTATACTGCAGTACGGAAACGGTGTGTGTGTGGGGGGGGGGTGGGGGGGGGGGCTTCAGCCCCAGAGCACTTTTTCTGCCATGGTCATTTTGGGCTGCTTTCAAACCCCGGTTCAAATTCCAGTTGAACCCAGTTAAACTGGGTTCAACTGGATCCAGTTGGATTCGGTTAGAACCTAGCTGAAACCCAGTTACATCTAAGTATGGAATTTGGGCACTGGGTTGAAGTAGTTATCCCAGTTGAAAGCTGTGTAACCCAGTTCAACCCAGTTGGTTTAATATGGAATTTGGGCAAAACCAACTGGAACCAGTTAAACCCAGTTGAATTGGTCAACTGGGTTCAACTGGAATTTGAACTGGGGAAGGCTTTTATTTTATTTTTGAACAAATTGGGCGGCTTCGATGATTAGTCCCCCTCTTACGTACCTGGTACCTGGTACCTGGTTTACGTACTTGGTCCACCAGGAACTTGGTCTAGTAAGGCACAAAGTCCCTACAGTGGCTCGGTTGGTCAACGGGGCAGATAGTTTCCTTAGGCTAGTAGTATGCCCCCCAAGCTTCTTGAATAGCGGTCCTGTGCCCCTAATTTTAAATTGTAAGAGAGTTCTGGCCTTAAAAGATTCTGGCGGCAGGGATCGAGTTCCAGTCATCAATGACACGCTGAGAAAAGTAGTAACGTCTCAGCATAAGATTAGGTCGCTGCTTAAAAATGGTCATCGCATGCCCCTTTGTGATCATATGGGATTTCTGATGACTTTTTAGTTGAAATAGATCATGAACAGGGATTCTGTAAAAACCTCTCATAATTTTAAAAAATTCAATCAGGTCAGCACTGTGCCTTCTTGCTTCCAATGACATTAAATTAGTACGTTTGTGTCTCTCTGAATAATCTTTATCACAAAGGTTGGGAATCAATTTTGTAATCCTCCCCCCTACTACTTCAATTAAGTCGATATCTTGTTGAAGATATGGCTTCCATATCTGGGAGCAGTAATCAATAATAAGTCTTATATAGCGCAGAATCCAACCAAGGTTGCCCAATGCGCTTTACGAGTGATGAATATACAGACATTAATAACAAGAAGAAAACAAAAAGGTCTTAAGATGGTGTTTGAAAAGTTCAAGTTGGTCAATACATCGAAGACTTGGTGGGAGGGCGTTCCACAAACGTGGTGCAGCATAGAAAAAGCATCGATCACCATAAGCTTTGGTATTAGAAGCTGGGGTCTGTAATTGGTGGAGATGATGAGATCGTACTGGTCTATTTCTTGACTGTTGTTTAACAATGCCAGAAAGGTATGAAGGAGTCCCTGAGTTTATAGCGCGAAAAACTAAAATCAGAATCTTGTACTCTATCCGAGCACGTATGGGTAGCCAGTGTAAATCTTTGCAGAGCCTAGTAACTGATGTGTGCTTGCCAACACGACTGACGATTCTAGCAGCAGTATTTTGGATTCTTTGAAGTCGAAACGAGTGGGATGATGTTAAACCATAAAGAAGGGAGTTTGCGTAGTCTAGCCTGCTGGAGATGACTGCATGGATGAGCTTCTCGGTGCTGGGTTTATCAAGGTATTTCCTAACTCTTCCGACTTGTCGGATATAATCAAGGTGAGGCCTCACCAGACTTTTATAAAATTGTTAAATGTTTGGCTTGCTTTTGTCCTCATAACACCTTTAAATGAGCCCTACAATCTGGTTTGCTGTTTTGACAGCTTTAGCTACATGACCACTGACAGAAAGTGACTTATCAATAATTACACCAAGGTCCTTTTCTTCTGACACTTCAGTAAGCTTTACGTTGTTGATAAAATAGTCATAATTTGGATTCCCTTTTCCAATGTGCATTACTTTACACTTTGATGAGTTGAATAACATTTGCCAGTCCTTGCCCCAATCCACTAATTTGCATAAGTCGTTCTGTAGGCAAGCCGCCTCTTCCCCTGCACTGACTTTCCCGTAAATTTTTGCATCATCAGCAAATTTTAGAATTTTGCTGCAAACGCCTCTGTCAATATCATTGATGTAAATAATAAACAGTATAGGTCCTACCACTGAACCTTGTGGCACACCACTTGTAACAGGACACCAGCTTGAAGAAACCCCATTAATTACCACTCTCTGTTTCCTATCAAACAGCCAAGCTCTAATCCAATTAGTGATACGTGCATCAATTCCATGAGCAGAAAACTCTTCAGAACTGGCTCCGGGGTCAATGATAAAGCAAGGGGTAAAAGTATTGTAGTTGATCCCATTCGTCCTAGCAAAAAAAAAAAATCACGTTTGCGAGGCCATCCAATTATCCTAGCACCATGATCCAATCTCAATAACGTGATTTTTAGTGGGAGAAACTTTGCTTTCTTCACCTTACCCCTAAACCAGGACTAATCTGACCATATGTTTTCTTGTGCCATGGTTTCTGTGGAAATTCTTGAACTTAATTGGTTCCCATTCTCCCCAGGGGAAAAAATCATTCTTCGATCAGCGTCACGCGTCAAACAACTTTATAAAGGCTATGAAGGGGAAAATATCCCCGTCACCGCTTCCACCACGTGGGTAACATCTTAACACCGCCACCATCATGCACATAATTGATACGGATAACTAGGCAGTATTAATGTCTTAGTATGTGCTATTTTCGGCACCTTTTGGACGCCTTCCGTGGATGGTTGTCTGATTATTACGAAGGAGGTTGCATCGGGGACAGGCCTACACTGAACAGAAAATTTAATTTATTCTAATCCTATGAGATTGATTTCATGCAACGAGTGGAGAGTTATATCCAGCTCCCCAGACAACAAAAAATATCCCGTCTTCTTTTACTTCCAGTCACTCTCCTTTAAAAAGCTCTGATGTGGTGCGCGTTTCAGGCCATAGCACGTGTGTGAGCTGTTTTCTATGCTATTCACTTCGCAAGTTTGAAGTTTTAACAGAGCCATAGCCTGTAGGGAATTGACCGGGTGGGAAGGGGGAAATCCTTCCAACTCAATCCCGAGATTTTCAAACCCTAAATACAAGCTGGCCTATAAACAAAACCAAAACCAAAAAATACAAAAAAGGTGAAAATTTCATTATCCTAATTATTATTTCAAAGCCCTCAAAACTTGGGAAACCGCATAAAGGGCACCCTTTCCCAGTCTTTTTCCATCATTGATGGGCGTTGACAAGTCCTGAAGAATGAGTCTTTCCTTAAATATTGGATCGGTCCAGGTTCCAGGAGCGGATCCAGAGGGGGGGGGGCTTTCCCCTTGCTCCAGCCCCTTTGTCTGCACAGCTTCCTTTTTCGAGCGGATCCCAAAGCTGTTAAGTAAACTTACTTTGAAATACCATTTAAGTGTCTAAATTTCAATATTTTCCTTAGGTGAGAATATTTTTAGGTGAGAATATTTATTATTTTATATTTATTCTTAGGTGAGAATATTTTCCTTTGAGAATAAAGAGTTAGCCTGTGGTGTCTTTCTGGATCTGTCTAATTTTGTTTATCTTTATGTGTTATTTTGTTAGGGGACCATACATAAGCTTTTTATGAGCTTCTTTGGTTTCCCCTCAACCTTTCATTTATATTAGATATGCATATTGTTTCTATCTTGAAAGCTCCTGTAAGTATTTGATCGTATTATATTGTATCATATTCATGTATTATGTCGACTATCGGTTGGAATAAAGTTCGACTAATAGGTCTTACCCTATGGAGGCTTCGTATAGTTGACGCTCGTAGGTGCGAACTTGCAATTCGCCCTCATTGAGTCCCCCCCCCCCCCTTCCTTCTCAGTTCGTGAAATCCTGGAACTTGCCCCTGTGTCCGGTTACGAATGTTGGTTTCCTAACTATTACTTCATGATACATAAAACACACACGAGACCTAGTGCCATAGAAGGCCTACTCTTTCCAATTTAACTTTTGAAAATGCCACAGCATGTTTTGTTTTTATAAAACAGACCAGGTCCCTGTTTCAAAAAGAGTTGCACTTGATCTTAAGTTGATTTTAATTCTATTGCATTACAGATCAATTTTAAGATCAACCATAAATCTTTATGAAACAGGGTCCATGTTTCCTTTACTTACATTCTTGAAACAATGAATGTGTTAAGTAACCTAGGTAGGATCAAAGTGTACATAAAAGGGGAAATTAAATGGATTAACATTTTGTGACGAAGTGGTGATGTAACCAAGGGCGTGAATCCATCTCCAAAGGTGGGGACTTTTCACCATTTTTCGAATCGCTGTCCTGGGGGAGGGGTCTAAGGGGATGAGGTGTTCCCCTCCCCTTTGAAAAAATGGAAATTGGAAGGTGTCTATATGGCAAATGGTGCCATATTTGGGTGCAATTTAGATTTTGAAATGTAGTGTCAATTCGTAATCTATGTTATATTATTGAAAAAGTGGGGGACTTATTGAAGATGTCCTCCTTCCTTCCATTTGGATTTTCGGCTGGTGAAGTTTAAAGTTACAGGGCAGAAAAAGGTGTGACGGGAAGTTGCCTGCGCATGGGAAAAATAAGATATGAGATGGCGCCTCCTTGTTTAATATGAGTATGTTGTATCATCATCATCATTGTCATCGTCATCGTCATTGCCATCGTCATCGTCATCGTCATAGTCATCGTCATCGTCATCGTCATCGTCATCATCATCATCATCATCATCATCATCATCATCATCATCATCATCATCATCATCATCATCATCATCATCTTCATCATCATCATCTTTGGTAGAACTGGGAGAGTGATCCGTGAGCTCGAAAAAGTAAGGAAAACCTTTTACACTTGAAAAAACCACGGGACTTGAACTCTCCCGTATACTGCAATAAAACAGTTTCGATTGCCAGAGAAATCTTGTAGGCTGGGCCACCCTTTTTATTTTTTAAGAATAAGATTGATGGGCAGTGAAGAAGATGACCTATAGTGGTTTCCCGTCCCGACTGAAGAGCAGTCTGCGGCCAATATACAAATTTTGTACAAAAAAAAAATAAAGGAAAATGTTTGTCTGCATAACATAGCACTTGGTATATACAAATCTCATATATCATTAAGTTTGGAAGGTGTTCTAGAGCCAGCTTTTAACTGATGAAAAGCCACGAAATGTGAGCTCAACAGTTGCTTTGCAGAAGATTCGCAGGGTTTAGACCTGCCCCGTATACTGAAAAAAATCAGCTACGACCACCAGAGAAATATTTGGGCTGCATCAATTCAGTTTTCACAGTTAAAATTAACAAGTTTGGCTGAAGGAACTTTCATTCAAAAAAAAAAAGTCAGCTACGGTACCATTTTATAGGAACTGGCAAATTTGTACATGGGATATTTTACATCAGGTTTTCGTCTCACACAACAGTGCGAAGTATTTGCAGGAGTGGTTATAACTTTCTTAAGGAAAAACAACAAAGAGTAGGCCTAGTAACCAACGAAAGGTTATAAAATTACTAAACACGTTCAAAAACTAAATAAGTCAATGTAAACTGAACTTGAGAAGAAAAACCGAAAAGGTCAAGGTTTTTAAAAATTTTGTAAAAGAAACCTGTGACTTTTGCTGGTTGCCTTTGCAAATGGAAAAGAGGTGAGCAAGCGTATAAAACGTACTCAGTTTGACTTTCATTTCGAGGGATTTGTAGCTGTACTTTGCACAGACACAATTGCTGGAAGAGTCGGTTGTGCTTCGCTGCACTCTCGTAAAGTAAAAAGACCTTTTTTCACAGTTGATGTTGACAAATTTAGATTATCAAGTTGCAGTATGTATGTTTTTTTTTTTGGGGGGGGGGGGGGAGGGGAGGGGAACTTCAACCAAACTTAAATTACCGTTTTGCAAATAAGACTTATTATACTTCCTAAAGAAGCTGTTTTGCAAGTCTTTTGTTTGTATGTTTTGAACTCTGCCAATAAAAGTAAGAACTTCCGTATCACACCTGAATACAAATAAGACACAATTCTCTTGAGAGGGCATAGCCTAACTTTATCTAAAATGGCAAGGATAGTCTGTTACCGAAATGCACACAGTACAAAATAACAAACACATTAAACAGTAAACCAGTAAATACATGAATGCATAAAATGCATAGCAAAGGAAGCGAAAAGGGTGAAGATAAACCTGTGACTCAATTAAGCTTGTTATCTAACAAACAGAGAATGGTCCACAAGTATATGAAATGCACCCATTATACTTTGATTTTGGTTGCCAAGTTGAAGAATACTTAACCGAAATTCTGAAACAGGAATATCTCTGTGTTTCATCAAGGAGTTGTCCGATGTGCAACGATATAATGTTCCACAGTTAGACACTACTTCATAAGGTCATTTACATGAATTTTGTTTGCAAGTCTGGTAAATACAGAACCCTTACTGAGCATTATTTTAGAGTCTAGTTTTTAAATTTAAAAATTAACTTACCGTGGAAAATTCTTTAGAAGTCTTTGAAACATAGAAGTCTTTTCCTCCAAGTGAATTTACATTATTGTGTATACTGTTTCTTGTACCGCGTGACGTGCAAGCCGGTCTTGATTGGCTGTGGTGTCATATTAGAAATGAAGGAACTGCGTACATATGAAACTTAAGCATGGTTTAGTGATGGAAAAGGCATGGCCGAGTGCTGTGGCCGAGTGGATAAAGGCGGTGGCATTTGAAGCGATAAAGCTTGGCAACCGGAAGGGTCCGGGTTCGATCCCCAGCCGGGTCAAAGTAAGGTAGGTTTTTCATCCAAGAGCAATCTGCGGTTTCCCCATCTGAACTGGCTTTTCAAAAGAAATCAAATTTGATCTAATTTCTTGAGTTGGTTAGCCACTCGACGTGAAGTTGTAATTCGTAAGCCATATAGGCTTCTCCCACATTTGTGGTCGCTTAGCGTCGTAAAGCAACTGCCCTTCAAGGCCTGAATGTGGTTATTGTAATACTCTTAACGGAAAAATTAACTTTTGGATGCTGTAACCCTTGACACTGAGCAGGGTTGTACTTGTACTCCTCTGCAAATGACGAATTACAACATTGACCAGGGGTAAGCTCCAAGGGCGTAGCTAGGATGAAATTTTAGGGGGGCCTGGGTATCAAATGGGGGTCACGGCATCGATCGCCGATCTTAATTCGTACACATTTTCACATTTTATTAGGACACGCACACTTTTTGGGGAGCCTGACAAACATCGGGGTGGGAGGCCCCAGCCCCCTCCCCCGTAGCTACGCGCCTGGGGTAGCACTTTGTTTTCTGGCGTGCTTTGAGCGGTCATCATTGTGAAAACTTTCTTACATCAAGTACTTCAAGTGACTCCAGTAAAGAAAGTAAAACCAACTTTATAACAAATTAAAAAGAAAACTAGAAACCCGTAATTTACGAAAAACGAAAAATTACTTTAGTTCTTTTATGTATAAGTAGCATTGTAGAGCTACTTCCTTGGTTTTTGTAACTAAATAACTAAATAACAATAAAAACAAAATAAAAAATGGCATTTTAGAAGCACACAGATAGGCTTCACCTCTTTCGATAGAATAAGACATCCAGAGCAGAAAAATGTTTGCTCGTTTGGTCTGTTCATCATTGGTGCTTTATATTTTAGACTTGATGGTGAAGAATTACAACACCCTCACTCAATTTTTTTCTGTGAAATGCACATGACAGTGGAGGTTTGTCAACTTCTACAACAAGCCAATGTTTCAAAGGTTCGTTTTCATGCCAGCAAGCTGCAGTAATGCAGCTTTCTATCTGCGGATCAAGTGATTTTCTTGGGAATTGATACTCGACATCAATATCCCTTAAAAACATCCGGGCAAGGGCATTCGTGCGGGATTAAAATACCAGTACTCTTAAGTTCTTCAAGAAGAGAGAAAAAGACCTGATGTAGCCTAGATTCAACTCCCAACGAAGTCAAACGTACTCTCCTATTCATGTGCTTATTCTTAAAGATTCTAATATTGTGATTACAATACATTGAAATGGAACAGTTTTTAGTTATCTTTCATCTATATTGACTCATTCAGTCAAACTGACATTCCAACTCTGTCAACAGCTCCCCCTCCTTCACCTAAAAAGTACCCTGTATACGATAAACAAGTTATGAATATTTTTAGTAAAACGTTTGTGAACAAATCATTTATGGGCTTGAAAACATTGAAGTTATTATCCCCAAACAGTTTTATCTTGAAACAATAGACAAGCTATTATACTTTTGATTGCCTATACGTTCCTACACCTAAAAGACATGCTTAGTAAGATCTGGAAATTTGTCTCGACCACAAACGCAACATTGTCGCCGAGAAAAGCAGGGATGGTATCGATGAAGGTCATGTAACTATAGGTTGGGGGTTATTTTTTGTAAGAATGACGTAAAACTGTGATAACAATGTATTCAATCGTTATTTTGTAACACCTGTCAAACATGCAAGTTTCATGGTACAATTCTATTCCGCGGTGCTTTTTTCTTCAGTCTCCAAATCATTTTCCAGCTGGCAAATAGTTAAAATTGTGTCTCGTCAAGTTTGCTATATAGTATGATCGCGTCAAACTGAATACACTAAAATATGAACAGAAATGGTTACAGCTTAGTTATGTTTGGATTTAAATTATATGGCTATATATGGTTACCGGTAGCTGACTCGGCTTTGCCTTGGCCTACTAGGTGGTTAGTAGTGGCCGCAGAATAAAAAAGTACTTGAAAATTTTGAAATAGACATTGATGAAGCAAAAATACCTAACAAATTTTGGTAAATCGGTCTCACCTATTAGACTTCAACACGGAATGAAGCTTGTTTTCAACTCTTTATTGTCTTTTATGAGGTGCACGATGAAAGAAGCATACTAATGAAATTCAAACTTACTCTCTTCGAAACTTGAAGGGTTTTTTCTTCTTCAGAGGTATGATGTCCTTCATGCGAGAGTGTTAAGGTTGTACAAAAAATTAATAGCAAAGTTCAAATAATCTATCAAGGAATAAAAAACCTCAGGGAAGTGTCAAACGTAACACTGAGATTGACAATGGACACCCCCGCTTATAGGACCACTCACATGGCGAGTGACAAATTAAGGATTAGAACGGTGCGAACTATCCTATGTACGTCACTAAGGGGGGGGGGGCGGTCACTCATATAGTAAATGAACTGCCCCTGTTGAAGTTTAAAGTTTTTTCATCACTGACCAATCAGAGTGATGCTATTGCTTAAATTTATCTCAAAGTGCATTGATCAATTGTAAACGGTAGTACAGAGATATTCATGAATATGTTTGTATTGATGCAATAAGAACTGACCATTGACATTGAATTCTTTTGTCTAAATCTACGCAACCTCATTGATATAAGACATTTTTTTTTATTTTTAATTTCAACTTTATTTCGAGCCTGGTAACGTTGTTAGTTCAACAGGGCTTATATTCCTAGAGGATCTCAAAACAATGTAAATACAAATGATAGGTTAAACAGAAAAACAAAACATTAATCTAATACACCTTGAGATAGATATAAAAATAACTAAAACATCCATAGAAAATTAAGAATCGTAAGCTGAAAAAAGAGTAAAATCTAATCTAGAAGTTATCTAGTCTAATCTAAAAGTTAAACATTTAAAGATGTAAATCAAAATACATTTTTCTGTTGGATTTTAATCAATTTTCTCATTTCCTCGCAGGTTGCTGAAGGTCTGTCCATGTTCAGAATGTTACAAGGAACTTAACTGGTATTTTGTAAAAATCGTCATAAGACGTCGAAACCTCCTAATTAGTGTAGTAAAACTAAAGCTACTGGCAAACATTCCTGAAATTTCTTCAAAATGTAGTAGACGACTTGCCCTACTTCAGTTAGTTCTCGACAGTTTTTAGCTCATTGAATCTTCAAGAAGAAAACAAAAAAGGTGCTGCTGGCAACTGGTGGAGAGTTCAAAGAAAATTGTTTAGTAAGCATCTCCACCTCGACTTCCCTGGATCATCATTATGAGAAGACGGTCCCTCAGATGATCTACTCAGTGTAATGTTTTCCCCATGTTGAGAAGATCGTTCCCCGATAAAGTCAGATGTAAATCATCCCCACACTTTATGTACTCCTCATATACATACCCGTTGCCGGTAAGCAAATGGAGCCGGAATGCAAATAACTAAGTATGATGATGACACTACATTCTTTATCGAAGTGAACGAACGATCCTTTTTTATACCTTTCTCAATAACTGTAATTTTCCGCTGCCATATCAGATTTAAAAATGACATTAAATTAATTACCGTATAATAAGACGTCTTTAATATGATAAGGGATATGGTGTGGTTCGAGACTGCGTTTTACAACTTTCAGAGGGATAATATTCATTGGGTGCTTGAAGACGATTTTTACCCCCTTCAACGCTTACATCACGCTGGTGTGATTGTTAAAGCCTATGACAAAGCTAAAGTTGGGTTAGTGTAAAACCAATTTTTAGCTGAGATGTAATATGCCGAGCTTTTCGGGGAGAATAATGATTATTTAGTCATTAACCTTCCTCATTTGAATTATTGTTTTCTTGCCATTCCTGTATTGAAATGTGAGTCTCTTGTTATGATTTGTTTGGAGACTGAAATATGATCGTTTTAGTCGAAATCAGATCATTCAACACTTTTCTGCAGGGTAGTGGTATCAAAATTATTAAAAGCTACACATTACATTGCATTAAACATTTTATGTTTGGCTTGTATATGTTAAAAGTGGTACAGTCAGAGAAATGCTTTTCGTTTCTTACAAAAATACAGCATTGACAGAAATATATCGTTTAAAACAATCCTAAACATAGTGAGGAGGATTTGTACATTCAAATGACGATAAAATACTTCAGCTGTCACGTGCTTCTTTGACTTTGGGGTCAGCCGCTTTAAATTGGTACAATTACAATAGCAGCATTTGTAATCTAAGCTCCTGAGGTCCAAAAAGTTTCAAAGGCAAGGCGGGCACACCCCAGCGTCACAAAACCTTCAAGAGGCCACTGACCAACATTTTTATTTCACCACCGCACAACAAAATACCTTCCTGCGTCTATGATCTTGTTTGCGTGACTATGGGTGATTTACACTGAGAGATGCACGAAGATTAGATTCATCTTCTGTTTTCATAGATGGAAATTATAACTTCCTAGTAAAAGGTGGAATAGGTGCACAATGGTTGGAGTATCCCAACAGAAGGAGTACGAATTCGAGGAGTCGAGAAAAAAATGTTTCATCAAAATTCCGAATAGCAACCCTTATTTGGTGATAAGCTGGAAATTACAAGTGCTGTACTTCACTTTAACTGAAGGAGGAGTACAAAGAGCACGAACTAATGCATGCTGTCAGTTTCACACGCTCAATTGAAGTATTTGTGCCAATCAACGCACCCTCCTTTTAGTTAATTTATTAGGAACTTGTTCTTCCACTTCGACCATGCCAAGATCCAAGTTTTGATGACATTGAAATAAGTAATGATGATTTCGAGACTTTCATCCAGGAACAGGTCAATATCGGTCGGAAAACTTCTTTAAACTGGGGATGTTTTAGACCATAAATAATAGGATTAACACAGCTGTTGATCATCAGTAACACAGAAATCCATGGAATAGCTGGGTATGTTTCAGCGGGTATAACACATACTAACCCGAAAGGCATTATGCAAATGATGTACGAGCACACGACAATGAACAAGTTTTTAGTGACTTGCAATTGACGACGAAACACAGCTTCTTCCATCTGGTTCGGAGGCAGGTTTGGTCTCTTGGCCATTTTCATAGACGAAGTCCGTGCGCGATTAATGACGTCCCGGCTTGATGCCCTAACGAAAAGATAGATTTTCACATAGCAGACGATGATGACAGCAAGACCTGGAAATTCCCCGAAGCCGCTACCTATGATGTTGTAGATCTCTGCCAAGGGATGCGATGAATCTGCAGAACAAATTCTGTATCGAGGCGAATATCCAATATGACCGATACCGAACAAAGGTGGGAAGAAGATCAAGAGAAATGGAACCAGCCAGGCTCCAATAAACATGAAGGCCATGTTGACTTTACTGAATAGGTTTTCGTATTTCTTTCGTGGTTTTGTAATAATATAGAAACGCGTAAATGCAATCACTGCTAAACTGGCAACACTGCTTCCTTGCCCTACCAAAATAATGGTAGCTACAACTTTACAGAGATGGTCCGAAAGAGGCCAGCTGTCGTAAAGTAAAGCTACGACTTGGAATGGCAGCAGTAGACACGTCAAAAAATCAGCAAGGGCTAAATTAACGACGAAGATATTAGTTCTGTTCTGGAGTTTTTTGTATAAAAATACGGAGAGTATGACGAGGCTGTTTCCAGGAAGACCAACGAGGCTGACGAAGCAGAGTATTACAGCGCAGATCATTCTCTGAGTAGGGTCTTCAAAAACATACTCTTGAGAGGAAGATTTCTCACAGGAAGATGAGTCAGTCTCATTTGATAGTACTCCCATTTTAACCAACGTCACCAAATGTATGTGCCAAATGAATTAAAGGATATTTCTGCGTTGGACAATAACAATAAAATATACGTAACGGATGACTATCCAGCTCTTCAATTATCATCAAATTCGGACGTCATATGTCTAGAGCAGTTCCTCGGATAAAATGTAGTTATTCCTCTCACGTCATCTAAGAACTGTAAAGCAGACGAATCCGACTTGCAGGAGAGCATTACATTGCCAAACTTTGTACATCTTAGGGTCGTCACGGTTAAAGTTAACTAGCTGACAAAGTTACTGAAACAAATTAAATCTTGGAATAGTTACATCATCACTGCATACTGTACAGAAGCGGATATACACTCATCAACTATAGGAGTGTACTTTCAGCTTTGAAACACCGATGCTTTCCTTTTATACTTAGTTCTATTTATGAATATAAATGAAGTTAGAATACCGTTTGTATTGTAACTCTTAGCCTATTTCACAAAAATCCAGAGTTCCACATCGATACGGAAAGCTATTGTAAAAAGCAAAAATGATGGTGTCAGATATCAAAGCAAACAAATTAAGGGTTGGAGGTTCGAATTACGTTTCCTGTCATATGAGATTCTCTTCAGTTTTTATGAATATTCCAGTATCTGTACAATCCAACCAGCACGCTAAGGCACCTCAGTCGCTTTTACAGCAATGCCCACGGAATAGCACGGCCTCGATAAACTGTTTTGTTAGCGATACGGAAGTATACCTGGGTAACAGAGTAGATCTGAAAGGGGGCCGAAAATCTGGCGGTGAGTCTTCGACGCGGGGGCACCAATTGGTGGTACTCAAACTTTCCTCCAAAGGTTGTTGTCCCAGTGGCAAACCTGCGGTTAGGGGGATCCCCTGTGAGAGAAGCCTTGTCATCTCTAGAATATTCACGAAGTAAAGGGCCTTTCCAAAATGTGTTGTAGGTGCGTAACACACTCATAGCTTTTTATTAATTCTTGAATGATAAGAAGTTGGAAATATTATCAAGCACCTTAAAATAACTAGCAGCTCGGGTCCGTCGAAGACTGCATTGTGTTCACAATCATGATCGATTACGACACATAATTATAATGCGTTTTAATTTTTTATTCCTATCTGATTTGTCTGTGGTGTACAATTTCCTCATCTATCACAGCTGTCTGTAAATGGGCCCTGCCTGACATTTAAGAATGGGGTTTTAAAATATTGGCACATAAAAATTACGATCAATTTTGACCAGCAGGGCAGACACTACATATTTGGTTTCGGTCACAACGATTATTCTTGGTCACATGCAGTTCTGTAAAGTACATTTCGGTTGACTGAGAATCCCGGAAGTTCGTATCATCATGTACAATAAATATTGTGAAGAACTGACATGCACATTCTTTTTCCAGCAATCTTGACGAAGTATGTTTGTTTTGATCCCCAACGGTTGCAAACATCGTCAGGACCATCAAATGTTTTCCACGAACATCGTCATACAAATGTAGTCTATGAAGACATCCATGGGCAAATGCGAATGTGATTACCTGTACTGTAGTCTATGAAGACATCCATGGGCAAATGCGAATGTGATTACCTGTACTGGACTTAAAGGAAGGGTTTAAGCAAAGAATTAATTTTTACATGTGAAAGAGGAACGAAATCTAATGTAGTGAAACTTTTTTCAAATCGGACATGTAGTACTCGAGATATCAGCAAATGAAGTTACTAAATTTGTGACTCAAAGTGAGCTTGAGGCAAGCAGGGATTATATCACTGCCTCCCACTTTGCTTTCTTTGTCTTTTTTTTTTGGTAGGTGGGGTTGACCTTGAAGTTAATAGGGATAGGAGCTCCCCATGGGTAATATGAAGTTTGTAAAATTCCTGTGCCTCACGTGCATTCACATTCCGATAACATGGGATTAAGGAAGCAAAATTGGTTGTAAAGTTTAAAGAAAAACAAAGGAGTATTCATTAATGTGAGGTTATGACGTCATATCAGCTTGCTTCAAGTCCCCTTTGTGTTAAAAAATGTGACAAATTTACCTGCTTATATCTTGAGAACCACACATCGAATTTCAATGCAAATTTCACCAGAATGCTTCAGATAAGTACTACTCTAACTTATCAAACTTGACTTGACGTTAGATCCTTATTTTAACTGCGTTTGTAGTACAGAAACTATTTCATACCTTTAAAATTATGATATACTGCTACAGAATGATAGGTAATTCAAAGTTAAGTAGCTGGGTAACTTTATTTTCAAGAAATAAGGTTCTCACAGAAATAAATTCACTACTTTGTTGCTCATGAAAAGATGAATAATTTCTTCGCCTAAACCAGGGATAGAGACCCGATAGTGGGAGAGATTGGCCAACTTATTTCATGGGCGCCATTTTGGAGCCAAATGTTAACTATGGCCATATATCATATACACTGTGTGCGTACAGTTTTCCGTACAAAATGTAAAACAAAGTGAGTTACAGCGTTCTGTTCTCTTGTGACGATCATTCGTATTGGTTTAATCTGGCTGGCACTGTCTGCCGGATCCTTTAATTTGTCACCCGGTTCAAGAAAAGCCGTCCTGGGAGGGTTGAACTAATCATTTAAGATTTTTCATTATTTAGTGAAAGTTTTAGGAGAGATCTGGGGGAAGGGGTAAATATAGGGGAACAATTCTTAGTGAGACTTTTTTATTTTATAGAAAGGCCTAGCTGGCCTAGGTTTTATAAAGTTGTGACTGACCAGGGAGTATTCCATGTAAAAACCTACATCAAAGTCAAAGGTACGCAAATGTTTCAGTTTTCTCATATTACTAATAGATCCAGGAACAACATTTGATCTGTTACTGTGTCCCCCTCCCCTATGAAAATTTTTGAAAAATTGGGTGTCCTTACATGCAATCTTGTGCCACATATGCTACATTTGAAGTAAAATGTGTGTTAAAAAATTGACGTATCTTTAGGAAGCAAAAAAAAAAAAAATCGGCATCAGTGAGGGGTGGGGGTATGGCCCAATGGCCCCCCTAAATACGCCACTGCTCCTACACCTAGACAGGGGACTGCAGCTCTGGTATTCCAACGTCTCTATGGGGATGTTCCACCAACTCTCCAGTACGGTTAGTATTAGGATTAGGCCTAGGGTTAGCCGGTTGGCCATAGGCGTAGGAAACGGAGGCTGGGGCTGTAGCCCCCAGTCAAAAATGTGAGGGAACTTAAGTATGCTTCCGCCCTCAAAGATCCAAGGGCAAAACCCCTTATTTGTCTCTTCCGTAAGAAATGTCAAAAATTTGCAGTAATTTTCCTTAAAGTTTGTCCAAAATGTTGCACCAGATTGCATCTGAGGACCCTCAAATACGCACAAATTTTCCAAAGGGGAGGGGCCCCCTCCCCTCAGACCCCGATCCCCCAGGACGGCGATCCGAAACAAGGTTCAGCCCCCCCCCCACCCACCCGCCGTCTCGAAAAGGTTCCTACGCCTATGGGTTAGGCCAAAGGGTTAGGAGTTGTATAGGGGTTTATGTGTCGGAATATCAAGCAGTCGGAATATAGAGATGGAACCGCCGTATACGGTAAAGGCTAGGCCTCGTACCGAACGTCGTAATCAACTCTAAGGCTAAGCCTACTCTAACGTTAGGCCTACCTGTACTAAGTTGTATACTGTAAAGTTACATCGCATAAGCGATCGCTATTTGATGGATTCCAATTGAATCTTCTAACTTTTACAGCCCATCGAAACCTTCTTTTTGTACAGAATGGGAAATCTATACAACTTGTAACCCTTTTCTGGTCTGTTCGTGCATCCAAATGCAGCACAACCCGGCCTCAAATTTGGAAACAAACATGTCCATCTTACATAGGATGCGTACTCCGGCCGTACGTACGTACGGTTTACGGACAACTCGGCCCCTGGGACAACTCGGCCCGGACATCTCGGCCCTGGAGACATGTCGGCCCCAGGACATCTCGGCCCCTGAGACATGTCGGCCACGAGACATCTCGGCCCCAACTGTAGTAACTGTATGTCGTTCCTTCAAGTTTAGCATATTTTTTTGTACTTTGGAAATGAACTTTTATGATATTTTAGTAACTCAGAATAAACAAAATGTTTAGATGCAACTTACAAGGCCTGGAAAGTGCAATTTCCAGAGACCTGGGAGGTAATACCCATAAAAACACCAATACAATTTAATGGGATCTCATGGAAGGAATGGGATCCCATCGAAAGTGTTCCAATTTCCTGACCTTAGCTTTGGATTTCTACTTATGGGATCTCATACGGCTTTTAGGTCCCATTGATTTTTTGATTTCCCATTCATTTTATGGGATATCTGATTAAATTCTATTGCTGGATCCCATACAGTGTCCAAGTTCCAGACCTAGCTTTGAATTTTAATGGGATCCTATTAATTTTTTGATGGGATCACATTTATTTTTTCCTATGAGATTTATGGGAATTTTCTCCTGGGGAGGGGGCGAACTCCTGGGGAGGGGAAGAAACGAGGTTTCCGCCCCTACAAATCAATGTGCGGGGGCAATCCCCCTGCACCCTTTTCCTACACCTATGAACATCGTTGATCCCGTTTTATGTTTCGCTGACTTCAAAACGACCACATCATCAAGAAGCCATGTCAGATTTATGCTCATATTATCGTTTTGATTTTACGATTAGTAAAGTGGTTAATCAGTAACGTTAGCACTTCAATTTCCATTTGAGATACGTTGATGGAGATATGTTGCTCTGAAGATTGATCATTATTGTAATTGTTTGAGGGGGAAAGATTCATATAAGTTAGTCTTAACTTCTTCTCTCTCCTTTTCCATTTCGTGTTTTTGTTGTAATTATTGTAAATTGTTTTGTTTTCCTTTTTGCTACTCTTTATGTTGTATTACATGTTATTTATGTTGTCATGTATGGAAATAAACTGAACAAAGAAACGTTAGCGTTGATTTCAATTGGTGCCGACTTGTCTCGGGGGCCGAGTTGTCTCAGGTGCCGATTTTTCTCGGGGGCCGAGATGTCCGGGCCGAGTTGTCTCAGGGGCCGAGTTGTCCGGACACCCGTACGTACAGCTTGCACTGCTTCTCGAATGTACATAGGCCACACATGATCTTGCAAGCTCGTACTTTGGCTCCAAAATGGTGCCCATGCATTTCGTCCAATCAGAATGCGTATCTGAGAACAATGGTTGGCCAGTCTCTCCCACTATAGGGTCTCTAACCAGGGAGGTATTAGGACGCCCTCCCCAAACTTTCAAAATGTCAAATGATGCAGCACCCTCAACTCTTGCAATGCGTTATGTTTTCGGAGAGAAAAGTTATTGCGGAGTTTATCGGTGAGTCTGAATGTCGTTATTATGACATGGGCTATGTTCATTGATGCATGGTAAACAAAATAATTTCCTTTAAGCTGGGCAGAGTGGCATGGATGCAAAGAGGGAAACACAAATGAAGATTTCAAGTGCTCAAAGACTTAAATATCGTCTGAGAAATATATATCGATGTTCGCGGACGAAATTTTATTAACTAACCTCGGACTAGAGGGCTCCCGAAAGGACCAGTTTAAAAGCCGACTAATTTTTGGTTGTTGGCCAGGAGAGAACAACCCCCCCCCCTCCATAATTTGCCGATGAAGAAATACAGCACAAATGTACTTACATTTACAGTTTGTAAACAATGAATATTTTGTGCCAATGATATAAGTAACGGTCAGTGTCCTTTAGGCTACTACTTTCGTTTGATGAGGCTATAGTCCCTTCACTCTCTGCAAACTATCTGAAAGGGAAAACTTGAGAGGAATACTATGACGAATTGCAAGGGCGGCGATGGGGGAGGAGGGGTGATGGGGGGCATGGTCCCCAACAATGTGGTTGTGGGACGGACCACCTTTCGGCTTTCGTCCTCCCCAGTATTTGGTCAGCGACCATATTATTAGGTAATATTGTAGTGTGAGACATAGTCCCCTTCAATGATTTGGTTGAGGGGGACCGGGAATCTGTGATATTTTGGAAAAGATTATAATAATTACAACTATTTATGACAATATTAGATTTTCCGATGACTTAAAAGTCAATTACAAAGCAATTGTTTCAGGTGCTCTTCGCAGGGGTGGCGCCAGCGGAGGGCCGGGGGCCATGGCCCCCCATCGGGGAAGGCTGCCCCCCGTCGGGAAAAATTTCCAGTTTCGTCGGGGAGCCTTAATCCGTACGATAAAATATGAAGTCCCAAAGACCTTTAGTCGCCCCGACGATCTGCTTGATTTTGCTCATAAGAAGGGCAGATTCTTTAATAATGAACCCAAATTTTCCAATTTTCCATACAAAAACCCAAATTTTTCAAATTTTCTTCAATGAAACTCCCAAATTTTCAATTTCTTGTAAAAAAAAAACAAAAATTTTGCGTTTTCAGTCCTTTTGGCCTTTGTCGGGGCTTCGGGCTGCTGGCCCCCCTGTCGGGCAAATCCTGGCGCCACCCCTGGCTCTTTGCGTGCACATTATTAGAGTGCATGTTCGGTGATCAATAAGACAGTCGTAGACACACAAAGGTACATTCTCTTTATAATTTGGTTAGGAACGTAATACCTTTGTTCAATCATGGAGTTATTTCTTAATAGCTCCATGGTTCAATCTTCCCGTAGAGTTGGTCAACTTTAGTGATATTTCCTAAAACTGGCATATGTAAGACATAGTCCTCTCCACTAATTTGGTTAGGAAGGATGGGGTACCTTCAGTATTTTGGCAAAACTTCTGCAATATTTGCTTATACTTACGTCTACGCTTGGGCTATAAGTGGGCGATGCGCACTGTCTAAGAAGAATTTTTGTGACTGGCTAACGCTATCCCTAATCTCTAACTAACCCCTAACCTTAACAATGGATACAATCGATACAATACAATAGAATCAGCCGATCAGAAAATACCTTCTTAGACAGTGCGCATCATCTGGCTATAAGGCGGTGTTTTGTTTTAGGGGGACGGACTCCCTTTCATCTCACTCATATTACGACAGTAATATTAAGCTCCATTGACTATCTGACTATGAAAGGCTAGATTTTATGTGCGCTTCGCGCACATTTTTTGTCACATGCCGGGTAATTACTGAGACTGTTAGAAATACACACTACAGGCAAATATTATGTTCCACTTCATATGCAGGACCTACAAATAAGCGCACGTAACTGGGATATCCCAATGCAACCCTGCTAGTTGCCCCAACAATCTAATCAGGGGCGGATCTAGGGTCTTTACTTAGGGGGGTCCAACATAAAAAGGGCACATTCATTTTTTTAAAATTTTGGTTCCCATAAACGTCAGTGATTATACAATTTACGGCATATTGACAAAGAGAGGATAAACCAAGAGACATGCAAAAACTGGAATCAAAACCAGGGGCCGGATTCACAAAGAATACTTACGCACAAAAATTTGCGTAAGTCAGACTTACGAAGCGTATCTTGCTTAGTCGGTATTCACGAAGAGAAAAGTTCTTAAATATTTTGCGTAACTTTACGCAAGCTTCGGAGTTGTCGTAAGAACAAAATTGCCTTAGTAACACATACAGAAGTACGCGTTGTGCACACGGTTGTGTAGAGCATAGGACGGCGCGTGTAGCCACAGAAGACCGTGTGCGTCGTTTTAACAATAACAATCAATGTGATTGGCTCAAAATGTAACAAAGCAAGATTCAACCGCACACACGATTGGCTCTTGTGCATTCATTGTAGTTACGCCGCGTATCTTTACGAACTGCGTAAGTTGTTTAAGTGAATACCACTTAAGAAAGTACTTACGCAGTTCGTAAATATTTTGACTTACGCAAGAACTTACGCAAATGTTAGTGAATCCCGCCCCTGGAATCTAAACGGTGAAAATGCAAAGCGCGCGAAGCGCGCGAAATTTTTTGGGTAAGCCTACACTTATAAGAATTTGTACTAATTTAAAGCTTATATAGAACAATTGTTCAGACAGTTAGGCCCTATCGGGCATAACTTTATTGTACTTCCCTCCTCGAGTCACTAGCCGTACCGTACGACAGACACAAGTGAACGTTAACCAGGTTTAACGAAATGCGATACAATTTCCGACATTTACATAAATCCATGTATACATAAATCCATGTATTTCTACTTGAAAAGGTGGAAAGGGTTTGTACTATATTTAGCTATAAGTATAACGGAACCGAGGAAGAGTGGACAAAGCGTACCGAAAATTTTGGGTTTTATCCCAGAAATTACCCTGGCTTATGAAAGCCAAAATAAGTAAATCGACCATGTGTGGCGGCAGAATTTCCCCAACAGGAGGCCAAGCTATGTCAGCAACCCCAATTAGTTCCGACATTCCCTATTTCGAGGGGATGATGAGAAGGGCAAATGGAGAAGCCTCATTATCCTATGCCATTGCAGGCATATTTTGCATCATATCACTATACTTCAAGATCCGAGTTGCGCACTGATAGTGTTCTTTGAATCTGGATCGTGAAACTGAAAAGCGCGCGAAGCGGGGGAATATGTTTGATACGCTAACACCTAAAACATATGACGAAACGAAACAAGAACTGTGGACTTGTAGACCGTATCGGGTATAACATACGTTTGTATCGAAACCACTTGGACTATAAGATGAAATAGCCAAACTTTGCTCCGTAAGTCGCTCACCAACTGACTCTACCGCATGACAGACACACAAGAGAACACCAACTAGGCTTTGCGATATGGGATGAAAGTTACGAACTTTACATAGACTATGTACTCTGCCTATATGTTACTTGGTAAGGTGGAAAGGACTTGTGCTATCCTGCTTTGCGGAATGGAACTATTGAAGAAAATAGAGTGACTCTACAGCGCGCGTAACGCGCCGAAAATTTTGGGTTCTTATTAGAGAAATTATCCTCTTGAGGGCAAAAAGAGGTAAGCCGTCGGGGCGACTAGTTGTCGTCGGGGACTGCGTACTTTCGACTAGGACTCCCCGACAAACCTGTAAAACTTCCCCGATAGTTGGCCAGTCTTCCCCGACGGGGGCATGAACCTTTCCCCCACCTGGCGCCACCGCTATCTCGACTGGGGGAGGGGGTTAAAATACTGTATGTTGTCTTCCCTATATAGTTGCGGCGCGACTGTCAAAAATACTCTGTCAGAACAGATGACTGAAGTCGAATGTTTGCTTTTTATTTGCGACAGCAGACCGGTCATCGGTCCAAAGACGTCAAAAAAATTGAACCGACTAACATTGCGTTATTTGACCTGGTGGTGATTTTATATAGTATTTTTAAAATGAAACAAAAGCCGATTCGTCCATTGCGACTTCTGGTCAACTCTTGGCGGTGGACTTTTAATTAAGATTGGCTTTTTATTCCCATCACTAGGGCAACACTAATAAATGAAGAGAGTAATTCCAGACCATGAATATCATATCGTGTTCATGAGAGAAGGGATACTAGCGGGTAGAGGGAAGGTTTCGTAGATGTAGCGTTTAGGGAGTGTGAACAGATCATTATTTTGTTAGACCAAAAGACTAGCAGTGACCTTTTGGAATCAATATTAAAACTCAGTAGTAATACTTGCATAAAGCGCTAGCTAGTGAGTATGACGTAATATCTGCGCGTTTTACTGTATTACTTTGAAAGCCCAAGCACGCCACACGTGGTTCCAAGCGAAAAGTGATTAGAATGCCTGACTGTCACGCAGGCAGTGAGAATTAGAGTTAGATGAGGTTTTACGGCTCAGTTTCTAACCAACTGGTTTAAGTCGGGCCGGCCGCGGCCTTTTTTGCAGTTGTGGCTCACTGGCATGTTTTTCCCTACTCCATTGCAATCAGTGAGACATACTGTAGTCACATTCTCTGTAAAACGATTGCGCTGTTCGTGTTTCAGGGCGGGCAATATAGGCTACCATAGTCAAATATATTGCTGAAAGTTTCTGCGATACATAGCTAGACTTTTACGGGTGGATTGATCGATATTGGATGGGGGTAACCAAAATCTCCTCGGAACTGGACAACTGTCATTACCTGTCAAACTGTCGTGGTTTTTTTTTATTTTTTTTTTATTTTTTATTCTTTTAGGCTAGTGTGAAAAAAAAAATTGAAAATAGGCAAATTGGGAAATTTGAGGGGGGGTCCGGACGTCGGCGACCCCCCTCTGGATCCGCCACTGCTAATCCATAGGGGGCACAAACCGGAATCTCGTCAAAAATTCGACTGTACATTTTTCAACATTTACTGGATTTGATTCAAAACGAAACAAGTCGGTTCATTTTAGCCGAATCTGGTACAATATTTGCCATGTCTGTTCGTGTTCCTATAGATAAGATTGTTTTTAACGTTTAATGGAACATTTTTAGGTGTAAGTTCATGGGCGGATACAGGGGGTGACGAGGGTGACTACTCTAGTCACCCCCACCAACTGTGGCACCCACTTATAAAAGAACAATTTTGTTAATATAATGAGGTTAAATTCTACTTTAAAAATGAAGAAGATAAGGAAACTTGGGAGCAACATAAGACACTTAATAAGGCTGTATCTCGAAACTACCAAATTTCTGGAGACGTATGACAGAAATGCCCAGATGAGAAAAAAAGAAGTTTTGTCTGATTTTTGGGGAAAATCCGTACAACTGTCCAATTTGGGTACTATTTCAGGCCCTGAAATATGACAAAATATTTGTCAATTATTACATCATTTCGCATCCTAGCACACATAATTAAACAAAATTTTCCAAAGTGGAGTGGACATCCCCTCCCTTTACACCCTCGACCTCCTCCAGGACACAGCTCAATAGTCACCCCCATTCACAAATTTCTGGATCCGCCACTGAAGTTTCGTTTGGGAATATAGCGCCATACTTGTTTTCTTTTTTGTATCCCGGTGTTTCCAATCCCTTTCATTGATACAGCAAACTAAATGACAGCAAATCCACGGTAAGATTGCAAAGGGGGACCCATATTTTGTGGTACATCTCTATATTCCGCAACCTAAATGGATTGTGGGTAACAATGATAGTGTATTTTTCGTCAGCGCACTCCGAGCGCCAGTGCGGCTGATGCCTAAGAGTAATTTTGTAAAAAAAAAAAAAAACGGAAAGAAATAAGTCCGAAAGTTAACTTTGAGTTCCATGCAGCCCTCTTTTCATTAATTATCTTCATTCAACACACTTTATTCTCTACATTTGTACCAGCTTTTAGTATGATATCTTTTCAAAACAGATATCAACTACTTTTTGCATGCACATTGCACCAGTGAACTTCATTAGCATGTCAACAACTTTTTAATTAATACTGGTTTCTGGAGTCTTCCCTCCGGACATGGCTTAGTGGATCACACCATAGGCTTATACTACTTCAGAATGGATCCCGCCGTAATCTCGCACAATGTTGTAGTTATGTACATAAACAGTCTTCAAGATTCGAATTTTCTACGAGCATCGACCTCACATTGTGAGGAAAGTCGTTATTTCTTTTATTCTCTCGGTTAAACACTCTAATCAGAGAGCTGTGAGAGATAGCCCCCTGCTCAAATCAAGCGGTGGTCGGATATAACACTGCATGTTAAAATTTTGGCTGTAACTGACCTCTGAACATACCCAATGCTACATGCGACTAGGAAAAGGAAAGATTTTTCCATCTTCGGCGCCGCTGAACGGTACATTTGTTTACCAGTATTACATAAATTTATACGTTTACATTTCCATTTTTATTTACATATACATATAGGTCTGTGCATACGTTTACGTATACATATGCGTATAGGTATACGTGTAGGCAGTACATGTACACATACGTACATTAACGGCTCGCCATAGGGGCACGGGGGCACTTGCCCCCCCCCCCACCAAAGTTTGCAAATAAGTTTGCAAATAATAAATAAATAAATAAAACATGTAATTCAAGATGGGTTACGCCCTCCCTTTTCCTTCAGTGGGTTTAAAATTAAAGAAGTGAATAACTTTCCAATGCAATGAGAAGGTTAAACAGTAAAAGTGCTTTCAAGAAGACATTTTTTTGGCGCGCTTCTCGCACGTTTTCTTAGTTGCTTGTTTGCTACTATATATAGTTCAGACATCACAAGTGGACCTGCCATTAGTGCGAGCTAAGGTAATCAAAACAAATGATCACGCCGTGATATTTGTAATCTGATTAGCTTAGGCATCATAATGTCATTTACAGAGTGTAACGGTAATGCTGGAGTTAAATCAATGCCCATAGTTTTGCAGACACTTCAGAGCTTTCGGGGTCATTAGATACACAACCCATTAGCCGTGTTGATTATCATCCACGACTAAAAGCAGTTTTGCCCGGGTGTCACCTGGCCAGATTAGCGTAGGTATCTGTCTACAGAAAGTTGTAACGGACATACAGCCTAAACGTATTGTTTCCCATAGAAGGAGAGGTTTCCCTTCCCTTGTCCAAACTGACAGCGCCGTTGGGCCACGAGCGGTCTAATGACTGTCAAAATAATGGCCTGTTACAAGCAAAAGGTTATCCACCTCTGTGCTAAAGTATACCGTTTCAATTGATTTAAAATAAACACACCAAACAGTCAATCTAAGCTCAGTGTAATGAGACTTTTGACTAGTGGCCTAGCTCAGTGGCGCCGGCACGGGGGGCATGGGGGGCCCGTGCCCCCCAATCGATTTCAGAATTTTTTTTTGAAAATTTTAAAATGATCCCAAAAGGCATTTAAGCTATAGATTTCTGTATGGGGTAGGGTGAGGTGTGTTTTCAACCAAGTGATGGATCTTTTGTAACCATTTTCCATCACAAATGGTTCTCAAACTATCAGAGTTATTCCAAATCCTTCGCAAACTTTCAAAATTTTCGCGCGCTCCGCGCGCTTTAAACCTTACCTCAATATTGTTCTAATTATCAATAATTTCCTGTAGCAACTCCCACAGAAGCACAGCAACAGAAGCTGAAAGCTGTTTACGAATTCTCAGGTAAACTCGGACTGGCTTTGTGATTGGCAAATAAGTTTGTTGGGGAATTGAAAAGTGTCTCGATGCAGAACATAAATGCAGGTTTTGTCATGGTTATCTTATTTAATGAAAAATTTCGGGGCGCTTCGCGCGCATTCATCACTGTTTTCACTCCAACTCATGACCATCATTAAGGTTAAAACACATGCAACTATTCTGATCACAACACTTTTCCGAAAACAGAAGTACATCCCCAACATTTGTAGGGGCCTATGGGATCTTTCAGTCTAATTTGTAGCATGATGTGGAAGGTTGAAAGTACGTATTTGCCGTTACACATTTTTCAATTTTTTTTTTACCCAGCGCTTCGCGCGCAGCCTCTACCTGTATAGATGGTGATTTTTAATACACTTACGACGAAAAAAATATTCTGAAACGCGCCTTTTAGTCCTTAACCGGTCTAATATCACTTCCCTGCACCTATACTCTCTCTCTCTCTCTCATTCCCCATTGATGAAAGATGTTCGTCTGGATTTTCTTTCAAACTTAGTAAAATACCATTGTTGTAACGAGCTCGGCATTATACTCTGTAGTACCATTTGGATGTCAGGTAACATCAAATCAGTGCCACATTTTATATAATTAATACAGAGCTTCCAGGAGGCACTATACAGGTGTCTGTCAGTAATAGATACCCTTTTATAATGCACAATGAGACAAAGGAAAATTTTCGTAATAGTCCAAGAATGTTTCCGTGGACTCCACCCACGTATGTTGTCGTAAAAAATTTCCCCGAATAGAAGGCATTAAAGCCTAGCCAAAAAGGGGGCTTGGCGAGGTTTGTTGCCAACATACCCTTCTCTAAGACAACACACTCCTCTTTCACCTAACCAAAAATTAGAATTCACTAAATTATGGATATTTCCAGCCATGTATGATCAGTTCCAAAAACATCCTAAAGATAACACCATTTTGCATCTAAGCAACTTTAAATTACCAAAATTTCTCAAAGGGGAGGGGCACCCTCTCCCCTTAGACCCCTCCCCCAGGATGATACCTTTAGGTAGTGACAAAAAGGATTCCACACCATCGCAGGGACGCACACTCTCTTCTTTCTCCTAACCAAAAATTAGAATTCACTAAATAAGGATATTTTCCAATCATATAAGATCACTTCTAAAAATACTCCAAAGATAGCACCATTTTGCATCTAGGCAACTTTAAATTAAAAAAAATTTCTCAAAGGGGAGGGGGACACCCCCTCCCCTTAAAGCCCTCCCCCAGGACGGCACCTTTATGTAGTGCCAAAAAAGGACTCCACATTGCTGTGTACAGTCGCAGAGACGCACAAAAATGGTACAATTTAAGCAGACTTGGGGGAAAACTGAGGTGGCATTGTGACATCATCTGTTATGCCCCCCCCCAATCACCAAACTCTGGCGGCGCCACTGGCCTAGCTATTTGTATATAGGATGAGACGTCGTTCTGGGTTAGGGGAATTCCCTTCCCCCTTTAAAAAATTTCGTTTCGGAACGGTAATGAGATCCAAAATAGTGCTATCAGTTCATCCTTTTCAAGTGTCTTCATGCTCAAAATTTTCGTTAGTTTAAGAAAACAATCCAGAAAACAAGCATTTTATGGCTTTTTGGCAAAGTTGAAACATATTGTGACACAATGAAAGAAACAACAAAATATTTAAAGGTATGGCTCATTTTATACAAATGGATCAAGCCGCTTTGCCCATTTCACCTGCCTCTTACTCCACCCCTATGGAGTAGCGATCGGTTGATATGGTTGTATTTATTTTTAAAGTAGTCAGCTAATGACTGACTGCCTAAAATGGTGTTTGAAGAGCTTTTGAAAACTACATGGGGCATCCCTGTAATACATAATAATAACCATACTTCTATTGTACTATCCGGGGCTGACCATTAATATTGCGGGGGGGGGGGTCTTCCAAACCTCCCTGAATACGGACTTGAGTTTGCCCCCCCCCCAACAAAATTTCTTAGAGCAGCCCATGCATACGTACATGTACACATATATACATATAAATCATTTTGAGGTTTTCGGCTCACGTCCCCCCCCCCCATGTCCAACCTTGACGAATTGGTCTCGCGAAAATGGTCATCCATTACTTTTCTAGTTCTGCGTACGGGTGTACAGTTCACGTGAAGCAGTGAGCTTGGAAACGAAATTAACTGACAAAACAGAAATGCATTTTCAGAACTCCGTGCATTTGCAACCGTGACGGCCATAGTCGACGGAATTGGTAACCTCACTTAGACAATAGAATAGTGGAGTGTGAATCGGGGTTGGTCAAAGGATTTGCCCTACGGAGGGGGGCAAGCTACGGAGGGGGGGAAAGCTCCCCGACGGGGGAGGCAGCGGCCCGAAGCCGCGATAAATGTAACTGGTCGCTGGAGAAATGCGAACGCCGCAATTGTGGGGGAAGCAATTCTAGGCTTAGTATTAAAAAAATGAAAAAGTCCGGTTTAATTTGAAGAAATTTAAAAAAGCGATGTTTTTATTGAAAATTTTGGGCTGTTACGAAGGAAATTTGAAAATTTTGGGGTTTTATGGATGAAGCAGCTCTCCTAGAGAGCCAAAAAAGTAAACCGACTGTAGGGGCAACTGTTCATCAAAGGGGATTACATACTTTACATCAACCATTAAAGCTCCCCGACGAAAAAGGAAAATTTCCCCGATGGGGTGGGGATGGTCAGCCATGCCCGACTGGGGCCATAATCTCCTGCCCCCCCCCGTCCCCCGCCTAGCGCCATCTCTGGCGAGGCAGCTTTTTGTGCAGTCAATACAGCATTCTGAGTTTCCCAGTCTCCACATCTATCTGTCTACTGTTTAGTGTGTAGGCCTGTGTGAGGTTCCATCCGGCATGAGTGTGGCAATTTACGTAGGCCTTTACCTGTTTACCAAAATATGCTTTTTTTCCAAAAGTCCCCTGACTCTCTGGCGAAGAGCCAGGGGCGAAAACCAAACAATACTCCCGAAGGAGTTCTGCTCCCCGAAGGAGTAACAACGTCCCCAAGGGACAAACTTTGACTTAACGTAGGCCTTTACCAAAATATGTGCTTTTTATGTCTTTGCGTGTCATAGTCTACCAGAATTGTGTGGAGAGATTCAAGTTAATTCGATATCGATCAGTTTTGCTCAGCTGAAACTGTTTGCGGGGATCGGCGGCCTACTTGGTCGCCTTTGGCAACAATACTCAGACCCTCTATCCTCTTGCCAAGGGAATCTCCCCAGACGCAGCAACATAAGCGTACAGGAGAACTTCTTTCAATTTCGGGCCGAGGAGGGGGGGGGGGGTAGGTTGAGTATTTCGGTCAAAATTTTTAAAGCTTGCTTGCCGAAAATAGCACATACTTTTCCAGGAAATAGCCAAAAATCTGCCCCACTGGGAGAGGGTAGGATCCCCAAGTCCCGCCTCATATGCCCATGAAACCTATACCTACTAATGCAGGAATTTAACTTGGAATTTAATGCAGGAATTTAACTTAACTTGTTTATTACATGGTGACAGTTTGCGTATATGCAGTTGGTGTCACCCCTAAAACTTTATTTGCTGTACTTTTGACCCTTTGAAGTGAAAAGGATCGATGAACCATTACGAAAAAACCTACTGGGATAAAAGCCTCGTTCACTAGACTAACAAAATGATACAATTCCGTCCCGAGTTAAGCTTTATTTTCTGTTTCATGAAAGAATATTGGAGGACAAATTTAGACTTAGACGCTTTGCTTATTGATAAGATTTTCTTTGAAAGACGGATTTGACAGGCAAGTTCAATAAGCAGGAAGTGTTTGGAACTGAGGTTATGATAGATAAGTAGTCTCGGATATTATGCCACTTTTGGAAAATATCCACTGAAAATATGAAGTTCATTACGGTACTACAATAGCTTTTACAGTAAGATTCATGATCATTGGTATTTTTTTTTTTTTTTTCGTCTCCGCTATAAATTGTTTGAACATGGTAGTCAAAAGCACTATAGACTTATTAAAACCTTCAGACTGTCAGGTGGACTTTGTTTGCACAATAATTTGTAAGGTCCTGCCACATTCTTGGCTCTTCCTTCCTAAACATAGGCCCAATTCTACCCCCACTGTATTCACCAAATTACCGTCCTTTTCTGACTGTTTTATACACTGAAGCAGAAGAAAATAAAACATCCATATAACAAGGGTGTATTGCTGCAGCCAACTTACCTTCTGGACATTGTTCCCAGCTCGTAGCCATATAAGGTACTGTAGGGGGCGAGATAGCTTGGGGCGGATATTTTTTCGGAGGGGGGGGGGAGTCGAGATATACTTAAATGCATTGCGGCCATCATTATGGTAATTTCTGATCTTTTAAGGGGCGAAAAGTTCCCCAGGGTTCGCCCTAACCCCTGGTCACCGGTTTGCTTGTACCTCAAAGTGGTGTCCTCAAGCCGTACACAGAACTGAGTATTCGGTCTTCATGGATAAGACAATGTTCTATGCCGTGTCTTGTCAGAGTACCTATTACCTTCGCAACATGTGTCGGCGTGTATATACCTCCTTTCACGTTCGTTGGTAGTACAGGTGCAGCCAATACAGGTACTAGGGTACAAGAGTAATACAAGTCGAGCGGGCAAGAGTTGAACCCTTCCAAGACGGGCTGTGCTTCAGTTATTTGGGCAAGTCCGATTGCCCCTCCAAGGCAATGGGTTGTCTTGGGGAGGCCTAACATTGTTAAAGTAAAGTGTGTCTCTTCAAAATTTTCGTTTGTGTCTGGCTTGATTTTTAGAACTTACCAACTTGCCAGTTTCCGTTTCAGCATGCAAGCATTACAAGGTTCGAGGGATATGTTCTCAGGCTAGGCCAGAACAAAGGCCTTATCCAAAAATCTCTCTGTCTTCACTTCAATTAAAGCCACACATTAATGATTTTTTTTTTCATTTCTATAAGGTATACTAATTTATCACTCATGTAACTTGAAGTTCAATTTTAAATCCATACATTGATCAATGTCTTACGTGCAGTGGTGTAGCCAGAAAACTTGTCATGGGGGATGAAGGGGGCTCCACCATTGAAGGGGGAGGGGATCCAACAATTTTACGTGGCTTTTAAAATACGCAAGGGGAATATTTCCTGTACTTTTGATTTTTCCAATGAGGCCAGCTGTATAAACACGTAAACGGACAACTCCCACCGGATAATTCCTACCGGAGAATTTTCGCCCGAACAATTCTCATCCTCGACAAATACTTCTCAGACAACTTCCTCCACCAGAAAATTAGGAATAGACGAGTTGGAAAAATGCTTTTCACGCAATGCATCTGGGGAGGGGTCAAAGGTCAAGCGAACCACTTGCCTTGACGAACTGTTGTCATGATACAGCTGACCTTGTGACCCCACCGGAAGCAGTGAATTACCCAACTCGTCTATTGTCATGGGAAGGAATTGTCAAGGGGGAAATTGTTTGATTGGAATTAGTCCGGGTTGGGAATTATCCAGTTGGGTACTGTCAAGGTGGGAATTGTCCGGGAACCGTATGGACAGTTCGCCCCCTGCTAATTCCCAGTCAGACAATTTCCAACCCGGGTGATTTGTCCCCAAGCAATACCCACCCTTCACAATTACCCCTCACACAACTTTCCCCAAAACCAAAGAATTGAAATACTGTTCTAGGTGGTAACTGTCTTTAAAGGAAATTTTTCCGGGGTGGGAATAGCCCGGGAACCTTGTGTTTGTATACGTGAGTGAGTGTGTGGGGGGACGTACGGGAGGGGTATGTAAAGGAAATAGATTGCCACAGGAATTCAGCAGTGATTGCTAACCCGCTCACTCCGGAGTACTAGAGAACGCTATCTCTTATTAGTCTGACTGAATAACACAAAATGTATCGACATGACTCTCCTACCATGTTTCGTCACTTGTTCTGCATCATCCTAATTTGAATGATGTACCACCTCATAATAGACGCATTGATCTCGCCAGAATCAGTCAAGAGCTAACTGTAAGAACTCTTACTTCTCTGTCATTCAGTTTTAGGAATGAGTGTTTTCAATTAAAGTCACACAGTTCCTTTTTCCCTTTGCCGAAGGCATATTTTTTAACCCTAGTACTATGCCCTATAATTCTAAGGCTAAGTTCATGACGCATGGGTCACCGCCAGGGACGAGAATGTTCCTTCTAAAATACTTTTATTGATTGAAAACATGATAATACAATGTGATGACAACGTGGCGGTTGTGAATGGGTTTTGAACCAAGTAGCCACATGTCTTACGTGCCATCAATGCAAAAAGTTATCACAATGTTTGTACACACACTATCAATGAACAGCAAGAAATCAATAAAGATTGAAGAAGCTGTCCATTGTGATTGCTCGGAGTTCTTTGTTATAGTTGTCCATGAAGTGTCAAAGGAACTTTACAATTGCCGAAGTCACGGACAAGGTGAAAACCTTCAGCCCGTAAACTGGGGATAATTCTATGTATGTAGATTAGCCTATAAAATAGCCAACAGACAGTTGCATTTTGATTAAGTCAGCTTGAGCTGTTTAGTGCAGATTGCATACAGTACAACCTTAGATGAATTCCGAAGTGCTCTTGAGGAGTTTGACATCTTAAGTGAAGTTGAACAGAGGGGTTAACGGGATCATGTAGGAAGAAGCGCGACACATCGGGAGATTCTGGTCTTTTTCAATAGAGGACATCACATTTCCACGATAATGACTTTGTTCGGTTGTGAATCATTCAAAACAGTTCAGATATAATCGGGGATGCATGAACAATTTTATCACGACACCAGTCATTGAAAGCTGAATCAGGGCATCATACCTTAGCGATACCTAATCGGTGAGTATCGTATCAGTTTATTTACACATACAATGTTTAGTTCTTGGTCATGAGTGTAGATTGGATGAATGTAAATTATGTAATAGTAATAATTCAGGCCTTGAAGGGCAACTGTTTTACGACGCTAAGCGACCACAAATGTGGAAGAAGCCTATATCGCTTATGAATTATAACTTCACTTCGGGTGGCTAACCAACTCATTAATTTAGATCAAATTTGCTTTGTTTTGAAAAGCCAGTTCAAAATGGGAAAAATAAACAACAAAAGGAATTGTGACGTGCTTTTTGGTTGACATAGTCTTCTCTTCGAATGCTGTAAAATCGTTTCGTACTTCTTCAATAGCTTAAAAATTTGGGAAGATCAATGTGATAGTTTGAAAGAAGAGGTAACTAAGAAATATATAGCATGCAGACTTATAGAGCAATAAAGTGATAACAGACCAGGATTATTTTTCGCATATGGGCACTGGGTCTGTGCATACATATATACCAACATTTCTTCCCCGAAATCGTCATTTTTGATGGGTTTCTCTTGGACAGAATGAAATATGGATAATGTGAGATACTTGAATTTGCTAGCACATTTAATTGAAGATGGCGAGTAATTTAGTGTAAATTGTCAATTTTGGGGGCGATTTAAAAAATTTCACTTCCGATGAATTTGATGTTATTCAATTTATAAAAGGAAAAGAACATTTGCGGTATAAGCATATCCCTTGCATGAGCTTCAATCCATCATTTCACCCACACTTTAACCATTCCAATTGCTAAAGAAGTGACATAATGAGTATTTTTCTCCTGTCAGTAACACTTTTTCATGGACGGGACAATAATCTTTTGCTAATTACAGGGCAATTAAAATATATTTTTGAATTTTTTCTTCAGTGACTGATGCATACCTATAAGAACTAGGCCTAAGAGAATCCCTTCACTTCTGCATACAAACGCAGGGCGCATAATAACAAAGTGCAATTTAGCGCCACCATTCAGTTGGACCTTCACACCCCCAAAAACATATGACCCTAGCTACGGCCCTGAGTGAGGGGGGAGGGGAATGAGGAATAAAAATTGTCTGATAAGTGGCGTATCATGGGGTCTCCCCAGGTCCCAAAATGGCGGGTCGAGAAAGGGAATGATTATTGTGTTTTGGCAATTAATTGCGACAAGTTTGTGATACTATCTAAGCCCAGTAGCATAACAGTTTGCCCGTAGCCCAAACCATTTCACCCCATAATGGCTACTAGACAAATCCTCTAGAACTCCGGACCTACCCGGACAATACCCCACCCTCTTGGGCACCCCCTCGGGACAATATCCCCCGGAAAATTGCCGACCAGGGCAATTTTCTCCCGGAAGATTCCAACCAATTGTCAAATTTTATGGAGTTGAAATTGTCTGAGGGGTAAATGTCATGGATGGAATTTTTCTTGGGAACTTTCATCCGGATTGGAATTATCCGGGGGAGTTCTCCGGTCCCATCCCAGATTGCAGAAAATGGCACTTTCTAAACCTTGTATGTAGACCTAAGTGCAACTAAGCAATCTTCATATTAAGATCTCATGCTGTAGGATTTTACACTCCTAAAAGGAAAGGGAATTACTGTTTTTCTATAGGCATGATCCAGGGGTGGAGGAAGTTCCCACATGTGAAAGACTTACTTTAACATTAGTAGCGGCATTCGAGAAGACCATCCTTGGGGAGGGATCTAAGGTGAGGGTGTGCCTCTCCCCTTTGGAAAACATTCCTCTTATAAGGAGTTTAATGGAAACAATGTGTTACTGTGCCTTCTCAGTCACTTGTCTTCATACCCTAGAATTAACCATTTCAGTGTCCGGAAATCAAACATGTTTTGTAAAACTAGGCAATGTATTATGGCTTAATCAAACATAAACAGTTTTTTGCCATAATTAGCTGGCCTGCGCTGTTCATTCCCTTTCGTCACACAGTCTATTCGTTTCCAGTGCAGTGGTGTTCTGGTGTTTTAACAAATATGGAGTGCAGAAGTGCAAAGCGCGTTTCAAATGTGAAAACAAGTCAAAGAACCTGTTAGTATTAAAACTGAGAAAAAAACCAGAAGGGGATTATTCGTTTTGCACTGTATCATGGCTTATACAAGAGAACAACTAGGGTACACAATTGATGATGAAATTTCTAGTCTAAACAAAAACTGTGAATGCGGCCACTTATATCTATTTCATTTAAAAAAGACGGCAGGATGTTTTCTATTTACTGCATGAAACCGACTTTTTACAAGAAAGGCAAAACATAAAAAAAAACCTGCCGAGCGAAGCGCACCAAATATGTTTGTGTTCATATTGAGGAATATGCGCTGTTCGAGAGCAATGAAAGGTGAAATGTGGCGGACTGATCGCCTTTGGGGATTACACATTCTTCAGGTTGTTCACACCGACTGCCGAAGGAATTAGAAAATTCCGACCGATGGGGGCACCTCAGCCCTTGTCTCTTTCTGTTGCCACACCTCGTTAAATGGGGCAAAAATAGTTACAATATAAATATGTAATAGAAACCGCAGGCCCTGCAGATAAAATGGCCTCGCCAAATGTAGGCTACATACGGCTCGCAGGCCGGGTGTTTCCGACCCTTTAAACTTTATTGAAGGGAAGTACTGTATATTGTACCTCTACATGTCTGAAGACAATGTGCTTTAGTCTGTATCCACAAAAAGATGGGTAGAATGATTATGGGTAGCAATCACGTGATCAATAAAATCATCTGTATAGGTAGAGTATTTTCTAAAGTATTTGCTTAGATGGTTTACTTTGACTTTTTCTGCAAAATGATAGACAGTTTGGAACACAATAAGATACACATGAAAAAAACCATAGTCTGAAATAGCCGGCAAAGCTGTTTTTCAAATTCAAGACGAAAAATCGCCAGTTTCCGAATACAATAAACCCTCTGTTTAATTTTTAACACAATGTTCATTACGTAGGTATTTCCAGTTATTAGGAGTGCCAATGAAAGTGATGCCCAGATATTAAAAATCCGTTAACAATGTCAATAGCATTAGCATCATTGTCAATAACAATACGATCATGATACTGGACTAGCCTAAATCAACTATTCATTCCTTTGTTTTCTTATCATTGATAAATAAGTGGCTATAGTCCATAATATGAATAATTGCTTTATAATAGTTAGTAACACATATAGTGGAGTCCTATTGTTACACAAACCAATAATGGCAGTATCGTCTGCATACTTTCGAACATAAACATTATACTGAGAACGAAAGGAATCTGTATAGATTGCCGGAGTAATGCCAGTGTTTGTTACTACCACAGCACTGCTAATACCTTCAATACGATGCAAATACTGAGTTCGATCGGACAGAGAATTGTACAAAGGCAAAATATTGTTAGGATTGACGAAAGCACTCATACTTTGTAACAATTTCAAACAACAAATTGTATTGAATGCTGAACTTAAGTCCATAAAATATACCCTGGTGTAATTTCCAAGAGTGTCTTCATGTTGTCTTAAAATAGTGTCCAACAACAAAGACGTATCCTCGGCAGTTGATCTACCACTACAATATGCAAATTGATACGGCACCTATCAAGTGGCGGGATACAGAACTTGGCAACATTTCATTACAGACACGTTTCTCAAAACACTCCATGATGACACTAGTAAGTGCAACTGGACAATAATCCTAACTCTCTGTTGGATGTTTATTTTTTCCAGTCGAGCGTTACTAATCAGTTCTGAAACATTTAGTGAACAACATATACATAATCTGCAGGCGCGGATCCAGACATTTCGAAAAGGGGGGGGTGGCGACTGAAAGCTCCGTTGAGTATTCTCCTAGATTAAAATTATGCTAATTTTCGCCTATTTGTTATTGTTGATGTGGCGAAAAGGGGGGCTGAGGCCGGGAAAGCCCCCCCCCCCCCCTTGGATCCGCGCCTGATCTGAGTGAGTTTCGAGCTGCAGTATTTGAGCAACCATCCAAAGTTGGGGTCAGGTGGAAGTTTATACATGCTTTACACGATCTAAGAACGGTTTAAACATCCAACATCGGTTCTGAGCTGTTATCTATTCCGGGCTTGTCAAAAGGTTGTTTTGGTCTTTCACATCGACAGAAGAACATATATCATTTCATTTCATTTATTTGTTTTTCCACATCAATACTTAAAGATGATTTACAACATCTGTAGAAAACAAACGAGAAAATGATTGCTGTGGAAGGAAGTGTTCTTAAAAACCATTGTGGGCTTAAAGACAAGAACACTCCCTATATTCAAATCATTAACATCAGAAGTCATATAATCGTCTCCTACTTCGCTTCATCCCGTCATGAGTTTTAATCCTTTCCACATCCGTTAAAGATTTGTTGTTGCTTTGACATAACTCTGTCTTTATATTGACATTTAGCTGGTTGATTTCTTCGGCATTAACAGATTAAAATTATTGTTGGCTATCCTGATTCCTGCTTCCCTTTCAGTTGATTGGTTAACGTTGCTATTCATCCATGGATGACTGTTAGGATACGGCTGGTACAGACGTTTCAATGCAAAACTGAAGGTAAAACGTCCACCCACACATTCAACGAAAGTACTTTAATCTGTAGTTTCTAGCATGTACCTTAGTGCACTATTGCCCCCGGATCATTACACATGAGACAAGATTTGACGATATGATAGGTATGCTTCTCTAAATTTCGTTACGTAATCAGGTTTTAAGTGAACTGTAAGATGGTCCGACCCACCTTACAGTCTTCGTATCAGTGGTTATTTACACAGGTAGTTGGCAATCAAGTCATACTTGGAGCAGGGAGTTGTTATCCAAATATCATCTCCGGGCCCTGCTTGGAGTAGTAATTCACGTTTTCATTAGAACCTACTTTAACTGTTTGTAATGATATGGTGTCGGAATGTCATCATATTTGGTTTCTGGAGTTTACAACCACTGCCATCTATTTTTGTTCTCTACATTTTTTCGATGGTCGCTTCCGTTTTACATGTATGTAGATGGACAAGATGACTACAACTGATAAAAGAGAGATATCATGTCACTTCACTTGTGCTGTGCCCAGTCTTGACTCCTGGATTCGGAATAAAAGATTCCCTCCCTGGGTGCTATTCTTTACTAATTCTGAATTGAGGTCCATTTGAAAGAAATTTGTACAATTAAAGAAAAGAAATTAGTTCCCGTTTCGGCCTTATTTTTCCCTGTGTGGTCTCCGGACCCCACATTGAACGCGTTTGTATGTGGGTTTACTCTTCCTGACGCATATGCGAGCTCTCGTCATCCTGCATGGTACATAGTTTGCATACATCAGAAGCATATACGCAGACTTGGAATAGTGCTTTTTGACATGACAAAAGCACCTGGCAGTGCGTAGCATAAACTTCTGTACATTTCCTTAACGTGGTGATACCCTGGAATCTTTCGATGAAGAAGGGGGTGGGGGAATTTAAGAAGCGCGCCAAATGAAATTGGCGCTGAATGCAGAAAGAAAAATGTTGCCAAAATGCTTGTTCCCATCTTGCCAGAAATGGCACATTCCTTGCCTTCCACATTGCATCTAAAAATCGTTTCTTTAATCCTTCGGAAATTTATGCAGATCAATGATGTGATAAAAATCATACTTTGAAAATTAAATTTCTGGGTTGGGGATGGGGACTACCTGTGCTTCTCCCGTACGGCTATGTTTACCACCCCTTGCAGGGACTCCGACGCAGGAAGGGTCATAGAAGATGTGGTCCAAGAGCACGACGTGGTATTTACGTGAGACGGCGATGTTTAAAACTTTTCATTTGTCAGTGTACTGCAAAATTTTAAAGATAAGCCAGAAGTTATGTTTAGAGAGTGAGGGAAATGCGATTAGCATCTCTACGGATTGCCTTCTTGAACAGTCTGCTTGTTCTACTCTTATCATTACTCGGAGCTAACACTGGATGTCTTTTTGATTAATAATGGTTCCGGGATTTTCATCCAGGAACAGGTCAATATCGGTCGGAAAACTTCTTTAAACTGGGGATGTTTTAGGCCATAAATGATAGGATTAACACAGCTGTTGATCATCAGTAACACGGAAGTCCAAGGAATAGCCGGGTATGTCGGGGCTGGAATCACACATGCTAACCCAAAAGGCATTATGCAAATGATGTACGAACAAACGACAACAAACAAATTTTGTGTGACTTGCAGTTGACGACGAAAGACAGCTTCTTCCATCTGGTTCGGAGGCTGTTTAGGTCTCTTGGCCATTTGCATCGACTGGGTCCTTGCACGAAGAATCACTTCTCGGCTTGATGCCCTAACGAATAGGTAAATTTTCACGTAACAAACCATAATGATGATAAGACCAGGACATTCTACGACAACGCTACTCAAAATGGCGTAAATATCTGCCAATGGGTGTGACGAATCTGCAGAACAAATTCTGTATCGAGGCGAGTATCCAATACGACCAAGACCAAACAGAGGTGGAACGAAAATCAAAAGAAATGGGACTAGCCAGGCTCCGATGACCATAAAGGTCATAGCTGGTTTACTAAATAATTTTTCGTATTTCTTACGAGGTTTTGTGATAATGTAGAAACGCATAAAGGCAATCACTGCGAGATTGACGACACTACTTCCGAGTCCTGCCCACATAACGATAGCTACAACCGTACATAAAGATTCCGAAAGAGGCCAGCTGTCGTGAAGTAGGGCTACGGCTTGGAATGGAAGCATTAGGCATGTCAGAAAATCCGCAAAGGCCAAATTGACGACGAAGACATTTGTCCTGTTATGAAGTTTTTTCGATAACAATACGGCAAGCATGACGAGGCTGTTTCCAGGGAGACCAACGAGGCTGACTACGCAGACTATGACAGCGACGATCAGTCTCTGAGTGGGATCTTCAAAAACGTAGCCTTGAGAGCGAGGTGTCTCGACGGAACTAAAGTCAGTCGACAGGGGCTCATTTGATGCTCCCATTTTAATCAACGTAGATGTCCAAATGGAGTTCATGATATTTCGAGTGTCAGCATGTGATTGACAACAACAAATATGGCTACCTATGGCAAATAGCTATCCAAATGTTCATTTATCCTCAAATTTCAGACGCTACCCTTCTTAAGTACTTCCTCAACTTGAATTAGAATCATTTGCCAGTGCACGTCAACTATACGAAATGTAAAACAGGCTAGTCTGTTTGACATGGTATCATTCCGCAAAATAATCAGTTGCATTACTAAACTTGAATACCACGGGGTCACCACAGTAAAATAGATCATATAATTATTGTTGCATTTATTTTATTCGGTACACGACTCGTTGATTTTGTAAAGTTACTGCATGAAAGAATTTGAGTAGCCTAAGTCTATAGACGAATATTCAGACAAACTTCCAAAAGAGCTTGTATGTATAAACAACCATTCAATTTTTCATACAACTCAATTGTGCGATTGTGTAAACAAACAGGGTGAAGAAAATAGTGTTTCCGAAAGCTTAGTTTCATTTTCAGTTTCCCTTTCAGTTCAACATTTCGTATTTTCTAACTACAAACGGCGGAAAGTGATATATGGAATAGCGCACATCGTTGTTTGGTTGTATAATATGCACGGAAAAGGCTATTGGCTTAACCTCGACCCCGAGAAGCTTTCTTTCTCGGTTTAATGTATCCTTAGCCATGGGCACAGGAAGGCTTCTTGGAGTGGACATGGCCGAGGAAGGAGGGGGTGGGGGCTACATGAAAATGTCCGATAAGAAGCTCATATAGCTGGGGCCACGCCGGGTCCGAAAAGTGAGTGGGAGTGGGATTTTGTAGAACCAGTTAGTTGGGACTAGTTTGATGCTATCTAAGCTGAATACTACAATTACATTGCACGTAGTCAGGAAATGTTTCACACCATAACTCCCAGATTGTAGAAAATTGCACTTCCCAGAGCTTGTAAGTATAGCTAAACATTCTTCGTCTTGAGTTCTCATGCTGTAGAAATTTACACTTCCAAAGAAGTTAACGTTTCTCCACAAGCAAGATCCGGAGGTGGAGGAACTTGGACATTGGTGACGCCATTCGAGTGGACCGTCCTTGAGGAGTACTCCGATGGGATTTGCCCATTCCACTTGGGAAAAGTTGTCTCTCAGAAAGAGCTCAGATGCAAAATGGTACCATTTTTTATCTTACCTTCATGCACTAGAAATAACCATTTTCAATGTCCAGTGTTCAGTGTCCAAGGTAAATTATATTATGGAGTGACGAAACATACACACATGTTTTCGTCACACACTTTTTTTCCTTATCAGCGCAGTGGCGGTTTACTGATTTTATAGATGCTCTGCAAAAGTGCAGCAAAGCCAACCGAAAATGTGAAATACACGTGAAAGAATCTCTTAGTGATAACGATAACAGCAATAGCAAATGGCAATAATAATGACGACGACGACGACGATGATGACTGTCATGATGATGATGATGATGATGATGATGATGATGATGATGATGATGATGATGATGATGATGGTGATGGTGATGGTGATGGTGATGGTGATGGTGATGGTGGTGGTTGTGGTGGTGGTGGTGGTGATGGTGATGGTGATGGTTATGATGATGATGATGACAAACGATAACGATAACAATAACATTAACACTAACAACAATAATAATTGTTTTCCTCTTGGATCTAAGATTAGCTGTAGTGTTTGCGTTATGATTAACCCTCGATTGGATTTACTGTAAGTAAGGGTTACTCACATCAGAATTATTGTGATTGATCCCCAGACTGTTGACGCGATTCTCACATTAGTTAGCATTTACGGTCCAAACAGAGATAATCCTTATTTCTTTTCTACCCTTAATGTTACTCTGAATGATTTTCAATGTGATAAGACTATTTGGGGAGGTGATTTCAATTTTGTGTTTCACCTGGACCTTGATAAAGTAGGTGGTGCTCTAAGGACCAATTTAATGCACGGTGTTAGTATATTTCTGTTATCTAATCATGCAATCTGGTCAACATTTGCAGAAAAAAGAATCCAACCTCAAAATTATTTCCCGGTCTTCAAACATTACCCCCGGTATTTACTGTCGGCTTGATTTGTTCTTGATTTCCAGAGCGGTGACTACGAAATGATACCGAGGGTGGTTTCAAAACAGGTATTCAGTCAGATCATAGCTTTGTTTCTTTGTCTATTCAAACTTCCCTTATTGTAAAGCGGGGCATAGGCTTCTGAAAATTTAATACTTCCTTTTTTTAAGACAATGTCTCCGTGAATGGGATTATTGATTGAATAAACGCAGAAAAGTGTAATCCTTTTTTGATGAGACTTACTAAGTACAAAATTCGTAGTGTTTGTATCGGTTATTCGAAGCAGAAAGTATCTGTAAGACGTAAGTAAGAAGTTATACTACTTTGTATACTTTTGAATCTCGCTGATACACGCAGCAGTTTGAAGGATCGTAGACACAATTAACTTCTTCAGTAATTACAAGTTTCAAGGTACAATTCTCAGGTCACATGCCCGAGGGGTCGAGCACGGTGAGAAAAATACAAAATACTTCCTTAACTTTGAAAAGAGAAATAAATCACAGCATATTATTCATACAGTAAGTGACCAATGATCAAGGCCACCTTCTTGTTGACAATGAGGATATCTTAAAGGAAATTTTTAAATTTTACAGTTCACTTTACTCTTCAAAAACTTGTGATCCCTCCTTAGGTTTTAGGGAGCTTTCCTGCAAGAGTCTGAAGGATGATGAGTTGAGATATTGTGCAGAGAGTTTAACGCTTGATGATATGTATACAATCACTTGTGTCAATGGCAAATGATAAGGCCCCAGGAACTGGTGGGCTAACAACTAATTTTTACAAAAAATTCTGGCCTCATATTGGTCAAATGGTTGTAGTTTCGTTTAACTGTGGTTTTCAGAACGGTTGTCTGGCTTTGGAACAAACCCGCTATATTATTTCTCTCTTTTTAAACCAGACAAAAACTCTCTTCTCCTGTCAACTTATCGGCCAATAACGCTCTTGAATACTGAATTTAAAATCGCTGCCAAGTTTCGTTTCGTTTCGTTTATTGTTTTTTTTTCGCTTTACATAAATACAAACAAATAAAGAATATGACTTTTACATAGGAATTTATGTACATACATAAGCGAAAGGAAGTACACAAAAACCCCACAGGGCTTGAGAACGTGCACTCCCTATAATGAAAGAGAAAAGCAAAACAAGCAAACAAAAGAATTGCTTCAACAGTAGCAAAAAAAAAAACAAAAAAAAAAAACAAATGACCAAAAACAAAAAAAAGGTCAAAAGAAGAGAAAGGACTACCCCAACGAGAAACCCAACCCAATCCACACCCCACCCCACCCCCCAGCAACGTCGACGGAGAAGACGATGCTAGGGACAAGAGAAGAAAAACGTGATAACAGAAGTCTACGGAATGAACTCAGTAAAGTACCAGTAAGATTAATCCTAGTAGTCTTGAACACAATTACGTGAAATACTTTTCCTGAAGGATTTGGTGCTTTGTTTAGCTATGACAGAAGACGGGAGGGAATTCCAGAGCCGAATGACACGATTGCGAAGAGAGTTGTGTTGTAAAGAGCTTTGAATAGAGTCCACATGCAAGGATGCAGATTGTCGAGTGTTGTGATCATGAACTGAAAAGTTGTGTGAAAAATAGTTCGAAAACTGACTGGACAGGAGGTCTTGTAAAGATCGGAAAGTGAATGTGGCAATGTTGGTGTTAAAAATATCAGTAAGTTTTAGAAGGTTCAGTGACTTGAACAAGGAATTAGTATAGTCACGTGGTTTGGAGCAAGTGATGTGTCGAATAGCTCTCTTTTATAAGACATTTAACGTATCGAAAAGAGAACGACTTTTACTAGACCAAGCAATTGAACAATAGTTAAGATGAGGATAAATTAAGGCGAGATAAATTGAACGAAGTGCATTTCTAGGTACGATATACTTAAGCCTTCCTAGTATACCAACAACTTTAGCGATCTGGGACGAAATATTACACACATGTTCATTCCAAGAAAGCTTAGAATCAATAAGAATCCCCAGAAATATAACATTTTCCACATGTTGTAAGCAATTGCCATTAATAGAAATTTTAAACTTATGACCCCCGTTAAGATTGTCATTATTAAAAACAATGAAGTTTGTTTTTGCCACATTTAGGGAAAGATTATTCACAGTGAACCAATCAAAATAGAGCTTGAGTTCACGGCACACTAGCTCCTCCAAACGCTGTGGATTAGAGTCACTGAAAAATATATTAGTGTCATCAGCAAGCAATAAAAGTGAAGCATTCTTTGAAACATTGGAAATATCATTTACATAAATTATGAAAAAAGACGTCCAAGAATAGACCCCCTGTGGAACACCACATTTTACCTTCCTTAGGTCAGAGTTAACGCCATTGAGAGAAGTAAATTGTTGTCTGTTAGAAAGGTAACTTTTGATCCAGTTGTAGGACACTCCTCTGAAACCATAATGGGTTAATTTAGTGAGGAGGATGTCATAGTCAATTGTTTCAAAGGCTTTGGACAGATCGAGGAAAATTCCAATGGAAATTTCTTTCTTAGACGCAGCTTTTTTAAAGTTGTCCAGGGCATCTACAAGAGCAAGTTCTGTTGAACGACCAGGACGAAAACCGTAATGGCAGGTTGAAAGTATATAATGCTTGTTAAGGAATGAATAGATTCTATTGTACATGACTCTTTCTAAGATCTTTGACAGACAGGGGAGGACTGAAATAGGACGGTAATTTACAAGCTTATGTTTGTGAAAGTCAGTCGCAAATAGACTTAAAACAGTTTAAACAAAATTATTGGTCCATATCAGACAGGGTTTGCTGAGGGTAAATCAAGCCAAAAACATTCCTTTTGTTTTAAATTTGATAATTCAAATATCCATAAAATTCCGGGACTTCTTTTCCTTTTAAATTTCGAAAAAGCTTTTGATACTATTGAATGAAGCTTTTTGCGAGCAGCGTTAAGTTTTTTAATTTTGGCATTGGCTTTAAATGCTGGGTAAACTTGTTTCCAATAAAAGTACACCTTGCCTCCGCAATAATGGTTACTCCTCGGGTTTCTTTCAGATCAAAAGAGGTGTAAGACAGGGTTGTCCTTATTTGTACATAATGTGTGCTGAAATTTTGTTTTTGAAATTTATGTCAAGTGATATTTTAAAATGGATTACGATTTAACAGAACCTGAAAAAAAAGTTCCTACAGTAGAGACCTTACTCCTGTAGGCCGTATTACACTGGCAAAATCTTTTGCTCTTTCCAAGCTGTTCTCCCTTTTCTTCCTTTTTTTTGGTACCAAACCGTTCAAAGTCTTTCATTAAAGAGCTTGAAACACACATTTTTTTATTTTATTTGACTCGGTAACCCTGATAAAATTAAGCGTACTGTTTTGATAAATGATAGTTGTAACGGCTGCTTGAAAGCAATCCACACTGAGATTTTTATGAACCGTTTAAAATGCATGTGGATCCACCGCTATTGTGATGATACAATAGAGTTGTGGAAGCTATTCTTTTATATTGACTTCGCCAAGTACGGGAAAGATATTCTATTTTATTGTAATTACGCTTCTCCAGACATATACGGGTTGAAAACCTTTTTGTTAAGCAAGTTGTTCATGCTTGGTGCTATACTTCATATATCATAACTTCAACTCCTGATGATATCAAGCGTCAGTTGATATGGAATAACCCTAGTATGAAGGTCAACAAAGAGATTGTTTTTGAAACATTTCATTTGATGAAGGAATCTTGTATGTGCATGATATGTTTGATGATGAAGATGGTAAAACATTGACTTATGTAAGAATCAAAACTAAACATAATATTGTAGGCAATCCCCTTTACACGTTATTGGGGATTAATAAACGCCTTCTCGGGAGTGTGGCGTCTCTACGATGGCCTTATAGAGGAACGGGATGTTTATCTGGAAAAAATATTTTCTCAGGAAAGCCCTGAAGCGTAGATCCTTTTCTCAAGCGGCCGATCGTAATTATTTGGAAGCAGTAAGTGATACTCCCACATCCACTAGAAAATGGAACATTTTGTTTGCTGATGTAAGTCCTAAGGACTGGGAAAGGATTTTTAAGGTCACATGGGTTTCACATTATGGAGTGGAGATTCGTTATTTTCAATATAGATCCTTACACAGAATCTTACCGACTAACAGACTTAAGTTTGATGAGAAAAAGGAATCCACTCTCTGCCCATTCTGCAATATTGATGGCGAGACTTTGGAACACCTTTTTTGGAACTGTATAGGCTACATATACCTCCACTTTCGTTTTGAACGTTGAAATGAAAATACTAAATTAGCATTTGTATTTTTTTTTTCAAAGCGAGATATATTTTCGTTACCAGAATACACTTTATCGTCCTTATTGAATTTCTTAAACTTTTTATGGAGCATTTTATCTTTTTATCTAAACAGCAAAATGAAACATCACGATATATATTAGTATTTTTCATTGAATAATAAATAATAAACAAACTAATCTTTTAAAACATTTTTGACACAACTACTTGTGATTTTTGTTTGATGAATTTTCAAAGCTTAATTTTGGAACCTCCCTACCGAGATACAGGTCAACCAAGCTGGCAGAAAAAATGGCCGTCAAAATAAATCATATATTTTGAAAACTTGTAAAGAAATTGGAAAATGTCACAATCCCCATTCACATTAAGTAAGTTAATGGTTTATAATCAATGCTCGATTTTAAAAACCTTCGTACAAGAGTATAGGCTATATCAGCCAACATGGTGGCAAAGCACCGAAACACTCAATTTAAGCCATAAAAAAATCACAGAAAGTAATCTTTGAAAAATAATTATTCATTAATCGAGGGCACCTCTCGGGGCTCTCTTGCACTGTTTGTTAATACCAATGTTTACAGTCAGTGAATTGCGAAATACCGTGTTTTGGGTGTACGAGTCTGCGAAGTAAATTTCACGCTTGACTGACTCGTACTATTTTAACAGGGTAGTGATCTTGTGAAGGCTTAAAGTGACGTCATATTGAAACTGCGTCGGGAACTTTAAATTTGCCTATGAGTAGCTAGATTTGAATGTGTTTAGCCAAAATTTAGTTTAACAAAGGGTTTAGAGCTTGCTTCTGGGAGGGCAGGCATGCAGAGGATGGAAGGAGATGTGCTAGGTAGAGGACTGTAGGGAGTGGTGACTTAGCTGGGAGTGGTGTCTCAGAAGGGAGAGAGAGCGACTAGCACGTACGTAGAGGGAAATGGCTTCTGCTCGGGAAAGGCAGCCGATATTCTAAACGTGATAGCAGTAATCTAAAGTTGCCTTGCAAACCGTACTGCACAAAAACAACGAGACCGTTTACTTCTCGTCCGAAACGTTTTAAAGGTGTGGTTATATTTGCTGTATTTTGGAACTATGGTGGACTGTTCAAACGTTTGTATGTAAGCCATTCCGAGTACCCTCTGTACGTTCGCTCGAAGTGACACAGAACTAAGTCGTTTATACTATGCATGTCATTTTCTTCGTATATGTGTAATTAGCAGTGAAACAGTGGACTGTGCCGTTTTTCACATGTTCTTTCCGTATGTTACATTTTGAGGGAGAGAAAGATCTCCCGTTTTCTCATGTTCACTGTATGTTGATATAACTTTGATACTATGGAACGATCCCTTGAACTTTGGAACGAGATATTGTAAGAATCTGCACCTTTATGTTCCTATGCTGCTATTTGACTAAATACGTGAAATTTGACTCCATATGCGGGATCCGTCACCTATACGCCTGGAGGAAAGAGACCGTGGCTCGAATGGAGAATCCGTGCCCGGAAGTGACGTACGTGATACGCATAGGTATAGGGTTAGGGTTAGGTATAGGGTTAGGGTTAGGTATAGGGTTAGGGTTATATACGTTAGTAGGCATACGGATAGGGTACGCATACGCATAGGGATAGGGTTACATACATAGTAGGCATACGGATAGCATACGGATAGGGATAGGGTTATACATATGGTACGCATAGAGATAAGGTTAGGGTTATACCCGTAGGGATATACGTATAGAATACGTATACATGTACTTATAATTTGGGAAAATACTGGCGATTGGAACGCAGTCATCCTCTAGAGGTTAAAATCGCGAAAGTTGGAGAGGTGAATCTTCTAGGTTCTATCTTGTACGTGGGACGGTCGCGAGCCATTGTTAGCTAGCTACCTCGCGGGAAAAGAACTACACAGTCGCAAACGACTTCCAGTTTCGCGAATCGCGATCAACTTAATCCCAGACGCCCTGAGGAGAAACAAGACCGAAACAAGATAAGTCAAGTTAGGTTAAGTAAGTCGTCTGAAGTAAGTTATTTAATTGGTTTAGGTAATTGAAGGTATTTTCGCTTGGGCGTAATGTTTGAGTGAAAGTGTGTAAATAAAGTTTTTTTTTCAATTGAACTTAAGTGTTGTGAGTCCTATTTGCTGCTCAGCCCAGGCATTTGTCTTGCAAAATGTTTAATCTATCTCCTTTCTAACGAACTTCGTGACAATTTGTGGGCTTTGTAAATACTCTAATTTGTATTTATGGTTTCAATCGAGACAGTTCTGATTTCTTTGACAATCTTCTTTATAAAGTAGATAACGAGTAGATAATTATTATCATGATTCACTATTCATTAGCGGGAACTTTAATTTTGTTTTTAACTTAGATATTGATAAGGTTGGAGGAAATCCTGCCACAAATTTCATGCAAGAGACAAATGTATTGAAATCAGGTCATCACTGAATCTTGTAGGCATTTGGCGTGAAAGAAATCCGGTTCAAAAGAGTTTTACATGGTCTTTTAACATTACTTATATGGTACATTACTTATATGGTTTACATTGTAGATTATTACATTTCTTCCTTATCTCAAGAAATCTCTTTCATTCCCTGGTGAAAAAATGATTTCATGTACGGTTTCATTAAAGTCGGATCTCTCTATAGTCAATTAAGATATAAAACTTAATACTTGAAAAAGGGTCCAAGATTCTGGAAATTTGATAACTCTTTATTGCACGATACTGGCTACATTGATAAAATCAGTGGTCTTCTTTAAGATGTATCAAATCAACACAATAATCTAAACCATTTTACGAAGTTGGAATAAAGAAAGCCATTTGCAAGGCTACTATTACTTATAGTAAAATGAAGGAAAGTGAAGAAAAGAAAAAGAAGCAAAGTCTTATAAATGACATTAATTGCTCGTCTTGAACGAAAGTACTGTCTTTCGATCTCAGACCTTGACTTTAAATCTTTTGAGGTAAGCCAGAAGTGATCTACAAAATATTAATAATTACGAGTTGCAGTGCATAATAATTCGTTCCAGAGCCTGCTGGGTCCAAGAAGGGGAGAAAGTTACTAAATATTTGTTCTTTAAATTTGGAAAACCATAATAACAGCTACAAAGTTATAAGGAAATTAAAACTGAGGGACGGCGTTGAGGTGTGCCAGAATTCGGACACTGTAAGTAATGTATACGCGTGATTATTGTAATCCGAATACTATTCTATAGAAAGTTTATTTTGATAATCCCCTGACCTTAAAGTAAGAAGCAAGTAGTGATGAAAAGCCTAGTTTGAAAGAATGTTGGGATGCCTGAACTCTTTTGCTAATGGAAAAAGTCAAGGCAGTGACGCACTCAGCTGAATTTTATAGACTTTTAGGCCCAGGATTGGTAACTAGGAGTGTAACTCATTGAAACATGCATTTGAACTATGAAGGGGCCTAAGGAACTTTGGTGGACCATAGTTTCACTAATCCCAAAGTCTAACTAAGGATCATACCGTAGTTAAAAACTACCGCCATGTTTCTTTATTAAAGTGTACCCCAAGTCTAAACTTTAAAAAAATATATGTTACAAAGCTTGAAAATGCAACCAAATGGTCTAACTCCCATCTTCACAGGACATTCCTGAGCTGAGATATAAAATGTTGAAGCTCATTCACTCAGTTTAAAATGATGGATTGCGCAATAATTTGTAATATCGTTCTTGTACTACTCAAAGTACTGTGTTTGTTGTTCTTTGTTTTTTCGAAAGCCACTGCACCTTGTGCCAAAATTTGATCACTGGCTTACTGTTATAGGGTGACTTGGCTACACAAGCCCTCCAGGTACAACATACCATGCAAGGGAACTGTAATTGTTTCACGGTCATATAAACATCTAAATATTAATAGGAACTAAAAACAGATAATGTGAGTTGTACAAGAAGGACTCACAAATTATTGCGCAATCGACTGTTTCAAAATAAGTGAATAAATTTCAACATTTTAGATCTCAGCACAGGCCCGTAGTCAAGGGGGGGGGGGGGAGGGGCGTCGCCCCCTGAAATTTTTTTGCCCCGCTAGAGAGTTTGAATCTTACCATTGACTTAATACATTTGTACACATTTGGCCCCCCTGAAAAATTTTTTACCTCTCTCCAGTACCTCGTCTGGCTACGGGCCTGTCTCGGCAATAGAGTAGGCTGTGAAAAAGGGAGATGGATGAATGAAATTCACTTTCCAGCCTCTAAAATATATATTCTTGTAATTCTAGACTTTGGGTCCACTTTAAACGTCCATTATAAAGTAGCTACTAAAACCCTGGTCACCAGGATGAAGAATATTTTGTGTTCTATGATCAACCCTAATCAAACCGGTTTCATTAAGAACAGATTTATCGGTGAGAATATCCAGTTTGTGGTAAATTGTATTGATTAGTGTTAAGGTTATGAGGTACCTGACTTTCTCCTCCTGGTGGACTTAGAGAAAGCGTTTAATCGCCTAGAATGGAAATTTATTTTCAGTTGTTTGATTTTCGTTAATTTTAATGAGGCTTTTATGAGATGGGTTGGTACCCTTTGTTCGAATACTTCTGCTTTTGTTTGTAACAACGGGGTCTCCTCAGATTTTTTTCAGATTTCTTGAGGGCTTAGGCAGGGTTGCCTTCTTAGTGACTATATTTTTATAATTTGTGCAGAGATTTTAGCTATTCACATCAGTGACTCCTCCATTATTAGGGGAATTAGAATTTTAAATCAGGAAATTAAACTTTTAAAATATAAATACTTTCAAAGCTTTAGCTTTAGACTGTTAATGTGTTTCATTCCCTTGAAATGTATTCTGGTTTGAAAGAAATTACCATAAAACCAACATTTTTTCATTGCGACCGTATAAAAGCTAAAAGAAACCAGTTTCTCAACAATTTTGATTTTGCTTGGATGTGGCGGGGGGGGGGGGGGGGAGGGAGTTATTGTTTGGGTATCACTTTCGATGGTAAGAGAGATAATCTTTTTCATTTGAATTACTCTCTGCTTAAAAACCTATTAAATTTATGGTCAACAAGAGATTTGACCACAATAGGGCGGATCGCAATTGTAAAAAGTAGGTTTTTCACAAAAGGTTTTCTTTTCCAAGTTTTACCTGACCCAACAAAGGCTTTTATGAAAGAACTCAGACTATTATTTACCGATTTATCTGGGCAGTTAGTAGGGAAAATTAAACGTAACACTAATTGGAACTATTGAGCGGGGAGAGTTAAAACATTCAGACTTTAATTCTTTTATTAAAAGCCTTAAATGCACATGGGTTAAAAGACATAGGCCTATTGAGGTTGCTACAACGAACTAGAAGTTATTCTTTTTTCTCTTCAAAATTATGGAAGGTGTTTCTTACATAATTGTAATTTTTAGATAGAAGATACTTCTGTAAACAGCTCCTTTCTGGAGGATGTTTTTTAAGGGTATGGTCAAGTTATTCTTACAAGAAACCGACCTTAATATTTGCAATAACTCGTTAATAAAAGTTGATGATAGATATCTTTTTTTTTACAACTTTTACAACAACGATCTGTTTGATCAAAATGGTTGTCCATTATCTGTTTCTAATTTTAGACAGAAATTTTCACTTGAAGGTTTTCCGCTTACCTTATACCATGATCGTTTTAGCTAGTCTTTTGTCTTGGAAGAAGAAGGTTACAGCTGCAAACAGCGATAAATTTGGTGATGATACTGTGAATTTTCTTAGCCAAATGCCAGATCTTGCTCGTTATATCTATTGGTCATTGATAAAAAGTATCAGAGAACCTCCAGCTGCTATCAAAAAGTGAAACTTTTATTCAGCTCGATGATTTGTAATGAAAGACGGTAATTCGTATTCCTTTTGCATCATGCACTGAGAGTATAATTCGTTTTTTATTTCATTTTACTCTTACACCACCGCATCTTAGGAACAAATAGTTTACTTTCTAGCATGAATATTATTGGAAACGCAAGATGCACTCTCTGTGGGTCTCATAATGAGACTGTGGAACACCTGTTTGGGGGAATGTCTTACTACGTCTAATCAGGGAGCTGCTACTTAGAAATTTCCGGAAATTAATATAAAACTACAACAAGTTATCATCTTGCAGCTCTTTTTAGTCATTTACGCGTTGTGTCAGTGTTAAACACGGTCTGCTTACATGTTTGTCCCTCTAGACTCTTAGGGATGAACAGTCGTTTTGATTTATTAGACAATTCTTCTTCCTTGACTGTCGGTTACGCAGTTAGGATCAAAGCGTTGTTCCTCCTAATCCTATTCATACAGTTTAAGTAGGTGTAAATAACGTTTACTTGGGTACATGGTATCAATTGAAAACAGACAAAAGGAGTGGCTACAATAATCTTCACTAATCACTCATGAATCCATACTCTCCTTACTGTGAAGTGGATGTAACTAGATTACCATAAATTAAAGTTTCCGATGTGTCTCTTTCTAAATAACAGCTCCCTGGTAGAACAATGTACTTTAGGCAGGCAATTTGTATTGAGTAAGCGAGATTTCTTTTTTGGCTACAACGCCTTCTTTTAAGGCCCCCTTATAACTTCTTTATTCTTCATTTAAAATATTATGAATTCAATTATCAAGAAATACCTCACGTAAATCAATTTATGAGCAAATTTTAATTTAGCCTGCAAGTTGAAAAAAAAGGTTAAAAATGTCGAAGGGTCGAAAAACAATTACTTATGATGATCTGTGTTTTGCCTTCAGTTACTGTCATCAACTATTGCATGATTCTGTTACCTTGATGATTTAATTTGTATGTAAATATTACTTAATTATGTAATTAAGATCAAATACGTTGAATACATGAGATGAAAAAATTAAGACTTACGTTTTAGAACATTTCCGGTGGAATTCAGGTCAATCAAGATAAAATAATCATCAAAAGTATTTTTGGCACAGTTTCTGTTAACATCTGTCCATATTCTGTTATAAATATTTAAAAAGTGTTTTTCTGAACAATTTTTTTCGGGATCTAGGTATTTTGAACCCACCCCTTCATGGTCAGTTACCTGTGACTGGATTTGTTTCCAATCGGAAGGCCTTGTAAAGACCGTTAGAATAATTTTACTACCTCTGTAATAAATTCTGTAGGCCTATTTGCTGCTACTCTTCCTGAAATTGTTTAATCCCCCTCACTGAGCATCCTCCTTTCCAGCAGTTGTGGATGGACCTCCCTTCTTAACTCACCTCAGAGAGTATCAATTCTCCCAACTAACCTAACTTCTAGCCCCGCCTCCAATATAAACACAATCGTCTGGTAGTAGAACACTTCCACTGAGACAGAGCCGCAGTAGCCTACGCTGAGTTTCAATTGCTCGAGGCAATATTGAAAAACAAACTGTGTGTGACTGCGAGCCTTATTAGGAACACAACTGACCATCAACGTCATCATTACCAACCAGAGTGGTGCTATTATTGTTTGAATGAATGCCAAATTACAATCACCGACTGGATTTAGAACTATGGGGATATGTAGAAATATATTTGGGGGATGACATAGCTCCTTTGAGTTTAGGATGATTGCAAACTCTGAGAGTTGTTTATCGGAAGAAGCCTGAAGAAAGGTCTGAAGGAAGGAAGGGCTGAAGAAAGGAAGGTCTGAAGAAAGGAAGGTCTGAAGGAAGAAAGGTCTGAAGGAAGTAAGGTCTGAAAGAAGGAAAGAAAAAGGAATATGTCTGAAGGAAAGTCTGAAGGAAGATGTCTGAAGGAGGAGGTCTGAAGGAGGAGGTCTGAAGGAGGGATCGTGGAACGTCTGACGGAAGGAAGGAAGGAAGGAAGGACGGGAGGGAGGGAGGGAGGGAGGGGGGAGGGAGGGAGGGAGCTCCTTATAGTCTACCACACCCGTTTCTGAGGTGGATATGCTAATATAGCCTATTAAAAGAACTCTAGCAATTAGAAAGGATATCAAGAACCAGTATGTATGGGTATCAGTGTGAGTGTGCTTACAAGTAGGCTACATTATACGCACTACTGTACAAGTGTGTACTTGTACACTTGTACGTAGGTTGCATTTATATGAGGGGTTATAATGCTTTCAGTGCATGTGTGGTCGGTGAAAAGTGTGAGTGAATGCGTTCACGAAAGGGCCTTTTGTTATCAATATGAAGTTATACAACATTCTAATAGCCATATTTATCAGATTGGAGGCGGAAGTGAGGACGAAAGGTATATGCAGGCTACTCCTAAACTGACATGTCCCCATTTCCAAGTTGTTATCGTGATCGCCGTCCTTGATGGATACATCATCATTACTTCAAAAGGCTATATATATATATATATATATATATATATATATATATATATATATATATATATATATATATATATATATATATATATATATATATATTAAAAAATGAAGTAGTAAATAGTGCTAAAAGTTTGTGAAAAAATCCACGACGTTTCGGGTTTAAACCCTTCATCAGGTGGCAAAAATGAAACTGATCGTTGACACGGCCAAACGTACAATTTAAAAAATACACAATAAAATTGGGCACGGTAAACCTCGGCTAGGAAAACAGACAGTGTTAAGTGGTTACCACAAGTCAAAAAAATGCAGGAATTGCTGCGTTATAACAGTTCAAGTCTAACGTTCAGACCATGTGGGGACAGGGTTCCAAGTTTCATGATTAGGCGGTTTTCGGCAGCTAGGCGGTCATGATCGGAACCTCGACACGAGATGGCCGCCGAAACCATCAAGTCACGGATCGAGCATGTTGACGGGGGATTGAAGTGGGTGGCTACCGGGAACCCTGGGAGGTTCTGTTTGATTGATCTCAGGTGCTCGGTGACTCGGTCAGCAAGACGACGTTTTGTTTCTCCCACGTACAGTATATTACAGCGTTTACATACGAGAACGTAAACAACATTGGCTGAAGTACAGGTAAAATGCTGATGAACGTTAAACCGGTTGTTGTTGGGACCTACAATGGAAAGATTTTTGTCATAACTGACCACCGGGCAAGTATTGCATCTCCCACGGTTGCAAGGAAAAGTTCCTGGGGTGTCAGGCACTACTGCTTGAGGTTGAGAGTCACGGACCAAGTGCTTAGATATGTTCTTTTCAATTCTGAATGCCGTGATGGGGGGATCAGGGAAATGGTCACGGGTGGCTGGGTCATGACGGAGGGTCTCTACATTCCTGTAAATGGCACGTACAATGGGGGTTACAGATGGGTGAAAGGATAGGACCAACGGGATACGTCTGGTGGGTGTATGGTCAGTTTTGGGGGCAAGGGCAGAGGCTCTATCAATTCCTTGTATGCGTTTCAGGGCATTAGAGAGCACTCTTTGTGGATACTGGCGTTGTTCAAAGAAAGAAATAATCTGCTTGGAAACTTTAGCGAAATCCTGGTCGTCGGAACAGATCCGTCTGGCCCGTAAAAGTTGTGAGAAAGGAATCGAATTGGTACAAGATCTGGGGTGGTTGGAAGGGTACATGAGGTAGTTGTGAGGCAGTTGCATTTTTGCCACCTGATGAAGGGTTTAAACCCGAAACGTCGTGGAATTTTTCACAAATTTTTAGCACTATTTACTACTTCATTTTTACCTACCTACTTCATAAGTGCTACGCAGTACTTTGACCTTATATATATATATATATACATATATATATATATATATATATATATATATATATATATATATATATATATATATATATATATATATATATATATATATATATATATATATATATATATATATATATATATATATATATTATATGTAGAACCTGAAACGCGAAAAGAAATCTTTGTTTCCACACAATAGTAAACACTGCAGTGTACGAAGCACATGATACAAATTACGCAGGGCCACAGGTTACGCATCGATTCATATTTTCATGATGTCCAAACCGGTGATCAGTTTGGACATCTGGCCTGCCTCCGACAGCAATGCATCAGACACTGTGCGTATCATGATAAGAATAACGGGGAAACCCAGATTATGATGAACTCAGGTCACCAGGACAAGGTAAGTTGATTTGAGATCGAGACTCCCACATTTGCTACATCATTTGGTATCCTAGGACGCTAGACCTCTACGACCCCTTGCAGTGACAACTGGTGAAATAAAAGTGGTGCCAGTCTTATTAAGTTGGGCATCACGGGATTCTGCAGTGAAGATTTGTATATATGACAAGATAGGGTGTTCTACGCAGGGGAGTTGCAACTCCTTGATCCACGGGGTTTTCCAATACCCGCGATCACCGACATTTGGTGTATAGTCATATTTGCCAAACATAAGGAAGACTCACATTGGTACCTAAAAGGAACGTAAAGGACGTAGTCTTCATCTGTAAATACAGGTAATTAGCAAATTTTGGTAGCTATCGCGGTCATTTTAATCACATGCATTTCAAAACAATGTCCCTTTTACGTTCATCCAAGCAAGAGTCTATTTGTTTTGATTGGTAAGTATACAGCCTACGGCATTTTGAAGCAACATACTGTATCTTATTGTTACACGGAAAACGTGCTGACAAATTGTGAACCTGTCAGTGACGGCAGTAGTAGTTCCATGGTGAGAGCACCACACATATCCCACTGTAGCATTATTACGCATTCATGTAACATTATAAGAGTGGAATCATTAGAGGTGCTTTCCCCATGGTGTAAAACGACTTTATTTTTATTTGAAATTGTTCTTTTTTACTCAAAAATACCATGAAATCATCAAACTATTTGAATGTTGAAAAAATTTATATATTTGTCACGGGCCATGTGATTCTACATACCATCAGCCACGGAGTAATCGTGCCATGGCGACCGATGATAGACCATCGGCGTTGCCCTTTGTTTGTATGTGTATCTGAACTAGTTGTATACGATTGATTGCTGGGATTGGACGCTATAGGGTACAAATAATGGGTTTGGAGAGTGGTGGGGGGAAGCAATTGGAAAGTAGAGGAGGGGACGGGGGTATTAGGCCTACTGAAATACTGCAACTGCAATACTGCATGGTGAAACAGAAGAGCCGTTGTCAATTGCTTAAGTTTGTCCTAAGCAATTATATTTCTAATATTCGCGGAAAGGGCAAGGTGAAGGAAATTTGGGGCATGAGTGCAAAAGTGGCATGTGTAGCTCCTTATAATCTGCCACGCCCGTTTCTGAGGTGGATACACTTTCATACACGTGCAAAGTAATATCTCCTTTGCTCTTTCTGGCACAGATTGAACATTCCAACGTAAAAAGGAGTTCACTTTAGCCTATTAAAAAAACTCTAGCAATTAGAAAGGATAGCAAGAACCAGTAAAATTTCACTCTTAAGCCCAATATCTGTAGTAATGTCAGAGTGTAGTAATCGTTGCACGAATTCCTTAAAAGAAGGGTCAAAGCGCAAATCAAGCTTTGATTTATTAGAGGGGTACTTATACTTAGCAATCTGGTGAAATTTCCATTGAAATCCGATGTGTGGATCTCAAGATATCAGCAGATAAAGTGTCACATTTTCAACACAAAGTGAACTTGAAGCAAGCACACATGATTTCATACCCTCATTGTTTTTCTTTAAACTTTATCACCAATTTTCTCCCCAACAATCAAATGTTATGGAAATGTGATTGCATGAGAGGCATGGGGAAATGACAAACTTCACATTCCCCGTGGGGAGGTCTTATTACTACTAATTCCAAGGCAGGGGCGGTGCCAGAGTATTTCGATGGGGGGGGGGGCAAGTGAGAGGAGTGATCGCCGTCCTGGGGGAGGGGCCTAAGGGGAGGGGTTCCCCCTCCCCACTGGGAAATTTTTTGTTAATTTAAGGTTGATTGGATGCAAAATGATGATGTCTTTGGTACATATTTTTAACTGATAATATATGGCTGGAAAGTTTATAATTTAGTAATTTTAATTTTTGTTTTGGGAAAGATGCTTTTCTTGGGAGAGGTGTCCCCTCCCCTTTGAGAAATTTTTTAATTTAAGATTGCTTAGATGCAAAATGGTGACATCTTTGGTATATTTTTTTAACTGACCATATATGGAAGAAAGTGTTCATAATTTATTGAATTTTAATTTTTGCTTGGGGGAAAGATGCTTTTCTGGGGAGGGGTCTAAGAGGAGGGGTGTCCCCTCCCCTCTGAGAAATTTTTATCAATTTAAGATTGCTTAGATGCAAAATGGTGATGTCTTTGGTATTTTTTGAGCTGATCATATATAGCTGAAAAGTGTTAATAATTTATTGAATTTTAAGTTTTGGTTTAGTGAAAGAGGACAGTAGCCTTTGTTGTCTAAGAGAAGGGCATGCATGTAGTCAACACACCTCCTGAAGCCACCCCCTTTTATGTATGGGTATGTTTTCACTCAAAAATACGTGCATTGAGTCGACAGAAACACGAACTATTACGAATATTTTCATTGCTTCATATATGCATTATACAAGGTATCTAAAGGCTGGCAGACACCGGAATAGGGCCTCCTGGAAGCTCTGGACTAATTATATGGATCAATATATGCCTACCCCACCCTCCTCCTTTCTTCTTTCTCCTTCGCTTCCCCTTCTTCTCTTTTGTTTTCTCCTTTTCTTTTTTCCTGTTCTTTTCCTTCTCTCTTTCCCCTGTTCTTGCAAATGTTAGGAGGCGGTTGCCCCCTGCCCCATGTGGCATCGCCCTGTTTACTTTGCTCTTTTTCTGATTGACTCAAGATTTCTTCATACAGTAAAGATTGTGTTGTGTACGGCCATGCACCTATTTAAAATTCGTTTTCTATGGATTACTCAGTCGAGACAACACCAAAATAAAGCACAATAAGGCATAGACGTAGGTAGCTTTTCGAGACTGGGGGGCTGAACCTTGTTTCGGACCGCTGTCCTGGAGAGGGGTCTAAGGGGGGAGGGGTGTCCCCTCCCCTTTGGAAAATTTTTGGGTATTTGATCGTCCTCAGATGCAGTTTGGTGCAACATTTTGGGCAAATTTTAGGAAAAATTACTGCAATTTTTTACATTTTTTACTGAAGAGACAAATAAGGGGTTTTTGGCCTTGGATATTGGGGGGAGAAGCATACTTCACCCCCCAGATTTTTGACTGGGGGGCTTTATCCCCCCCCCCGCTTCCTACGCATATGCAATAAGGGAGACATATAATATTACTTCAAAGTTTAATTCATTTTATTAAATTATTTTTTTTTATTTTTATTGTCAAAATGTTCGTTAAGTGATTGACTCATGGTACCCCCAATATATATGTTCACGTTCTAAACTTTAAATGGTCACATGCTGGGAATGGAGAGACAGTAAATGTTTGAGATTGTTAAACATTACATAATCCGGACAGGGGGAATACCCATAGACGAAAGGTTCACTTGGTCGAAGGTTCACTAAAGACCGAAGTTTCCCCCGGACGAAAATATATTCATAGTTACTGGTAGGGTTGGGGTTTTGGTTAGACAGATATTCATGGATCAGGGGTATCCCCTGAAGCACAAATTAGCTGTCTGTATTTTTTGGTGTACTGTAACGTGCAATGATACGCACCTTTTCTCCAATAACTTGGCGTTAGGGTATACTACTGTATTGTCTTAGCTTTACTCTCGATTCCTATGCTCTTTTTGTTTGCACTTTATGTATAATGGCCTTAGTGTTTATGTAATACTTAACCTTCATTCACGTAAACAATGGAGAAAACAGAAAACGTTATCCGTGCGGGGATTGCAATTTTCAGGTATTTTGTAACGAACAATTTAACTAATATTGTGATAGATGGGTGACATACTGTAACACCTCACCCCACCTCCTACAAAATTATGTGTCTTAAAACGTTTTTAGACGATTTTATTTTCGGGTTGAAAAACCATAGGGGAGGGGCTAATGCCTTCCCTTCCCCCCTGTGGCTTCGGGCCTGTTCCAAGGTCAACGAAACAGAGTGAAAAAAAAAACAAAGGAAACAAAGCGTTCCTTATCAATGAGAGGAAGTGATCAGGGAGCTGCCTAGTAAAACAACTCCCACTTGCCTCAAGCTCACTTTGGGTCATAAATGTACTAACTTCTTTTGCTGATATCTCGAGTAATACATGTCCGATTTGTATGAAAGTTTCACCAAAATGCATAGATTTAGTTCCTCTTTCACATTTGAAAAGTAAATTTTTGCTTAAACCCTTTTTTAAAGGAGCTATGACATCCCCCAAATATATTTAGACATTTACCCATAGTTCTAAATCTAGTTGGTGACTGTACTTTGATTGGCATTCATTCAAACAATAATAGCACCACTCTGGTTGGTGATAATGATGACTTGGACAGTCATTTGTGTTCCTAATTAGGCTCTCAGCGACACATAGTTTGTTTTTCAATATTGCCTCGAGCAATTGAAACTCAGTGTAGGCTACTGCGGCTCTGTCTTGGAAGTGTTCTACTACTAGACAGTTGTTTGTGTTTAAATTGGAGGAGGGGCTAGAAGTTGGGTTAGTTGGGAGAATTGTTACTCTCTGGGGTGAGCTTAGAGGGCCTTTAATGAGGTAGTATCCGACTTGTAGCCGGAAGTTCTGGGGTTCGACTCCTGGCCGGGTCATACCGAAGATTTTAAAAATGGAACCTACTGCCATTGTGCTTTGTGCTCAGCATAAGGAATGGAGTAGGGGAAACAAGCCAGTGAGCCACAACTGGAAAAAGGCCCAGGCCGGCCATACTTAAACCATTTTGTTAGAAATTGAGCCGTAAAACCTCATATAACTGACTGACCGACCGACCGACCGACCGACCGACCGACCGACCGACCGACCGACCGACCGACTGACTGAGGTAGCAGTCATCGTTTATTGCATAAAAATGGTAACTGACCCCTGGCAACTTTGAGCAAAGATTAAATATTAAAGGTCAATTCAGTATTTCATATTCAAGGTAAACCAATCAGTTACTTCTAGTAAATTTCACATTTGAGGAGAAAAAATATTGTCACATGACTCTAAAGAGCCAATCATGAAACAGGACAGTCTACTACACTACTTCAAGTTGGGGTGACTGCATTTCCCCTTTAACCTTTCACAACTTCAGATTTAATTGTTTGAACAACAACTCTTTTAAACTGGCTGGTCGGAAGTCTCATCCTTGATTGGCGGTGCTATTCACTTTAATAGGAAAACGAATTCCATATTGATAAAAGGACAGAGGTCGCTCTTCACAATGGCAAAGAAAGCCCATTTTAGCCCATAAAATGGAAGGAAAATTTCGTTATTTTGGCATCCCCACCTCAAAAACCCTTGATCCGCCCCTGACCCCTGTGTTTTACGTATAATGAACCATATACGTTTATTATGAAGAGCAAACCCTTTTTATTATGAATAACAAACCCTTTGTTCTTATATGAATAGCGAACTCTTTCACCGTCATGAATATCGTTATTTTTTTTTTTGAAGGAAATGAAGAGCAAATTACTTGAAAGTAGGAATAATACGTCGAAATAGTCATTCTTTGGAATGAACAGTTCAGTTTAACTTTCAATGATTTTTACAACAACTCAAATTATTTTTTGAAGCAGAATTTTAATTCCGTTTGGAAACATATCCTACACAAATTACAATAAATTAAAGCTTATAGCGACAAAAATGAAAACTAATTACATACTAAAAGACAAGCACTTTAAAGCGCTTGTTACAACATAAACCTAATTCCTTGCTTGATCCTGTTGGCCATTATGAAATAACAAACTCCATTTTTATAATGAATAACGAACCCTTTTTTCTATTTTGAATAGCGAACTACTTTTCTATTATGAATAATCAACCATTTTTTTCTATCATGGATAACGACCCCTTTTTTCTATTATGAAAAACGAACCTTAAGATAAATGACCCTAATGACTATAGAGTCTTATGAACAGTGAAATTTATGACTATAAAACCTTATTTATATCAAGTTGTTCTCTTTCCGCGTAGATTACTTTGACATCTCAGTAAGCCAATAACTTCTTTGCATCATTCAGCAAGTGAATTCCCCAACAGGGGCCGCGGAGCCAATTCTGAAGTAATCATCGCAGCAGCCCAATATATTGTAACGTGCAGTAAAGAGTACACAGTACACATAGATTCAAGATTACTCCTAGATAGTCTTTATTTGCAGAAGCAAGTAAAGAGATCACTTGAGGTTAGCCTTGGGAGATCAGATTAACTGTTCCCCCTTTAAACAGACCACGGTAGCAGTAAATGGAACTTAAATACTTAGAAGATTGGGCATACCTGTGTTAGAGAAAAAGTTACCACATTGAAACTAAGGAATCCACTTAAAACATTCAGTGGTCATCCCAATAGAGTTAGCTGATGCAATTTACAATCAAAGTACTGTAGAACAGTGTGTGAAGGAATTACAAGAACAATTAAACCGTCGATAATTACCAATTTGGCCTAAACAAAGGAACTGAATATTCATGGCTTCCAGAGAGATACTAGGACAGTGTATTTAAGGAGTTCTGTCCGTTTCAATATGTTCAAGAAAATAAAAGCCTATCATCCCAGTTAAAGGCGGACCAAAATGCTGACGGCAGAAAAAGTGCCGGGGCTAAAGCCCCCTAACCCCCCCCCCCCCCGTCTCCGCGGTCCCTGCCCGATGCGTAAGAAAGGGCTGTAATGCGGAAGTCCACGA